>CM064528.1:22161988-22207567 GCA_032716605.1 Paralithodes platypus
ACCACACTCCCAGGCCGCACAACTCAGATAAACCACGTTCTACCCCAGGGCGAGAGCGCACGTTGCATAGCACTATTATCTAGATCCAACTTGCAGCCCTCCGGACCCCCCTTTCCCCGACTTATAGCAACAAGCGTGCTTCATTCATCATATTCACAGAGCTATTATACTCATTCATTTACCATAGCTTTATTACCACTTCCCTTGGTTGCCCTGAAATCCATTAGTAATTCCGCATATCATCACATAATAGAGTGTATTACACATGTAACTCTCCATCTCAGATAGGCGCCCCTTGAAGGAATCTAGCCACTTCTGATTCTCTCCCTTGTATCTGGGACACTCACATATTCTCTTTGTAAGCCTTTCATCTTCCATTCGTTCAACATGACCATACCAGCTCAGCACCCATCTGTCCACTCTGGCCGATAAATGTTCCTGCTGCCCCACTCTCCTACGTACGATACCTCTTCATTCCTCAATCTGTCTCTACGAGTAACTCCACACATAGCCTACTCCTCAAGCAGCTCATCTCCATTACATCCAGCTTTCTTATTTCCTTTTCCTTCAGAGCCCATGTCTCAGCCCCATACATCACTGTTGGCACAACAATTCCTTGATACATTGCACTTTTTACTTTCATTCAGAGATTTCTCATCTTCCACATACTTCCCATTGCTCCGAAAACCTTCCTTCCTTCACATACTCTCTGTTTTACCTCCATTTCCGTATCTCCACTCCTGCTTACCGTTCCTCCCAGATATTTAAAACATTCTACTTGTTTCAATATTTTCCCATCCAGCCTCACATTTAGATTCACCCTACGATCACCCCTATTACACACCACATATATAGACCAAAAAATAAAGCACTACCCGCTTAAAACTTTCTTAGCAGCCTTCGTCCTCAACAAGTTAACTCTTTGCAAGCATCTCTTTGTAGTCCAATATGTCCAACACTTCCTAATGCTAAGATTGAATCATTCGCCCATTCAGAACTCATTCTCATATACTCAAACTCAATCAACACGGTGCTGGGTCAACACATACGGTAGGTTAAATTTAGGTTAAGGAGAGATGAGCGAATTTATTTGATCATTTATGTATCTTTTATTATCATATTAGTTTCAAGGGACGACAGTGTCAAGGGACGACAGTGTCAAGGGACGGTGTCAAGGGACGACAGTGTCAAGGGACGACAGTGTCAAGGGACGACAGTGTCAAGGGACGACAGTGTCAAGGGACAACAGTGTCAAGGGACGACAGTGTCAAGGGACGACAGTTTCAAAGGACGACAGTTTCAAGGGACGACAGTTTCAAAGGACGACAGGCTTTATTTAGTCCTCGTGTAAAGTAGGGCAAAGTACACGGTGCTCAGAACTTTATTGTGTGTTATATTATTGTAATATGTACCGGTATGTCAGGTGTAAGGCAAAATATATGTAGGAAAAAAGGTCGACCGAGAATTATTTCGGCCATTTTGAACACACATATCTCTCCTAAGCTGCCTATAATCGTCTACTTATAGCCAGGATAAACTGTCAAAACGCGTCCAAACGTCAGAGGGCTACGTTTAGTTGCCGACATCAACGTAAAATATCGCAGAAATATTGCAGGAAAATTGACCACTTGCGAGTTTTGGTCTATAAGGAAGTTGGAGTTGTGGCCATCACTATTTAGCAGAATTATCAGCTAAGATGCGGTCACAATACATTTACAAATACATAAAACCAAATTGATCATACTTTATATCGATCAGAAACCCACATTATTATTGCATTTCTTTTTAATATCGATGTTCACGGCTCTACTTCCTTATAAGAACATAAGAAAATGGGAGTCTGCTAAAAGCCGATCGGCCCACACAAGGCAGATCCCTGAAACTCGCAAGTGGTCAATTGGTGGCCATGTAAAGTGACCTCTGCAGCCTTCTGTTGGGTGATATCCAATTTACTTGCTTGAGGGGGTACCGTAGGGTTTAGTTCTTGGTCTATTTATTGGTGTATATATTTATTATTTAGTTTCCCCGCTAGACCTCCATCAAGCTTTAAAAAAACGCCCACTAGAGCCACCTTTGGGATAAATTTGTAAATTTTTCGGTCCTGCTAAATTATAACAGGCTCGTTATCACTCGCTAGAAGAAAAAAAAATACACCTAAATGGCACGAAAGGTCCTAATATAGACACAAAATTGGGGTGAAAGGTCTTAAAATCGCCAAACTAATGGAACGAACGTCTCACATTCTCAAAACTAATGGGGCTAAACATGAGGGAGAAATAAGTCCAAAAAAAGCGACTCTGGTACCTCCCCCTTAACCCATTCTGTACCGGCGACGTCTATATAATTATATTCTAGCTATATTTAAAAGTTTTTGTGCAGTTTAAGAAGGATCTGTGGTATCGGTAGTAAAAAGGGTTAAGGGAGATCGTTCGAAGCCTGTTAATTGCTGGAGACCCATTATAAACTGAATAAAATCGTCTTATAGTAGCCAGAATGTTATAAATATGACGTCACCGGTACAGAAGGGGTTAACTATGTATTGTCGTAAATAGTGACACTTGTAACTCCTAAATACAAGGAACAGCAACTTCAATTAACACACTCTCTCTCTCTCGTTCGCCTTGCAACTCCAAAATAAAAGGAACATCAACTTCAATTAACTGTTAGGGTAGGTCTCTCCTCCTCCTCCATCTCGCTCCTCTCTAATCTCTCCTTCTCTCTAAGCTCTCCTCTCTCTCTCTCTCTCTCTCTCTCTACTATCCTCTCTCTCTCTCTCTTCTCTCTCTCTTCTCCTCTCTCTCTTCTCTATATCCTCTCTCTCCTCTCATCTCTCTCTCGCCCTCCTCCTCCCTCTCTCCTTCTCTCTCTCTCTCTCTCTCTCTTCTCTCTCTCTCTTTGCTATCTCTCTCTCTCTCTCTCTCATCTTCTCTCTCTCTCTCTCCTATTGCTCTCTCTCTCTCTCCTCTCTCGCTCTCTATGCTCTCTCTCTCTCTCTCTCTCGCTCTCTCCTCTCTCTATCTCCTCCTCTCTCTCTCTTCTCTCTCTTCTCTCCTCTTTTCTCTCTCTCTCTCTCTCTCTCTCTCTATCTTCTCTCTCTCTCTCTATCTTCTCTCTCTCTCTCTCTCTCTCTCTCTCTCTCTCTCTCTCTCTCTCTCTCTCTCTACAAAACTATATATACCGGTACTACCGTATCTATTGAAAAAGCAAGTTCCCTCCAACAATCTATATGTATATCGTTATGATTGCATGAAGGAAAATATAAGTGATCCACGAAATATTATGAGTGACTGTACCTCCAAAATACAGGGAACAGGAGCACCAATTGAATACAAGCCTTCAGTGTAATCCTGGTTTAAAGTAGTGCAGATTAGTATGTTCCCAGAGCATTACTTCTTGGGCCGTTTGATTATATACAAGATTTTATGCAAAGTCAAAGAAAAAGAAAAAATGAAAGTGTTAAGGGGAGATAGGCTTATTTATTGCACATTTTTATTTTATTTTTTTAATTACCGGTATTTTCTTAGTAGCTTCCCTAGACCTCCATCAAGCTTAAAAAAACACTCCCCAAGACCTTCTTTCAAAATACATTTGTACATTTTTCGATAGGGCTCCTCTTAAGATACAGGCTAGCTATCGCTCGACAGGTAAAAATTTACCCCTAAACGACACTAAAAGTCCTAATATTGCCAAAGAAATGGGGCGAAAGGTCATAAAAACGCCAAACTAATGGGCCGAACGTCTTAAAATCTGAATACGAATGAGGCTAAACATGAATAAGAAGGGGGACCGGAAAAACGACCCACCTCCCCTTAAATGATTAGTCTTCAGTTTAATCCAGGTTTGAAGTACAGTAGATTACAAGATTCCCGATGCGTTTCTTCGTGTACTCTTTGATGATGTGCAAAATTAAATGTGAAGTCTCGGAAATCCAGAATATAAGTGTTACGGTAATTGCCGACTTGTCAGTTTCGTTCTATAAGGAAGTTGGAGCTGTAGACAACGAAATGTATCAAAATTTACAGCGAAAATACGGTCGTAGTACATTTATACATATACAAAACCCAATTCAACATATCCTTTACCCATCAGAAACATACATTATTATTGCATTTCTGTTTAATATCGATGTTCACGGCTTCAACTTCCTTATAGCCTAAACTCGCCAGTGGTCAATTGATTACGTGCCTTCAGTTTAACCCCTTCTGTGCCGACAGGGTTTTTGTATATTTCATGCTGGCTATATTTAGACGATTTGGGGCAGTTTGAGAAGGATTTGTGGTAGTAAAAAGGGTTAACACGTTGAGTACCAGCGACGTGTGCTGCTATATTTTATTCTAGCTACATGTATACGATATTATGCAGCTTAGGAAGGATCTGTGTTAGTTAAAATAGTTGGTTGAGATAGTTTGAAGCCTAATTATTGCTAAAGGTCCTTCCTAAGCTGAATAAAATCGTCTAATAGTTACCGGAATGCGATGAAAAGGACGTCACCGGTACTGTACGGGTTAAGTGAGATAGTTCGAAGCCTCATAAGTGCTGGAGGCCCTTTTTAAGCGGAATAAAATCGTCTACTAGCTACCAGAATATAATGAAAAGGGTGTGACCGGTACTGAATGGGTTAATCCAGGCTTGAATTAAGGGGGGATGACCTGTTTTTTGTTCTCTCCTTTTCTCTCTTTCTCTGGCTTGTATCCATTCAGCCCCATTCAGCCAATTGTTTTAAGACGTTTAGTCCCATCCAGGTGTCGATTTCTTCCTGGCGAGCAATAGCGAGCCAGCATTGTATAGAGAAATTCGGCCTCGCCGGAGACCTTTTTCAATCGAAAAATGTACAAATTTAGCCTGCTGTAAAAAACCGCAAAATGTACACATTTATTGGGGGTATTTTTGTTTAAGGTTGAAAACGGAAAACAATCGACACTTAAATGAGGTGAAGGGTTATATTATCGCCAAACTAATGGGGTGAAATGTATTACAATCTCCAGTCTAATGGCAAAAAGACCTCCCTCGTACCAAATAGGGTTAAGGGGGGTGACCTGCTTTTTGTTATCACCTTTTCTCTCTTTCTTTCGCTTGTATTCATTCGGACCCATTCAGCCTACTGTTTTAAGACGTTTATCCCCATCCAGGTGTCATTTTTTTACTGGTGAGCGGTAGCGAGCCAGCATATTTTTAAAATGTTTTTGACAGCAGGCTAAATTTGTACATTTTTCGATAGAAAAATGTCTCCAGCGAAGACGGATATCTTCATATAATGCTGGCTCGCTATCGCTAGCCAGGAAGAAATCGACACCTAGATGGGGATAAACGTCTTAGAATAGTTGGCTGAATGGGGCCGAATGGATACAAGCTAGAGAAAGAGAAAAGGAGAGAAAAGGAGAACAAAAAACACAGGTCACCCCCCTTCAGGTCCAGCAGTGCACCTACTGTAAGTTCTCGCCCTCGCCGTTATTATTATTAGGCGGAAGTCAAAACATTTAGGATTGGCTTAAGGGGGGTGACCTGCTTTTTTGTATTTCTCTCCTTTTCTCTATTTCTCTGGCTTGTATCCATTCGGCCCCATTCAGCCAACTATTTTAAGATGTTTATCCCTATCTACTGTAGGTGTCGATTTCTTCCTGGCGAGCGATAGCGAGCCAGCATTATATGAAGAAATCCGGCTTCGCCGGAGACATTTTTCTATCGAAAAATGTACAAATTTAGCCTGTTGTAAAAAATATATATATATGCTGGCTCGCTACCGCTCACCAGTAAAAAATTGACACCAGGATGGGGATAAACGTCTTAAAACAGTTGGCTGAATGGGGCCAAATGGATACAAGCCAGAGAATGATAGAAAAGGACAGAACAAAACCAGGTCAAGAGAGTTGTGCAGTAATTATTATAGCTTATATGATCAATTACCTACGGTACATTATAAAACACCACCTTCCTCAGGGGAGATGGGCCGTTTTTCTGGTCCCCTTTCTTCATTATGTTTAGTACGGTACCACTAGTTTACAGATTTTAAGATATTTGCCCCATTAGTTTGTCGATTTTAAGACCTTTCGCCCCATTTCTTTGTTAATATTAAGACCTTTCGTGTTTTTTAGATGTCGATTTTTTTCCTGGCAAACGATAGTGAGACTATTTTTTTGTTTTCTACCGAATAATGTACAAATTAATCTAGAAGGGGGATGTAATGGATGTTTTTTGTTTGTTTTTTTATGGAGGTCTAACTAGACAAATAATTATTAATTAAAAAGAGTTAGTATCAATTGTGTAAAATCGGACTGAGGATTAGTTAAAAGTGGGGTCCCCCAAGGGTCGGTTTTGGGGCCCCTTCTGTTCATTATCTACATAAATGATCTTGACTCGGGCATAAAGAGCAGGATCGGTAAAATTGCTGATGATATTAAAATGAGTAGTACAATAGAGTCAGCTAGCCACAGGGAATGAGTAGTACAATAGAGTCAGCTAGCCACAGGGAATGAGTAGTACAATAGAGTCAGCTAGCCACAGGGAATGAGTAGTACAATAGAGTCAGCTAGTCACAGGGAATGAGTAGTACAATAGAGTCAGCTAGTCACAGGGAATGAGTAGTACAATAGAGTCAGCTAGCCACAGGGAATGAGTAGTACAATAGAGTCAGCTAGTCACAGGGAATGAGTAGTACAATAGAGTCAGCTAGTCACAGGGAATGAGTAGTACAATAGAGTCAGCTAGCCACAGGGAATGAGTAGTACAATAGAGTCAGCTAGCCACAGGGAATGAGTAGTACAATAGAGTCAGCTAGTCACAGGGAATGAGTAGTACAATAGAGTCAGTTAGTCACAGGGAATGAGTAGTACAATAGAGTCAGCTAGCCACAGGGAATGAGTAGTACAATAGAGTCAGCTAGTCACAAGGAATGAGTAGTACAATAGAGTCAGCTAGTCACAGGGAATGAGTAGTACAATAGAGTCAGCTAGTCACAGGGAATGAGTAGTACAATAGAGTCAGCTAGCCACAGGGAATGAGTAGTACAATAGAGTCAGCTAGTCACAGGGAATGGCTTCAAAAGGATCTCGATCATTTGCATGAATGGTCCATAAGTTGGCAGATGAGTTTCAATGTAGGCAAATGTACCGTAATGTATTAAGGATTGGAAATCGTAATTTAGAAGCGAAATACAAACTAGACAATGTATAATTGGATAACTCAGAGTGTGAGAAGGATCTGGGGGTGCTCGTTAGTAATGATCTGAAACCCAGAAAACAATGTATAAGTGTTAGGAACAGGGCTAATAGAGTTCTAGGATTCATATCTAGGAGTGTTAGCAACAGGACTGCTGAAGTTTTCTTAAAACTGTACTTTTTTTTTTGTTTTTTTTTTTTTTCTATGTGATTGAGGGAGGCAAAAGGCATAACTGCCTATAGCGAGTGCCTCCCCCATAGTTGAAAGAGTGACAGGGCCAAAATCAAGGGACGTTCGAGCCAAAATGCCTGGACACACGGAGTTTGAAGCAATTTAAGTCATAGGAAGAGGGAAAGACTGATTCTGGGAGAGAGTTCCAGAGCTCAGATGTTGAGTAGAAGAAAGTTTGAGAGTAACGTTTCACTCTTGGGTTGGAGAGTTGCACAGAGTAGGGGTGGGATTGAGTTGCAAGACGGGTACCACGTGCCCTACGTAAAGGAGGTGGTATGCACTGGGATAGCTCTGAGGAACACTGATTATTATAGTAGCGATAGAATAGCGAGAGAGATGCAACATTGCGGCGGAGAGAGAGAGATTGCAGAGAGTTGGTGAGTGGACGGGAGTTAATGATACGAAAGGCCTTCCTTTCAACTTGGTCTAGGAGAGCGGTGTGAGAGGAACCTCCCCACACATGTGAACAATACTCAATACAAGGGCGCACTATGCCCCTGTACAGAGCAAGAAGCTGTGCAGGGGAAAAGAACCCCTAAGGCGGTGTTGAGCACACCCAGCTTCTGGGAGGCTGCCTTAGCAAGACTGGTAATATGGTTCTTCCAAATGAGAGCAGAAGAAAAAGAGACACCAAGAATATTGAGAGAAGATGAAGGGTTGATTTTTGTATTGTTGAAGAATAAGGGATAGTCCGCTGGGAGATCCTGACGGGTAGATAGATGGAGAAATTGGGTTTTGGAAGCATTAAAGTTAACAAGGTTTTCTCTGCCCCAATTGGAAATAGTATTTAGATCAGAATTTAAGAGTTCTATGGCTTCATTACGTTTGTCGTTGAGGGATTGCTGGCTGGGGCGTTCTGAAAAACTAATGGAGTAGTGTAAGGTTGAGTCGTCTGCGTATGAATGGATGGGAATTAAGGTACAGTTAAGGAGATAATTTATAAAAATTAGAAAGAGAATAGGAGATAGGACAGAGCCCTGAGGAACACCGGAGTTTATAGGGTGAGGAAGTGAACAATGGCCGTCCACAACCGCAGCTATGGAACGGCCGGAAAGGAAATTAGAGACAAAGGCACAGATGGAGGGATAGAAACCGAAGGAGGGTAGTTTAGAAATTAAAGATTTATGCCAGACTCTATCGAAGGCTTTCGATATGTCTAGTGCAATAGAAAAAGTCTCACCGAAGTCCCGAAAGGAGGATGACCAAGAGTTAGTAAGATATGAAAGAAGATCACCAGTAGAGCGACCCTTAAGGAAGCCATACTGGCGATCTGAGAGCAGATTATGAGAAGAGAAATGCTTAAGAAATTTGGAAGCAAGAATAGTTTCAAAAACTTTAGAAAGACAAGAGATAAGAGCAATTGGACGATAGTTGGAGGGTTGAGAGCGGTCACCCTTCTTTGGGACAGGTTGAATGTGAGCAAACTTAGCAATAGTAAGACTCCATTTAGACTATGCTGTCCAATTTTTGTGCCCTTATTACAGAATGGATATCGACCCTTTAGAGGCAGTCCAAAGAAGAATTACGCAAATGATACATAATATTAGGAACTTATTGTATGAGGAGAGGTTGAAAGTGTTAGGCTTGCACTCACTAGAAAGACGAAGATGTAGGGGAGATATGATAAAGGTATATAAATGGATAACAGGTATAAATAAGGGCGATATAGATGAGGTACTAAAGCTAAAGAACGGCGACATAACCCGCTCAAATGGTTTCAAGTTAGATAAGTTTAGATTTAGGAAAGATATAGGAAAGCACTGGTTTGGGAATAGAGTTATTAACATGTGGAATGGACTGCCCAGAGCAGTGATTAGCTCAGGGACAGTTGAAAGCTTTAAGCGTAAATTGGATTCCCGTATGGATGATATGGGCTGGGTGTGAATGGGAGCTGCCTCGTGTGGGCCGCATGGCCTTATGCAGTTTCCTGCGATCTTATGTTCTTATGTTCTAAAATGAAATAATCGACCCAAAATTGAACCATCCCCAGGGGGTGACCTATTTTTGTTCTGTCCTTTTATATCTTTCTCTGGCTTGTATCCATTTGGCCCCATTCAGCCTACTGTTTTAAGACGTTTATCCCCATCCAGGTGTCAATTTTTTACTGGTGAGCAGTAGCGAGCAAGCATATTTTTTATTTTTGTTTGACAGCAGGCTAAATTTGTACATTTTTCGATAGAAAAATTTCTCCGGCGAAGCCGGATTTCTTCATATAATGCTGGCTCGCTATCGCTCGCCAGGAAGAAATTGACACCTAGATGGGGATAAACGTCTTAAAATAGTTGGCTGAATGGAGCCGAATGGATACAAGCCAGAGAAAGAGAGAAAAGGACAGAAAAGGACAGAAAATAACAAAAATCATGTCACCCCCCTTAAGCCAATCAACGCTATTATAATTTCACACTCAATTACTGAAGGAAACGAACTTCTGTGAGCGACTGTGCGTTCACCTACCTAGCGTCATGGTGTGCAGAAATTAATTATGGTTTTAACTTTTTTGCGTCCCGGAATAAAAGGCTTTCGTGCGTGCCTGGAACAAGTTATAAACTGTAGTGTATTGCTCACGAATATACAATACCGGTACAGCCTACATTCAATGGGTTTATTAAGGGGAGACGGCCCGGGTTTTTTTTGTTTGGTTAATTAATCCATTTATTTCTATATTTCTTAGTTTCCTCGATAGACCTCCATCAAGCTTAGAAAAACACCCCCTAGATCCCCCTTCAAGCAAAATGTGTACATTTTTCGGTAGAAAAATGTCCCGGCCGAAAGGCGATTCCTCTTAAAATGTCAGGCTCGCTTTCGCTCGCCAGGAAAGAATAGACACCTAAATGGCACGAAAAGTCTTAACATTGACAACGAAATGGGGCGAAAGGTGTTAAAATCGCCAAACTAATGGGCCGAACGTTTTATAATCTCAAAATAAATGGGGCTTAAAACGAGGGAGAAAAGGGACCAGATAAACGACCCATCTTCCCATTCAGTACCGGTGGCGTCCTTTCATTAGATGCCGGCAATTATTAGACATTATATTCAGCTTAGGACAGCAGACGTGTAGCAGTTAAGAGGCTGTAGGCTATCTCAATTAACCTTTTTAACTACCACAGATCCTTCCGAAGCAGCACAAAATCCTCTAAATATAACTATTATAAAATATAAAAATGACGTCGCTGGTACAGAAGGTGTTAAGCACGAATTTATGGTACACAACTTTATATCCTCGAGTGAACATGATATTTTGCATGGTCAGCTAAACACTATGGCGGCATACTAAAGAAAAATAATAATAATAATAATAATAATAATAATAATAATAATAATAATAATAAAAATAAAAATTAACATAAATCTCCCTGTAAGCGCCTTTGCATAGTAGGCTGATGCAGGTAGAGATCATGTGAAAGAGAGAACACATGTTTTGCATATGAATATTGCAATATGCATATTGCATCTGTGTGAACTATAGAGGTAAAGATTATCTCAATTAACCTTTTGACTTCCATGGACCCTTCCTAAACTGAAAAAAATTGCCTAATAATAGCAAGAGAACAGAAGGGAAATGCGTAATCTGATCTTGAAAGGGTTAATCCATTCGTAACCGTGACGTCATTCGAGTTGGTCTAGCTAGCAATGGAGGTGGCTGAGGGAGGAAACCCGAGTCCCTTCCTAAGCCAACTCTACGTCTTATTGAGCATTTGATTTATGTATGGGTTTATTTTAGTAAGTTATATATATTTTTTTTTTTTTTTACTTTTCGAGCAATGTATTTTAGTTTGTCCCCTAGGCTAACAAAACACGCCTTCCCAGACTTCCTTCAAGCTAAGAAATGCTCACCCAGGCCCCCTTCAAGCTAAATTTGTACATTTTTCGATAGAAAAAGATTCTTCTAAGGTACAGGTTCGCTATCGTTTGCCCAGAAAAAAAAAATCAACACATGATTCCTGAATGAGGTGAAGCGTCTTATTATCGCCAAATGAAAGGGGTGAAATGACTTAAAATCTCCAAACTAATGCAGTCCAAAAAGACCTGCCTCGGACTAAATAGCATTCAAGTAGGATACGATAGGATAGGATAGGATAGGTTAGGTTATGTTAGGTTAGGTTAGGATAGGTTATGTTAGGTTAGGATAGGTTAAGTTAAGTTAAGTTAGGTTAGGTTAAGATAGGATAGCTTAGGTTAGTCTAGGCTGAATAATAAAGGTTTGGCCGTAATGTATCAATCCGTGTACGGTGGCCGTAGTAAGTCATGTCTCAGCTGGCATTACGTTTGGCTCGTTCTGTGCTACATTAATGTATGTCAGATGTTGAATAGGGTCAGTAAGTGTAGGAACATGTTTGTATATCTCACTCAAAAAGAAGAAATCATGTGTAAATATTAATGATAGCCTACCAATTATTGATCAAAACATAATTGGTGCCGAGACATCACTTATTAGCCCAACTGTATAGATATACAATAAACTCGCATGGTGATGAGCTGGTCTATCAGAGTGAGAACTGAGCGATCTCTGCCATACCCATAGCTTACTCTGACTGTTTCTTTTACTTATATATTTTCTAGATCTCAAGTGACGGCGTCTCTTCCGTGGATTGACCTCCCAATCTACCAAGATTGGAAGCCAATACGTCACATTTTCCTTTGCCTCTCAACTTTCTCTTCATAATTGCTGAGGCGCACAGGGCCCTGGGTGGGGCTTTGGTTTCCTGGGCGTTTCTGCACCCTCCTCAGCTCCCCGCCATGGAGTGGCTTCGGTCACCCAGACTTTATTGTGGTCGGCAGGGAGGGTTCTGTGGGGGCACTCAGTTATGGCCTTGGCCTTGCTCGGGGCCGTTCGGCCAGGCAGCTTGGGGAACAACAACAACAACAACAACATAAACTCGCAGACTGTACTATACCTCCATTAAGGGTAGATTTCCACCTGGAGGATTTTTTTCTGGACCACTTTGTCCCTCATGTTTAGCCCCATTGCTTTTGAGATTTTAAGCCGTTCACCCCATTAGTTTGGCGATTTTAAGAACCCTCGCCCCATTTCTGTCAATTTTAAGACCTTTCGTGCCATTTAGGTGTCGATTTTTTCCTGGCGAGCGATAGCGAGCCTGTAACTTAAGAGGAATCGGGACATTTTTCTACCGAAAAATGTACATATTTATCTTGAAAGAGGGTCTAGGGGATGTAATTTTAAGCTTGATGGAGGTCTAAGCAACACACTAGAAACCTCCCCTTAAGGGGAGATGGGTCGTCTTTCTAGATCCCCTTCTCCCTCATTTATAGCCCCATTAGTTTTCAGATTTTAAGATGTTTGCCCCATTAGTTTGTCGATTTTAAGACCTATCGCCTCATTTCTTTGTCAATATTAAGACCTTTCGTACAATTTAGGTGTCGATTTTTTTTCTGGCGAACGATAGTGAGCCTGTAATTTTTCTACTAAAAAATATATAAATTGAGCTAGAAGGGGGATCTAATGGATGTTTTTTTTTTAAGTTTGATGGAGGTCTAGGGAGGAAACGAGAAAAATAACAATAAGATACATAAATGAGCAAATAAATAAGCCCTAACCTATCAGAGAAGCCCCTCCCCCATTCCTATCCTTGCAAAGGATATATTCAATCCAAACCCATGATTGGTTACCCACCAGCCAATCATTCTCTCGTGTGTGTGTGTGTGTGTGTGTGTGTGTGTGTGTGTGTGTGTGTGTGTGTGTGTGTGTGTGTGTGTGTTACTCAGATACTCAGTTACTTGTTCGTCAAGGGGAATCCACGCAATGCGAGCTAAGCTCATTATTATCGCGCCTCCTTAACTGGGAATGTATTGCGTGACATGCATGTTAAGTGTTTTATGTACTGTTGGAATGGCTGTGGATGTGTGTGTAGTCTGTATTTTAGCCAATTGGCGACATCGGAAACGAAGGCTTAGGGTGCATCTGTATGGTACCATTCTCACTATAGACGGTACCGTCTCGCCCGAAGGCTTAGGTAGCCATCAGCTTAGGTGAACCATATGATACCCATCTCGCCTTGTACCATTTTTGCCAACCCCAGATGGGACGTCACAACGTCGTCCACTTATTCCAGGTACCTATTTACAGCTAGGTGAACGGAGGCTAACACATGAAAGGAGACAAGCCCAATTTGTCTCCGCCTGGCCGGGGATTGAACCCCCGACCCCTCGTGTGTGAGACGAGAGCTCTACCTACTAGGCTACGGGCTCTGTGTGTGTGTGTGTGTGTGTGTGTGTGTGTGTGTGTGTGTGTGTGTGTGTGTGTGTGTGTGTGTGTGTGTGTGTGTGTGTGTGTGTGTGTGTGTGTGTGTGTGTGTGTGTGTGTGTGTGTGTGTGTGTGTGTGTGTGTGTGTGTCCCTGTAGCATATTTTGAATATGGGAATAATCATAGTGATATTTAATCAGGGAACAATGAGGGTAATATGGGATATTTATGTAGGTAATATCAATAAGGGAAGGCCTACCATATATCAACTCTGTATCTAACAATCACGGTGTTACATCAATAATCTTCAGACCCCTACTTTTGTAGGACTTTGTTTGCATTTATCCAATTCAACGAAAAATATATAGGGTATTTTGTATAGGTCATGTGTAGCCTTATATTAATGCAATATAAAGGGTATCTTGTATAGGTCATGTGTAGCCTTATATTAATGCAATATATAGGGTATCTTGTATAGGTCATGTGTAGCCTTATATTAATGCAATATAAAGGGTATCTTGTATAGGTCATGTGTAGCCTTATATTAATGCAATATATAGGGTATCTTGTATAGGTCATGTGTAGCCTTATATTAATGCAATATATAGGGTATCTTGTATAGGTCATGTGTAGCCTTATATTAATGCAATATAAGGGTATCTTGTATAGGTCATGTGTAGCCTTATATTAATGCAATATATAGGGTATCTTGTATAGGTCATGTGTAGCCTTATATTAATGCAATATAAAGGGTATCGTGTATAGGTCATGTGTAGCCTTATATTAATGCAATATAAAGGGTATCTTGTATAGATCATGTGTAGCCTTATAGTAATGCAATATATAGGGTATCTTGTATAGGTCATGTGTAGCCTTATATTAATGCAATATATAGGGTATCTTGTATAGGTCATGTGTAGCCTTATATTAATGCAATATATAGGGTATCTTGTATAGGTCATGTGTAGCCTTATATTAATGCAAGCTTTCAGCTCTGTATTTCTAAAATAGTGCGAGGAATAAAATAAATATTGTTTCCCCCAATTTTGCAGGGTGAGGTACGCAGTGTTCTTAGGCTATACAACAAAGTACAAATGTGGTCGATGTTTAATTAGCATCCAAATTTAAACCCATTATTTCAGTAAATTCAGCAAGAATTTGAAATTGTTTAATCATATATTTCTGCAGGGTCGGAAAGGAAGTTTTCTTTGACATCAAAATCTAAATCAGGACCTTTCTATACGTCATATATATAGGCTACGATTGCCACAATTTACAGCAATATATCAATATATATGGCGATGGAATCATAATTAAATTCTCCACAGCTTATCGAGAATTTCTCTGAGTTGGGCATGCAGTTATTGTTCCAAAGTGGCACAGGACAATTGGTGAGTCATATCTATCAGCCTACCAAATTACAGATTAGTATCTCAAAAAATACAGTTACAAATCAATAATGTCTTATCCACCACCGATCTTTGATCCTCCAACAACAACAACAACAAAGGTGCTGGCGAGATCACCCGATTGCTTGGCAATGCAAGGGAGGCTGCGGACGGTGAGGGCATTGACCTGGGGGTGCAAGCCCGTGGGCTGATGATCCCCTCCCCTGCTGCCTTCTTAGTAACAGATTTCATGTCACCCTGGCCCCTTCGGGGTCCCGAGCATCTGGAGCAGCTTCGGTCTACCGGACTCAGGACTGTTCGGCCAGACAATCTGGGGAACTACGACAACAACAACAAAGTCGACCATTCATAGGCCTTCGTCTTTGACGCAGGCAGAAACATATTTGTTCATTCAACTAACATTTGCATAAAAAACAGGTAGGAAATTTTTTCTTTAATATTGTACAACGTATTCGTTTATGCCACCGACTTCCGCAGTTGAAAAAAGGGAAGACCAAAATTGCAATATGTTGGTCGGTCAGTAGGCCACTGGAGCGGGGGCAATATATCCATACCGTTATTTTGTACATATATTATTGAAGCTCCGGCCCCGGGGAACAGTACCGGGCAAAACATTGGTTACGGCCACTAACCTGCAGTACAGTCACGTCACTGGGGAAGAGACAGAGACAGAGACAGAGACAGAGACAGAGACAGAGAGAGAGAGAGAGAGAGAGAGAGAGAGAGAGAGAGAGATTTACATAGATACACTGGCCACAGACCTTACGATCCAAACGAGGTGGTCAGGACTTAATTCTAGTAGAGATGGCATATCCGATAGAAAAGGAAAGTTGAAGGAACGGATAGAAAAGAAGAAGGCTCTCTCCCCACCCTCCGTTCCCTCCGGCAATTGCCGTACATGAAAAAGTTGGAAGTACAAAGTACAAAGGAGTACAAAGGAAATCAAGAAACAACAGATCTAGTGACCCTTCTAGGCTGCTTGTCCTCCAAAACACTGAGGATCAAGTGTCCAAACAGTGGTTTAGAGTGGGTAAGGGAACATTGGAAAGGGAACTACTACCCTGCCACTAACGTGGCAGGACTAGGAAGTTAGTAGGGGACATATGGGTTAGTAACTGAGGGGAGGATAAAATAAAGTTATTCATTTACAAACGCAGTTAGTCGCGGGTTTGATGTGAGATATTTGTCTAGGCGGAATTTAAATGAATCAACGGTGCTGCAGTCTATAACGTCTCGGGGAAGCCCATTCCACAAGTTGACAACTCGATTGAAGAAGAAATTCTTAGATTCGTGTGAGTTAAAAGATTTACCAATAATTTTGCAACCGTTTCCCCGCGTGTAATTAGATTGGTCGATAGTGAAGTACTTACTACAGTTCATATTGTTGATGCCTTTGATGATTTTGAACACTTGAATTAAGTCACCTCTTAATCTGCGCTGGGTTAAAGGAAATAGATTTAATTCTCTAAGACGCTCGCTCTTCGTATGGTTTGTTCTTTAGGCTAGGTATCATTTTGGTAACTCTACGTTGAACTCGTTCTAGCTTGTTTATGTCTTTTTGGTAATAAGGGCACCAGCATTGAACGCAGTATTCCAGAAGAGGGCGGACTAAGGAATTGTAAAGGGTTAGGATAACGTCTTTGGATTTATGCTCAAATGATCTGCCTATAAAGCCAATTATTTTGTTTGCCTTCTTAACAACTTCTGAACATTGTTGACTCGGTTTTAGGTTACTCGATATTGTTACTCCCAGATCGGTTTCTCTGTTTACATTCTTAAGCTGAGTGCCATTCATCGAATAGTTTGCTTTCTCATTTAGGTATCCGATATGTAGTACTTTACATTTATCCGCATTGAAACTCATTTGCCAAATTTGGGCCCAATGTGACAATTTATCTAGATTGTGTTGCATATCGTCAACTTGATCTTTTGAGAGTACGCTATTTGCAATTTTTGTATCGTCAGCAAATTTTGAGATTGTACAGGTGAGACCCTCATCTATGTCGTTGATGTAAATTAGAAAGAGAATTGGTCCTAGTACCGATCCCTGGGGTACCCCGCTACTTACATTGGTCCATTTAGATGCCTTACCGTTTATGACTACTCTTTGCTTTCTGTCGCTGAGCCAATTTTCTATCCATTTCAACACACCGTCTTGTATTCCATGCGCTTTTAGTTTTAGCAGTAAACGTTTGTGGGGAACTTTGTCAAAGGCCTTTTGAAAATCAAGGTATATAATATCTACAGCTTTACTCTCATCGTAGAGGTTGAGGATATCGTGGAAGAAGTCTAAGAGGTTTGTTAAACAGGAACGTTTTTTACGAAAGCCGTGTTGAGTATCTTTAAGTATGTTATTTTCCTCTAAGTGATTTACGAGTCTGTCTCTTATGACCGTTTCTAGCATTTTACATACAACTGAGGTTAAGCTAATTGGACGATAGTTACTGGGTAGGGATTTGCTGCCTTTTTGAATATCGGTGTTACGTTGGCTAGCTTCCACTGATCAGGCATAGTTCCAGACTGCAAGGATTTATTGAATAGTAATGTCAATGGTTTGGAGAGCTCATCCTTAGCTTCCTTTAGAACTCTAGGCGAGATTGTATCAGGTCCAGGCGTTTTATTTACCTTGAGTTTATCTAAACAATTCAATACTTCTCTCTCTGTAACGGTGATATTGCTTAGAACATCTGAATTATCAATCTGAATCGGCGATGGTGTAGGGATATCACTGAGGTCTTCTGGTGTAAAAACTGATGCAAAGAAGGTATTGAGGGCATTACTCATTTGTACTTCGTCTTTGGTGTATTCTCCATTTTCATGGACTAACGGTCCAACAGTTGAAGTAACTACTTTTTTCTTTCTGATATAACTATAGAATTCTTTCGGGTTTGTTTTACTTTGATTCGCAATATGTAACTCTAGGGTCTTTTTACTTTGCTTAATTAACCTTTTGGCTTTGCGTCGTAGCTCTACAAATTTCACCCGTTCTTCGTCATTTTGTGAGGATTTTAATCTATCATTAGCAAATTTTTTAGCAAGCAGGCAGTTTGAAATATCTTTATTCCACCATTTGGGCTTCTTATTATGGCCTGGACGCCGTATTTTTGATGGTATGCAGTCTTGCACTGCTTTTAGGTAAGTTGTTTCGAATAACTTCCAAGATGTATTTATGTCGTTATTGTTAATTAAAAAGCTCCAGTCAGTTTCTTTAAACATAGCTCTAAGTTTATGAAAGTTTGCTTTCTTGAAATTAGGGACTTTTTCGATGCTACTATTTGGTTCGTTACTAGTAAAGTTTAAAGTGAAAGTTATCGTACGATGGTCGCTGTTACTGAATTCATCACCAACATTCAAATTCTCTATTAATTCTTCTTTTGTTGCAAGTACAATGTCAAGAACGTTATTACCACGGGTCGGTGTTCGAACAAATTGATAAAGCGAACTCTCTTGCAAGTTCGTATACAAGTCATGTCCGGAGTGTGAAGTAAGAGTATCGCCCCACTTGGACACAGGTAAATTAAAGTCGCCAAAAAATACGGTATCTTGTGAGTTACTTACATCTGCAATTTGTTCATAAATTTCTCGGTCAGTTTGCACTGATTGAGCTGGAGGTCTGTATATTAATGCAAGTATTATTTTTGTACCTTTATTATTCTTTATTAGCACAAAAGATGTGTCGACGTTCACAATTTGAGATTTTGACAAGAGAGTCGGGTTAAGACTTTCTTTGATATAAAATAAAACGCCACCTCCATTTTTATTTATTCGGCTTTTCTCAAACATTACATAACCGGGAAGTGAATACTCTGCTAAAAAGTCTCTATCTACTGTATTGAGCCAAGATTCTGTTATACCAATCACATCATAATTTTCAGTAAACACTAGTTCCTCTAAATCTGAAAATTTATTGCGTATGCTACGAGCGTTTGCATAGAAAACCTTTAAAGTTGCGGTTTTACAACTCACAGAACGTTCTTTAATCAAATTTTTGGTTCTGATCGGATCTACATTTACATTCATGGCTGAAATCGGTCCTCGGTCGTTATCCCTGGCGGTTTTGAATTTGAGTCGTGTTGGTGGAGCTTTATCCAAATTCGCGGTTCTTGACAGATTAGCATTTAAGTGATTAACCTTGCTGGGCTTCGAAATCCCCATTAGGAATTTAAAGGAAAAAAAAAAAAAAAATCATGCAACCCTTCGCCTTAGCAGCATGTAAATTTTGGGGTTAATTGGAATCATCCAACCCATCACCCTTAGTAGTATGTACATATTTAGTGATGTTTATTATTCTTATTTTTTATTTGTATATTATTTTTTTTCTTTTCTAATGCTCTCTTCAGCTGAACAAATAATAACGGTGATAATTACTGCCTACTCCATACCAATTTTTCTGTGGTATGAGTCTAGATTTTTCTTAAAAGTATCTATAGAGGAGCTGTCTATTACTTTATTTGGAAGTTTGTTCCACTCATCAATTACACTGTGAGTGAAGATTTGTTTTGTTGTATCTAGATTCGCTCTCCGACCTAATAATTTTAAATTGTTTCCTCTTGTAGATGTGTCTTCTTCTTTTTTGATTAATGTTACTGAATCCTTTTAGAATTTTAAAACACTATCAATTGGCCTCTCATCCTTCGTTTCTTAAGTGCAAATAGATCAAGTTCTCTCAGTCTTTCATCATATGATTTATTTCTCAATGAAGGGATTAGCTTAGTGGCTCGCCTTTGCACAGATTCCAATTTTTTAACATCCTTTATGAGGTGAGGTGACCAAAACTGCACAGCATATATGAGAGAGAAGAGAGAGGAGAGGAGAGAAGAGAGAGAGAGAGAGAGAGGAGTAGAGGAGAGGAGAGAGAGAGAAAGGAGAGTAGAACAGAGAGGAGAGGGAGAGAGAGGAGAGAGAGAAGAGAGAGAAGAGAGAGAGAGAGAGAGAGAGAGGGCCGAGAGAGAGAATTAGAGAGAATGAGAGAAGATAGAGAGAGAGAGGAGAGAGAGGAGAGAGGGAGGAGAGAAGAGAGGAGAGGAGAGGAGAGACAGAGACGGGAGAGAGAGGAGAGAAGAGAGAGAGAGAGAGAGAGAGAGAGAGAGAGAGAGAGAGCGAGAGAGAGAGAGAGAGAGCCATTTCTGTGGATGTATAGTACGGTACCAGCTATCAAAGTGATACATCTCCCTCATTGACGTCACATGGGAGTGTGTGTCGTGGTAGAGGGGGGGGGGGGAAGTCTGGATGTGAAGAGGCTGGAGGTGAATGTAATACGCACATATACACACACATATACTCACACATTCACACACATATATACACAAAATTACACACACATATATACATACATATATACATACATATATACAGACAAACAAATACTCTCTCTCTCTCCTGACCGTTCTAAAAGTAAAACTCGCTCCGTTGTTGGTTACCTGTAATCACTTTTCTACTCGAGATGTTTGAACAGAACCTTTTTCAAGCCATAATAAAGTTGGCAGTGTTGTGGGAGCATAAATATTGTTCTGTCATATTTAAACCTTTCGGTACAATGGTCATTTTTTTCATAATCTGTTAGTTGTCATTAAACAAATATAATCAGTCCAACGTCTTGTGGGTTATTATATTTTGTTTAAGGGGAGATAGCCCGATTCCTCTTAAAATTACACCAAATAGCAGAAATGGTGTTAATATTGACAAAGAAATAGGGCGTAAAGTCTTAAAATCGCCAAACCAAACTTCTTAAAATCTAAAAACCAATGGGGCTAAACACGAGGGAGAAAGAGGGCCAGACAACTGGCCTATCCCCCCTTAATTAGTATGGAGGGGTTTGTTGCTTTTGCCACTTTCGAGCTCTGTATTATAATTAGTTCCCTAGGATCACAGAAACGCCTACCCAGACTTTCTTCAAACTGAAACCATTTATTTTGGTTTGCATGAAAGAGACAAAAGGCAAAGCTACCTGTAACAAGCGTACCCCCACCCCCACGTCTTAGCGTGAAGTGGTTTATAGGAAGTCTGGGAAGGTGTTTTCGTAAGCCTAGGGGAAAAACTTTGATACAATGCTGGAAAATGGCAAAAGCAAGCAAAATTCGAGAGAGAGAGAGAGAGAGCGAGAGCGAGAGCGAGAGCGAGAGAGAGCGAGAGCGAGAGAGAGAGAGAGAGAGAGAGAGAGAGAGAGAGAGAGAGAGAGAGAGATAGGGTCATGAATGTTGCCTTATTTTGTAAAGGTGTCATGCTCTGCTGGCTTGATGAAGGACACCATCGAGTAATTTCGTTCGCTCAGGATTTTGTTTGTCTTTCGCCGTATGTAATTTGTCTTCCACAATTTGAAGTCGATTAGATTAATTAGGCTAAGACAGATTAGGCTGTTGAGGTAAGTTTAATTTAACTCCATTCAATAATGTGGCGTTATTTGTAGATTGTTTTTATTATCCCCGTGAGGTTTATGACCCATTTTGACAAGCAGTGGATGTTGGTGTATCGCTGGAAAGGCATTTCATTCACATGAAGCGAAGCACTTAGGTTTTCAACAGAGTGGTCAACTTATTATGGAATAACTTGCCTAGAAATGTTGTAGTGTCACACAGTCCAGGCATTTAAATACCGCATAGATAAACAGCTTGCCATAAATCCCCGACTGACTGCGGTTGATTGCTGTGTGTGCGTTTTTTTTTTTTTTTTTTTTTTAATAGCAAGTAGCCTAGTAGATACCATTAGATATGTTGTTGCTTGTCTTCCTTCCTTCCTTTGTAGGGTAGACAGGTAGCGGTATGTAAGATAGAGGTGGCGATATGGTGTGAACATTAAGGGAGCCCACCTCGCTTTTTTTCTCTTTCTCTCCCTCTCTCTTTGGCTTGTATCCATTCGGCCCCATTCAGCCTACTGTTTTAAGATGTTTACCCCTATCCAGGTGTCAATATTTTCCTGGCGAGCGGTAGCGAGTCAGAATATATATATTTTTGTTTTGACAGCAAGCTAAATTTGTACATTTTTCGATAGAAAAATGTCTCCGTCGAAGCCGGATTTCTCCATACAATGCTGGCTCGCTTTCGCTCGCCAGGAAGAAATTGACACCTGGATGTGGATAAACGTCTTAAAACAGTTGGCTGAATGGGGCCGAATAGATACAAGCCAGAGAAAGAGAGAAAAGGAGAGAAAGATAAAAAAAAACGGTGATACCCCTTAACAGTAGGATATGGTAGGTGGGTGGAATATAGAGTACCGGTAATGTATGTTATGTTATGTGGTCCTGGGAGTAATAGATGTAATGTTTGGCCATAAGTGTTGCTTTTCTAGACCCCCTTCTCCCTCATGTTTAACCCCATTAGTTTGCAGATTTGAAGATGTTTGCCCCATTAGTGTGTCGATTTTATTTCTTCGTCAATATTTAGAACTTTCGTGCTATTTAGGTGTCGATTTTTTTTCCCCTGGCTAACGATAGTGAGCCTGTAATTTTCGAAGAACCGGTCTTCGGTCGGGAAATTTGTATACCGAAAAATGCACAAATTAATCTAGAAGGGGGATCTAATAGATGTTATTTTTAGTTTGATGGAGATCTAGGGAGGAAACTAGACAAATAATGAATAAATGAAAAAACACTACCAAAAAAGTGAACCACCCCCTCTTAAGTGGCTAGTGTATACTCCGTAATTAATACCATGTTATGTTATGCTGCTCTGGTGTGTATGTATATGCATTGTGTTTTAGTTCTCCGTAATGTATGCTATGTTACCGGTACATCATTGTGGCGTGATGGATACCAGGGTACGAAAGACAGGTATGGTGGCAGAGATAGAAGTGGCAGAGATAGAAGTGGCAGAGATAGAAGTGGCAGATATAAGTGGCAGAGATATAAGTGGCAGAGATATAAGTGGCGCTATGGTGTGAACATTAACAGTAGGACAGGGTAGGTGACTGGAATACGGAATAGGGAAGGACTGGCAAGGAATATACAATGAAGCGAGGGACTCTATTGGATAGCTAGGAGACCGCGTTTGGTTTGGGTTCTTAACCTGGGGTCTATGGACAGGCTTCAGGGGGTCCGTGAAGGGCCGCTAAAAATCTGTACAACTAGTGACAGTGTGTTTGTGTAAACTACTGTAAAATGACTCATAAAATAGTTTGCTTGTATCTTCAACATAGATTTCACCAGAAAATAAATTACACAACCGTCATATGTCAAGAGTCAGAATTTAGTGATAACTTAATTTTCTTCAATCTTACTCGGGCGGTGATAGGGAGAGCACGCCATGTTGGGTCTGTCTATAAGAGGCTCTCCTGGTCCCTTATGAATATGATAATAGATTATATAAGCGATATACAAGTGCAAATCTATTGGATTTATTTATCTATATATCTATATATCTATTTATCTATTTATCTATCTATCTATCTATATACTCAGGCCCAATCTCCACCCCCCCCCCCCCACCCACCCCAAATGGGGGGGGGGGTGACCGACTCAAGACAGGGCCAGAATAGGGACAACAGAAAACACAACAGAAAACTATGAACACACAAGAACAAAATACAAATTCACACATCATGTGTATTTTTTTTTCTGTATACTTATTGCTAACCGTTTCACCCTAATGTCGCTGAAATGCCTACCCAGCTATAGCTGCTCATCACAATATCTTTATACACGCCTCAATGTTGCATTTCTTTCACTCTACTATCGCTATTACAACAATCAGTGTTCTTCAGAGCTTTCTCAGTGCATACCCCCTCCCTTGCGGCGAGTGCGAGGCACCCGCCTTTCAACAGTCCCACTCCTATTCAGTCCAGCTTTCCAATCCAAGAATTGGCAAATTTTCTCAGTCTTCTTCTACTCAACATGTGAACTCTGGGACTCTCTCCCTCAATAAATGTTTCCTTCATCCTATTACTTAAACTGCTTTAAACTTAGTTTGTTCAGGCATTTTGACCCCAACGTCCCTTGAATTCGGCCCTGTCACTCCTTCGGCTTTGGGGGGGACACTTGTTACAGGCAACCTGCCTTGTGTCTTCTTCATACACATAGAACACAAATTTGGAAAATAAATACATACCGGTATACTAATTTTGCACAGTATTTTGTCCCTCATATTTTACTTTTTGACTGCCTTCAGAAGGCAGGAAATGCTATCTAAGACACTAATTCCTCAAATTTGTCCGGGGGGCCATGACCCCGGACCCCCCCAAGAGATCACAGCTTCGACACTCATGCGCGCTATAATGATAACGGATTGGGAATATATAATGATAACGGATTGGGAATATATAATGATAACGGATTGGGAATATATAATGATAACGGATTGGGAATATATGATAACGGATTGGGAATATATAATGATAACGGATTGGAATATATAATGATAACGGATTGGGAATATATAATGATAACGGATTGGGAATATATAATGATAACGGATTGGGAATATATAATGATAACGGATTGGGAATATATAATGATAACGGATTGGGAATATATAATGATAACGGATTGGGAATATATAATGATAACGCAAACCATTTGTTATGGATTGACACCCTGTAACCGGAGCAATTGTGTTTGAAGACTTGCATGAATATAAGAAGGAATATAAGAAAATTAACACGAAATAGCATTGTTTTGCCCATTTTACCACACAGTATGAGGCAGTCAATTTTCAATACAATTAGTGTGTTCGTTGCATGCAACATTTTGTCCATAGGTTTCAACAGATTCGCTCGCCAGGAAAAAAATGACACCTAAAGGGCACAAAAGGTCTTCATATTGATAAACACATGAGGCGAAAGGTCTCAAAATCGGTAAACTAACGGAACGAACGTCTTAAATGAAATGTGTAGGTTAATGGGTCCACGAACATTTACGAGTGACTGTACCGTACCATTGATGGGATAGTTTATCTGTATGCTGCTAAGGGAGAGAGGGAGGGGAGAAGTGAGTGATTGAAGGAGGGAGAGATAGAAAGAGATAGAGAGTTAGAGGAGTGAGTGGTAGAGATAAGAGAGAGTGCTGGAGATATATAAGGGAGAGTAAGTGAGTGAGGGAGGGGAGAGTGAGTGAGTGAAGGAGGGAGAGATGGAAGGAGGTAGAGAGTTAGAGGAGTGAGTGGTAGAGATAAGAGAGTGCTGGAGAGATATAAGGGAGAGTAAGTGAGTGAGGGAGGGGAGAGTGAGTGAGTGAAGGAGGGAGAGATGGAAGGAGGTAGAGAGTTAGAGGAGTAAGTGGGAGAGAGAGAGAGGGAGGGAGAGATAGAAGGAGGGAATGCTGGAGAGATATAAGGGAGAGTAAGTGAGTGAGGGAGGGGAGAGTGAGTGAGCGAAGGAGGGAGAGATGGAAGGAGGTAGAGAGTTAGAGGAGTGAGTGGGAGAGAGATATAGGGAGGGAGTGTTGGAGAGAGATAAGGGAGAGTAAGTGAGTGAGGGGAGAGTGAGTGAGTGAGTGAGATAGGGCGAGGTCCAGGGCTGCCAGACCTTATATCTAATTTCCCACGCCGGGCAGCAGGATGGCAGACCCAATATTTGATCAGAAGGGGCAAGGGGCGCGAGAGGGGAAAAGGGGCAGAGGGGAAGGGGGAGAGAGGGGAAATGGGAGAGAGAGAGGTAGAAGGGGCAAGGTAGGCGGGAGGGCGGGAGAGGGGAAATGGGAGAGAGAGAAGTAGAAGGGGCAAGGGAGGCGGGAGAGGGGAAAAGGGCAAGAAGGAAGGAGAGAGGGGAAATGGGAGAGAGGGGAAATGGGAGAGAGAGGTAGAAGGAACAAGGAGGACGGAAGAAGGGAAAAGGGTAGGCTAAGAGGGAAAGAGGAGAGAGGGGAAATGGGAGAGAGAGGTGGGTGATAGGTTTTGTGGGAGGGAAGGAAAGAGTGCGAGAGAGGGAGGATGGGTGAGAACTGAGAAGGAGGGTAGGAGTGGGTGGGAGAGAGTGAGGGAACGTAAATTAGAAGGGAAGGATAGAGTGGGAGAGTGTAGCACGAATATTAAAACACAAATTCTCAGTAGAACACTTTGAACAGCTGAGTTGGGTCGAGCAGGTGAATGGGCGAGCTCACACAGGTGGCTCTTTTGTTGGAGGCATGTGATAAGTGGCTTAAAATGTGGCACAGATACTAGTTTGCCCCATTCCTTATATTTGGTCAATGACGCCATCCATGATTAACAGACAAACTCAGTATGAATTTTAAATGACATTGATGTGCCCTGGCAAGACTTTTGGAGTTTCCGCTAAGACCCATAGCCTATCTCACCATCAATCATTCGAATTGGACACAGTAGTGCAGACATGGGCTAGGCCTATGTGTGAGCTCGCCCATTGAACCAAACAGAGTAATTGAACTGAGTGGTTAAAATAGATTGAGTGGTGAAATTGGGACAAATCGTTGAGTTGGGCCGAGTGAGAATTAATGCGAATAGTTAATACTGAACCACTACCAACAATCCCACTCATCTCTCACTTGTGTAGTCCCTGACCCTCTTATAACTTATATATAAGTTTGTAATACATCATTCTAACAGAGAAATTGGGAAGGTCAAGAACACTCAAGATTTATTCAATACTCACCAAAAGTTTTGATGAGCTGAACTTCAAGAAGCCCCAGTAGGCACAACTACTGAACACAACAATCAAGACGTCACCAGCATTCCCTGGCCTACAGTCTGAAGAGGATTCCCAACCTTCCTCACCCTGAAGGAGTTGGCGGCTGAAGCCCCATCCCCTTCATAAAACAGCCAAGCAGTTTTCAATATCCCTTGAGCTTCATTCTGGGGATTCCCCATTTTCCAGATCCCGAAAGCTTCTTTCTGTAGATTCCCCGCTTTTCAGGTCACAGAAGAGTTGGTGGATGCAGTCGCAGCCTCTGATTGGCCCAGCCAGACAGCCAGCATCCTGGGACCTACGTTCGAGGGATTTCCCACTTTCCAGATCACAAAAGAATTGGTAGGCAGAGCCACGGTCCTTGATAGATCCAACAGAGACATCGAAACAAGCCTCCCAAACCAGGGCAGGGTCTTATTAACCCTCCAGCAGGAGACAGGCTGAACATCTAGGATTCACCTTGAGATCAGACATGGGACCTCCCAGCAGCCCAAGAACCTCCTTCCTCCAGATTCAGCAGCAGCACTAGCAGCAGCTACCCAGTTACCCCTTCCAGAAGTCACAGCAGCTCTCTCCAAAAGACAGAAAAAACCCAGTAAGTGAGCAGCTTGGTGAATGGCACTGGTGACCTAAGAGGCATTTTGAAAACTAAAAGTAAAGATGAAAAGGCTGAAAACCCACATAATGAGAAAGACTATATGACAAAGCCCTCTTGCTTTCCGCAGTCACCACTGGGCTCACCTCTGGTGTCCAAGTGTCCTGAGGTTAAAGAGCTGAAGAACTAGCTCACTTAACCTCTTTTACTACCGGTACCACAGATCCTTCTTAAGCTGCACAAAAACGTATACCGGTATATAAGACTGTACCGCCGGTGACGTCTTTAATTTTATTGTAGCTATATATATATAGCTATAATAAAATTAAATATGTCACCGGCGGTACAGTAGGGGTTAACCACTGAATCACGGAATATGATCGATGCGGCTCAAGTAGTTTACCAAAATAGTTCGCCCGTGTGTAACCATAATATTAAGACTCCCAAAAGGTGTCTATCAACTCCTGGCCGCGACTGTACCGCCACTGTTCCTATTACCTATATTAGTATTTGGTGCTGTAAGTGAGAGGGTGGTCTTTTTAGCTCTTTGTGGACCAGATGTCATTATTAAGATTATATTTTATTCATGTAGGCTATTTATAAATTTTTCTATTTTTGGACCCCTTTCTTCCACGATGTTTAACCCCATTACTATTGAGATTCTAAGGAGTTCGTCCCATTAGTTTGGCAATTTTAAGACTTCCGTCCCATTTCTTTGCCAATCTTAAGACCTTTCGTGCCATTTAGGCGTAGATTTCTTCCTGCCGAGCGAGAGCGAGCTTGCAATTTAGAAGGAATTGGCCTTCGGCCGGGACACTTTTCTACCGAAAAATGCACAAATTTATCTCGAAGAGGGGTCTTGGGGGTTTTATTTCAAGCTTGATGGAAGTCTAAGGAGGAAACTAAATATAAATCAAACGAAAAAAATTCCCCTTAATTAAGATGAATACCGGTAATTACATATGGCATTCTTCACAAGAATATAGATTAATCAGCCTTATAGCCGACGAATATATATATATATATATATATATATATATATATATATACGGTATATACTGTACAGTATGTATATATACCGTATTGATGATTAAGACTGGATATTTCTGTTGGTAAAGATTTTAGTAGGTTTATGTAAGATTGAATCTTCTTCATTATATATTATTCGGAAATTCATATTGTACCGGTACATAGCGTTGGAGTAGTACCGGTACATAGCGTTGGAGTAGTACCGGTACATAGCGTTGGAGTAGTACCGGTACATAGCGTTGGAGTAGTACCGGTACATAGCGTTGGAGTAGTACCGGTACATAGCGTTGGAGTAGTACCGGTACATAGCGTTGGAGTAGTACCGGTACATAGCGTTGGAGTAGTACCGGTACATAGCGTTGGAGTAGTACCGGTACATAGCGTTGGAGTAGTACCGGTACATAGCGTTGGAGTAGTACCGGTACATAGCGTTGGAGTAGTACCGGTACATAGCGTTGGAGTAGTACCGGTACATAGCGTTGGAGTAGTACCGGTACATAGCGTTGGAGTAGTACCGGTACATAGCGTTGGAGTAGTACCGGTACATAGCGTTGGAGTAGTACCGGTACATAGCGTTGGAGTAGTACCGGTATCTTATAATTGCAACTATTATTTACAACTTAAAATACCGTATATTGTAATGAATCAATAACACGGCTAATTAAGCACAATACTTTCATAATATTATATTTAGACATTGCATGGGTATGTATAAAGGGAACACTACCGTATTTTAGTGTTGCAGTTACTTAGGTTCACAAACTATTACATTCGTTACATATTTCCAAATAAATAACATAAATCTACAAAACTAGAAGAACCACTAAAATTGTAAGCTTTTCGAGAAACTAAAACTATATACCTAGTATATATATATTTTTTGTCATTATCCTGAAATCATATTGCCTGTAAAACATACACACAGGCATGGAGTTAAGCCGATTAACAATGACAAAACAGTTAAGTTATATAAATGTTAAGCCGATTAACAACGACAAAACAGTCAAGGTATATAAATGATAAGACGATTAACGCCAAAACAGTCAAGGTATATAAATGATAAGACGATTAAGGACGACAAAACAGTCAAGGTATATAAATGATAAGACGATTAACGCCAAAACAGTCAAGGTATATAAATGATAAGACGATTAACAACGACAAAACAGTCAAGGTATATAAATGTCAAGCCGATTAACGACAAAACAGTCAAGGTATATAAATGATAAGCCGATTAACGACAAAACAGTCAAGGTATATAAATGATAAGCCGATTAACGACAAAACAGTCAAGGTATATAAATGATAAGCCGATTAACGACAAAACAGTCAAGGTATATAAATGATAAGCCGATTAACGCCAAAACAGTCAAGGTATATAAATGATAAGCCGATTAACGACAAAACAGTCAAGGTATATAAATGATAAGCCGATTAACGACAAAACAGTCAAGGTATATAAATGATAAGCCGATTAACGACAAAACAGTCAAGGTATATAAATGATAAGCCGATTAACGACAAAACAGTCAAGGTATATAAATGATAAGACGATTAACAACGACAAAACAGTCAAGGTATATAAATGTCAAGCCGATTAACAACGACAAAACAGTCAAGGTATATAAATGTCAAGCCGATTAAAAACGATAAAACAGTTAAGGGGGGTGACCTGTTTTTGTTCTGTCCTTTTCTATCTTTCTCTGGCTTGTATCCATTTGGCCCCATTCAGCCTACTGTTTTAGGACGTTTATTCCCATCCAGGTGTCAATTTCTTACTGGTGAGCGGTAGCGAGCCAGCATATTTTTAATTTTTGTTAGACAGCAGGCTAAATTTATACATTTTTCGATAGACAAATTTCTCCGGCGAAGCCGGATTTCTTCATATAATGCTGGCTCGCTATCGCTCGCCAGGAAGAAATCGATACCTAGATGGGGATAAACGTCTTAAAATAGTTGGCTGAATGGGGCCGAATGGATACAAGCCAGAGAAAGAGAGAAAAGGACAGATATAACAAAAAGCAGGTCACCCCCCTTAAGTTATATAAATGTAAATGTCACTGAAGACAACAAGGAAATGACATGTAAATATATCATATGAAATACGCCCGCTTCCGGTATATATAATTAAATTAAATTTCACACTAACCAGAAAAAAGTTAAAGGGCCGGCACCGGTACCGAAAGGGTTAAAGAATCGATAGATATAGGAAATTGACGGAGCAAGTCGAGTACAGGCTAATTATTTGCTTTGGTATTTCATTCATTTCATTGGAGGTGTTTGGTGTTGGGGTGAAATTAATAAAAAAATAGATTACTGCATGGATGAATAATGTTTCCGCTCGACGCTCTTTGATATTTTTAGGAGGCCTTAATTATACAGCTCCCCCCCCCCCCCTCCAGCCTTCAGGATTCCATTATTTTAAGCGTAATGGGGTTTTGCTTTTTGGGGGGCCGGTGACCGAGATTAAGGGGGAGGTAGTCGCTTTTTCTGGACCCCCATTTCCCTCATGTTTAACATATTCGTTTGGAGATTGTAAGATGTTCGTTCCATTAGTTTGGCAATTTTGTGACCTTTCGCCCCATTTCTCTGTCAAGACTCAAGACCTTTCGTGTCATTTAGGTGTCGATTTTTTCCTGGCGAGCCTGTAATTTTAGAAGAAAACGGCCTTTGGCCGGGAAATTTGTCTACCGCAAAATGTACAAATTTATCCTGAAAGGGAGTCTAGGGTTTTTTTTTTTTAAGCTTGATGGAGGTCTAGCGAGGAAACTCAAAAATATATTAATAAGTAAATACATAGACCAAAAAGCAAAAAAGCAAGCACTACGGTACCCCCTTAAAATAGCCCAGCCCTTTCCTGTCACTGGGGTGCAAACAACGGCATCCAATCCCATTATCCCTCTCATTGGTGGGTGGGGAGAGAGCCGCCTGCTTTGTTATCCTTACCCTTCACTTAGTGCCAAATTTTGTTAGAATTAAGTCCGGACTGCCTAGTAGGAACGGCAAGGTCTGTGTATCATTGTAACTCAACCAGATAACCCTAAACTCTGTATTACGATGGTGAATGCCCTACTTATAAATTAGCTCTCAATATATGATGTTTATTCAGTTTAGTTAGGACCTCCGGTCCGGGAGTATTGGCGTTCATTTTTCCGAGACATTTACTATGCTGAGTGAATTAGTTGTACGGTATTTAAAATAATAGCAATTTCATCTGCACATCAGCCATAACTATCACATAAATAATGGGATGACAAATTCACAGTACCGTACCAGTAAATCATTTAAGGAGGTAGGTTATTTTTTTCTCTGTTTATCTATTTATTTTATAGTAATCTCTCTCTCTCTCTCTCTCTCTCTCTCTCTCTCTCTCTCTCTCTCTCTCTCTCTCTCTCTCTCTCTCTCCTCTCCTTTCTCTTCTCTCTCTCTCTCTCTCTCTCTTCTCTTCTCTCTCTCTCTCTCTCTCTCTCTCTTTTTTTTTTAGCTATCCTCTCTATCTCTCTCTCTCTCTCTCCTCTCGCTCTCTCTCTCTCTATCTCTCTCTCTCTCCTCTCTGTCTTCTCCTCCCTCTCTCTCTCTCTCGTCTCTTCCTCTCCATTCTCTCTCTCTCTCTCTCTCTCTCTCTCTCTCTCTCTCTCTCTCTCTCTCCTCGCTCTATCTATTTCTCTCTCTCTCTATCTCTTTCTCCTCTCTCTCTCTCTCTTCTCGCTCTCTCTTTATCTCTTTCTCCTCTCTCTCTCTTTCTCTCTCTCTCTCTCTCTCTCCATCTCTCTCTCTCTCTCTCTCTTCTCTCTCTCTCTCTCTCTCTCTCTCTCTCTCTCCTAATACCCCCCCTTCTAGATATATTACTGTATATTTTTCGTAGACAATGTCTCTGGCCGAAGGTGGTCTCCGTCTCAATTTTAGGCTCGCTCTCTCTCTCTCGCCCGGAAAAAAACACCTCTAGCAATCGAACTAATGAAACGAACGTCATAAAATCTCTCTCGCTCTCTACTCTCACCTTAATGTGTGAAGAGGCTTTAGATAACCCAAACATTTATTAACAGTCGGTTTCTTGCAGCTGGCGGTAAGTGATTCCCTTGGCCTTCTATCGATATACAAATTGAATTAGTTTATTAATTAGCACTCGGTATTCACTACAAAATGTCCTAACTGCGCATGATGCGAAGGCAATTACCTCAGTTCTAGAAATCTTTATAGTTAAGCTACTTTCGCTAACAGGATTAAAAATATGGACTCCTCAATCGAACTAAATGAACTAGGTTTAAGTTAAGCTATTTATAAAATCTCATAGCTTGGACATGGGACCTCTCTCTAAAATGAAATAGGGAGGAAAAAAGCATTACATAGTTTGGGACATCGGATCACCCTCTACTCTAAAATGAAATAGCTGGATAGTTATAGCATTATGATAAACAGTATTACTATAGTTGGACATTTCTCTCTCTAATCCTAATTGAAATAGTATAGTTTATAGCTATTTATAAACAGTATTACTATAGTTGGGAATTCTGGACTCCTCTCTCTACTCCTAAATGAAATAGTTATAGCTATTTATAAACAGTATTACTATAGTTGGACATCTGGACTCCTCTCTCCTCTAAATGAAATAGTTATAGGTATAGCCTTATAAACAAGTATTACTATAGCTGGCGGTAAATTGATTCCCTTGGCTGCTAATTTATCGATACTTAATGGACAAATATGAATCTAGTTTATATAATTAGCACTCTATTTCACTACAAAATCTTCCAAATAACTGAGAATTCATGATGGGAACTTTGCAATTTACCGTCAGTTGAAATGAAATAGTTATAGTTATAGCTATTTATAAACAGTATTACTATAGTTGGACATCTGGACTCCTCTCTCTACTCCTAAATGAAATAGTTATAGTTATAGCTATTTATAAACAGTATTACTATAGTTGGACATCTGGACTCCTCTCTCTACTCCTAAATGAAATAGTTATAGTTATAGCTATTTATAAACAGTATTACTATAGTTGGACATCTGGACTCCTCTCTCTACTCCTAAATGAAATAGTTATAGTTATAGCTATTTATAAACAGTATTACTATAGTTGGACATCTGGACTCTTCTCTCTACTCCTAAAGACGTCCCCAGAGAGAGTCGAAACTGTCATGTCGTTACATTAATACCTTTTCCCGTCATGTGGGTAGACGTTCTCTATCTTTAACCCCTTCTATACCGGCGACGTCTTTAAAACAAAATACTCTAGCTACATTAAGACGATTTTATGAAGCTAAGGAAGGATATATGGTACCGTACTAGCTAAGACATTATATTGAGATAGTCTGTAGCATATTTATTGGCAGACAACTTTCCTAAACTGAATAAAATGGTCAAATAGTTGCCAGAATGTAATGAAAATTATGTTACCTGTGCAATAAGGGATACAATATTTCAACGGTACCCGGTACTCTTCGCGGGATAACTTATGTTCCTGCATGTTCCCGCGCAAGACAACGAACAACTTGTTCCTATTCCTGATTATATTTTGTCAGAAACTCTTTCAATAGGCCTGCATTGGAACAGTTGCAAGACAAAGTACTTGGACTAATGTTCTAAGTTTCATATCTAGGAATGTTAGCAACAGGACTGCTGAAGTTTTCTTAAAACTATACTTAGCACTAGTAAGACCCCATTTAGACTATGCTGTCCAATTTTGGTTCCCTTATTACAGAATGGATATCGATCCTTTAGAGGCAGTCCAAAGAAGAATGACGAAAATGATACATAGACACTTATCATATGAGGAGAGGTTGAAAGCCATAGGCTTGCACTCACTAGAAAGACGAAGATGTAGGGGAGATATGATAAAGGTATTTAAATGGATAAAAGGTATAAATAAGGGCGATATAGATGAGGTACTAAAGCTAAAGAACGGCGACATAACCCGCTCAAATGGTTTCAAGTTAGATAAGTTTAGATTTAGGAAAGATATAGGAAAGCACTGGTTTGGGAATAGAGTTGTTAACATGTGGAATGGACTGCCCAGAGCAGTGATTAGCTCAGGGACAGTTGAAAGCTTTAAGCGTAAGTTGGATTCCCGTATGGATAATATGGGCTGGGTGTGAATGGGAGCTGCCTCGTGTGGGCCGCATGGCCTTATGCAGTTTCCCGCGATCTTATGTTCTTATGTTCTTATGCTGTGAAAGAATTAATGTTGTCACAGATGTACAGTTTGCCGCACATATTCTATTCCGTTGGGGTCGTGATTTGGCAGAGCTGCACCCACCTCCCTAACCCCCCAATAGGAGGTGGAGTACAAAGGTAATCAAGCAAGAACAGGTCTAGTGATCCCCTCTAGGCTGCTTGTCCTCCAAAACACTGAGGATCAAGTGTCCAAACAGTGGTTTAGAGTGGGTAAGGGAAAATTGGAAAGGAAACTACTGCCCTGGAGCTAATGTCCATGGCAGGATTAGGATGTTAGTAGGGGATATATGGGTTAGTAAAGTAACGCAGTTATATGTGATCTTTCGTATATCTGGGAAGAAGAGAGTAACGTCTTAGTAATATATATACAGTAGGCCAACGCAATAATCCTTGATGAATCTGAGGGGGGAATAAAATACAGTTATTAATTTACAAACGCAGTCAGTCGCGGGTTTGAGGCAAGATATTTGTCTAGGCGAATTTTGAAAGAATCAACGGTGCTGCAGTCTATAACGTCTCGAGGAAGCCCATTCCACAAGTTGACAACTCGATTAAAAAATAAATTCTTAGATTCGTGTGAGTTAAAAGATTTACCAATAATTTTGCAACCGTTTCCCCGCGTGTAATTCGATTGTTCATATTGTCGATGCCTTTGATATTTTTGAATATTTGAATTAAGTCGCCTCTTATGACTACTAGAGGCCTTTTACGAGTTTCATACTAGCTTCTGGTGTTAGCCAGAAAAGCAAAACAAATATACAGTATAAAAGGCTACTGAAGGAATTAAAAGAACTAGTTGTACAGTACACGACTTGGCTATGACAGATTACCGGTACTATTAAGATTAGCAGTAACGGTAATATAGTGGTATAGCGCCAGACACAATATTATTAATATGGCGTCATCACACAGATGGGGTGAATGTCAGTTGCGCAATGTGTCTCATCGTAGATATATACTGTAGACAGGGGGTCCCGTGTTACATCCTACATTCAGTTAACGTAGCTACCTTACCTTCCTTCCTCTACCCCTTCCCTTTTATCCTGTCCTCCACCCCCTCCTTCTTTATCTTCCCCCTTCCCTGTTCAACCTCCACCCCTCCCTATTTTAAACGTCCCCCTTTCTTCACCCCCGCTCCCGCTTTACCTTTCCCCCACCCTCCCTGTACTATGGTACTCCTTCCGCTCTCCCCCCCCCCCCCTTCCCCCCCCCAACTTGTCCCCCCCCCCCCCTTTCTTTCCTCATCCCCACCCCTCATCTCTGTTCTACTCTTCCCATCCATCTATACCCCATACTCTTCTAAGTTACCCTCCCCCCCCCTTACCTTCCCTATTTTACCCCTCCCCCTTTTCTCCAACCACCATTTTCCTTTCCTCTGTTCTCCCCCCCCCCCCTCTCCCCCCTCCTTCCTGTCCCTACTCCCTCTTCCACCTTTCCCCTTCCTCCCACCACTCTCGCTTCCGTTCTACACTCCCCTTTCTTTCCCTCCCCCCCTCATCCTTCCTTCCCTCACGGTCTTACCCCCTCCTAGTTCAACTTTCCCCCTGCCTTACCCCCACCGCCTCCCTGTTCAACTTTCCTCCTTCCTTCCCCCTACCCCCTCCCTGTTCAACATTCCCCTTTCCGTCCCCCCACCCCCCTCTGTTTCTCTGCTCTACCTCCTCCCTTCCTTTCCCACCCTCCCCATCCTTCCTTCCGCTGTTCTAACCTTTACTTTCCCCAACCCACTCCCTATTCAACCCCTCCCATCCTTCCTTTCCCCCACCCACTCCCTATCCTTCCTTTCCCCCACCCACTCCCTATTCAACCCCTCCCATCCTTCCTTTCCCCCATCCGCTCCCTATCCTTCCTCCCCAATCCCCTCCCTGTAAAAACACCTGCCGGTACACACTCTCACTCACTCACTCACTCGCATTAACATTGAAGGCGGTCCACACGCGCTATTGTCTCTTATCTACCTATGGTTATCAGGTAATTTCGCTCACTAGTACCTTCGACTGCACTAAAGAAACTGTGCCCATACTTTAACGTCCGGTAGGGTAGGTTATTTCAGGCTAATGTTAGGTTAGAATAGGGTAAGATATGGATGGGTTAGGTTATGTTGTATAAGGGTAGGTTAGGTATGCATAGGTTAGGCTAAGCAAGGGTAGGTTAGATTAGAATAGGTTAGGCTAAGCAATAGTATGTTAGGTTAGAATAGGTTAAATTATGTAAGGGTTGGTTAGATTATAATAAGTTGTGTAAGGGTAGGTTAGATTAAAATAGATTAGGCTATGCAAGGGTAGGTTAGTTTGAATAGGTTAGGTTAGGTTATGTAAGGGTAGGTTAGGTTTGAGTAGGTTAAATAAATGCTAGGTTAGACTAAAATTAGGTTAGAATAGGACAATTTAAACATGGAAGAATTGGGTTGTATTAAGTTAGGCAAAATTAAAGTTACATTAAATTAGACTAGATTAGATTAGGTTCGGTTAATTTAAACTGTTTGATGTTAGAGGTGTTAGGTTTCGCTAGGGTAGAGATAAGTTGGGTTGGTTGGGGTTAGGTTAGACTAGGTTAACTTAGGCTAAGGTCAGATAAAGATAGGTGAAAGTTAACCATATCAGTACCGGTATTAGAAGGCACCTTTTCAATGTCTTCTTGTTAACATTAGACGATTGTATGCAGCTTAGGAAGGATCTGTAGAAATGAAGGGATCAAAACCAACTTAATTGTGCCTCTTACTCCCACCGGTCCTTCCTAACTTCCTAAGCTGAATAAAAAACGTCTACAGTTAGCTATAATGAACTGCTAAAACGAGTCTTAAACCCCAAGAAGTTAAAATGGACATTTGTTATCTCAGATTTAGTTTAGCCTAAAGCCTATGCCGTACTCCTTCCTATATTTCGGTGAATAATTCCAAATGTCAGTTATGTTCACAAAACAAGAATGAAAATAATTGGAATCTATTTTTGCCATTATTAACCTCTACCGGCGACGTCTTTTTCATTTTTTGTCTAGCTATATTTAGACGGTTTTGTGCTGTTTGAAAAGGATTTGGTGTAGCAAAAAGGGTTAGGTGAGATAGTTCGAAGCTTTATAATTGCTGTAGGCAATATTAAAAATGAATGAAATAGTCTAATAGTAGCCAGAATGAAGTTAAAAAGACGTCCCAGGTACAGAAGGGGTTAAAAGTGTATTTGTTTATAAAAAGGCCTAAACTGTTGACGAAAAGACAAGTAGACGGATATACCTAAGCCAATCAAATATGTATATGTATGTATCGCCAGGCCGCCTCTCCGACACCAACACCACCACCCTAACTACATCACCCATACACCCGCACTATTATCAGGGGGCTCCTAGTAGGTGGTATTCTTCCCCTATTTCTTGCTTGTTTCTATGTCTTATGTGATCCTATGTCTTATGTGATCCTATGTCGTATGTCTTGTACGTTTCCCGTGTCTACCTATGTCTTGTTCGTTCCTGTCTTTTACGTCTCTTGTGTCTATCTATGTCGTCTGCTATGTCTTGCTTGTTCCTAGATGTGTTATATGAGCCTACGTATTATGTTTTTACGTCGCCTGTGTTTTGTTGTTGTTGATGTTGTTGTTGTTCCCCAGGCTGCCTGGCCGAACAGCCCCAAGCAAGGCCAAGGCCATAATCGAGCGCCCCCACAGAACCCTCCCTGCCTGCCACAATAAAGCCTAGGTGACCGAAGCCACTCCAAGGCGGGGAGCTGAGGGGGATGCGGAAACGCCCGGGAAACCAAAGCCCCACCCAGAGTATATACTGTGCCCCTCAGCAATTATGAAGAGAAAGTTGAGGGGCAAAGGGAAAATGTGACGCTTTGGCTTCCAATCTGCCTGTGTCTAGTTTGTTCCTGTGTCTTTTATGTGATCTTATGTTTTTTACATCTTCTGTGTTTACCTATGTCTTCTGCTCTATTTCTGTCTTTAATGTGATCTTATGTCTTTTACGTCTCCTGCGTCTAGCTATGTATTCTATTATGTCTTGTTTGTTTCTCTGTCCTTAATGTGATTCTATGTCTTATGTATTTTACATATATTGTGTCTACCTATGTATTTTGCTGTTTTGTTACTTTGATGTTTGTGATCCTAGGTCTTTTAAGTCTCCTTTATATATGTCTTCTGCTATGTCTTGTTTGTTCCTATGTATTTTATGTGATCCTACGTCTTATGCCTTTTACGTCTCCTATATCTTGTTTGTTCTTGTGTCTTTTATATGATCCTATGTCTTATGTCTGTTACGTCTCCTGTGTCTACCTTAGTCTTTTGCTATATCTGGTTTGTTGCTGTGTCTTTAATGTGATCCTGGCTTATGTCTTTTACGCCTCCTGTGTCTATCTATGTCTTCTGCTACGTCTTGTTTGTTCTTGACCCTTAACTGTCTTGATGGTGTAATAGTAAGAGTATTTGATCTGTATGTGGTAACCCAGGTTCGAAGCCCGGGAGGATCACTTGCTCTCATTAATTCAATTGGGAGGTGTTTGGTACTTTGGTTTTGGGAGTGAAATTAATATATTAGATTATTCCTTGTTTGTTATGTGATCCAACCGGTATGTCTTATGTCTTTTACGTCTCCTGTACCAAGTTTTGTCTTCTGTTATATCTCCCATGTTTGCTCGTATAGTTTATCTGTCTCCTGTGCCAAATTTTGTCTTCTGCTATATCTCCTATGTTTGCTAGTATAGTTTATCTGTTTCTATGTCTTCTGCTATGTCTCCTATGTTTGCTAGTATAGTTTATCTGTTTCTATGTCTTCTGCTATATCTCCTATGTTTGTTAGTATAGTTTATTTGTTTCTATGTCTTCTGCTATGTCTCCTATGTTAGTATAGTTTATCTGTTTCTATGTCTTCTGCTATATCTCCTATGTTTGCTAGTATAGTTTATCTGTTTCTATGTCTTCTGCTATGTCTCCTATGTTTGTTAGTATAGTTTATCTGTTTCTATGTCTTCTGCTATATCTCCTATGTTTGCTAGTTTAGTTTATCTGTTTCTATGTCTTCTGCTATGTCTCCTATGTTTGCTAGTATAGTTTATCTGTTTCTATGTCTTCTGCTATGTCTCCTATGTTTGTTAGTATAGTTTATTTGTTTCTATGTCTTCTGCTATGTAGCCTAGCCTATGTATGTTCGTATAGTTTAGCTGTTTATGTATTCTGCTATGTTCCCTATGTTTGTTCGTATGTTTTTGTTCGTACGTTTATTTGTTTCTATGTCTTCTCTGTTATGTTTCCTATGTCTATTTATGGCTTTGATATGTCTCCTGTTGTTTGTTCCTATGTTTTATCTGTGTTTATGTGTTCTATGTTTCATTTGTTTCTATATTTTTTACTATGTCTATTTACGTCTTCTGATATGTCTCATATGTTTTCCTGAATGTTTTATCTGTTTCTATGTCTTTTGCTATACGTCTCATATGTCTACATATGATTTCTGCTATGTCTCCTATGTCTTCTATACCTTTAGGCCTATACCTTCTGCTCGTCTTCTTTGTTCGACACCTACAGTATATGGGGTGAAGCGTCTTATTATCGCCAAACTGATGGGATGAAACGTCTTAACATCTCTAAACTAATGGAGCGAAACAGGGGAGGTCCAAAGCAAGCCTCGTCGGTCCAAATAGAGTTAACCACTTTTGTACCAGCAACGTCTGTTAAAATGTATTATTAAACTATTTAGACTATTTTGCGCAGTTCACAAAGGAGCTGTGTTAGTAAAAAGAGTTAAATGAGATAGTTCAAAGCCTGTCAATTGCTGGAGGCCCTTTTCAAACTAAATAAATCGTCTCATAGTAGCCAGAGGAAAGTTGAGTGGAGATGGGTCGTTTCTGGTCCCTCCTCTCCCTCGTGTTTAGCCCCATTGGTTTTCAGATTTTAAGACGTTCGGCCCATTAGTTTGGCGATTTTAATACCTTTCGCCCCATTTTATTGTCAATGTTATGACCTTTCGTGCCATTTAGGTGTCGATTTTTTCCTGGCGAGTGATAGCGAGCCTGTAATTTTAAGAGAACTCGGCCTTCGGCCGTGACATTTTTTCTACCGAAAAATGTAAACATTTGTCTTGGGGGTGTTATTCTAAGCTTGATGAAGGTCTAGCGAGGAAACTAAAAAATAAATTAATAAATGAATTAATAGACCAAACAAAACAAAACAGCCACTGTCCCCTTAAAAGGATAGAACTGGTACTGAATGTGTTAATCATTGAATAATACAGTTTATTGACAACAAATAATTCCTTGGTTTAATATCCAATACACATACCTCTAATCAAGGGGCTGTTTTTTTCTGGACCTCCTTCTTCATGTTTAGTCACATTAGTTTTGGAATTTTAAGACGTTTGCCCCATTACTTTAGCTATTGTAAGACATTTCGCCCCATTTCTTTATAAATTTTAAGACCTGTGCCATTTCCAGGTAGGTGTCGATTTTTCCCTGAACTTCCTGGTGAGCGATAGCAAGCCGGCAATTTAGAAGGAGCTGGCATTCGGTCGTGGCATTTTTATTTCGAATAATGCACATTATTATCTCGAAGGGAGGTTATAGGAGTAGTGCTTTTCAAACTTGGTGGCTCTATAGGGAGAGAAAAAAAATAGGCCTACCTGATAAAATGTTAAAAATCTCTCTTTAAAGGAACCTCCGAAATACAAAAAATAGGTAAATAATTATTAACCCCTTCTGTACCGGCGACATCTTTTTACTTTATCCTAGCTACTATTAGCCAATTTTATTCAGTTTCCAACTAACAGGCTTCGAACTATCTCGCCTCTCCCATTTTGCTATCACAGATCCTTCTTAATCTGCATAAAATCGTCTAAATATAGTTGAAATATAACCACAAACATCCTCGGTAGTGAAAGAGTTAACAAGGTCAATTCAACCTGAGACAGCTTCGAATGACCGAGACGTTCAGTAGGTTAGTATAATAATTGCCAAATAACTCTACGGTAACGTGACGCATATTTTCAATCGCGTGGTTTTATTTAGGCATTCATTTTTTGCAATACATTATGCGCGTTTATCGAAAATTCATACGCGCATTACACAGTATATTTACACAGTATATTTACACAGTATATTCACACAGTATATTTACACAGTATATTTACACAGTATATTTACACAGTATATTTACACAGTATATTTACACAGTATATTTACACAGTATATTTACGGAGGTGTTTTTTTGTAAACCTTCTTCTCTCTCATGCTTAACCCCATTAGTTTTGAGGTTTTAAGGCATTTGCCTCATTAGTTTGACGATTTCTTTGTCAATTATAAGACTTTTCGTGCCATTTAGGTGTCGATATATATCCTGACAAACGATAGCGAGCCTGCAATATAGGAGTAATAAGCCTTCGGCCGGGGCATCTATCTACCGGAAATGCACAAATTGATCTCGAAGGGCGGTCTTAGGGGTATTATTTGAAGCTTGGGAGCAAACTAAAAAGAAAACAAAAATGCAAGAAAAATAATAATGATCATAAAATATATTCTGCCTTTAATGCACTATCGGCATATTATTAAAGTAAATCCTTGATATTCTATGATGTCAAACCGGGACAATGTTTGAAAACTGGAATGAATACGAGAAGGAATACAGCCAAATATATTCCAAATGTAATGTTCAAATGAGCTTCGATAAGTTGACAGAATGAATAGAAACACCATTAGAGGAGAAGCACTTTATTGACGTTTAGCAGAAATACAGTATACCTGATTAAGGGGAGATGGGCCGGGTATTAAGGGGATTAAGGGGAGATGGGCCGGGTATTAAGGGGAGATGGGCCGGGTATTAAGGGGATTAAGGGGAGATGGGCCGGGTATTAAGGGGAGATGGGCCGGGTATTAAGGGGAGATGGGCCGGGTATTAAGGGGATTAAGGGGAGATGGGCCGGGTATTAAGGGGAGATGGGCCGGGTATTAAGGGGAGATGGGCCGGGTATTTTTGGTCTATTAATTCATGTATTCCTGTATTTCTTAGCTTCCTCGCTAGACCTCCATCAAACTTAAAAAACGCCCCCTAGACCCCCCTTGAAGATAAATTTGTAAATTTTTCGGTAGAAAAATGTCCTGGCCGAAGGCCGATTCCTCTTTAAATTTCAGGCTCGCTATCGCTCGAAATGAAAAAATCGACACCTAAATGGCACGAAAGGTCTTAAATTTGACAACGAAATGGGGCAAAAAGTGTTAAAACCGCCAAACTAATGGGTCGAACGTTTTATAATCTCAAAACAAATGGGGCTGAACACGAGGGAGAAAAGGGACCAGAAAAACGACTCATCTCCCCTTAAGCTATCTGCGAAACGTTGTCAATAAGGTGTTCCTCCTCAAATGGTGTTATATTAATTCAATTGTATTTTTGTTACCATTTATCACTTCCAAAGACAACATTACCTATACAATAATAAGGACTATAGTCACAGTGAAGGGACTTGGTACTCGTGTGACACCCATATTCTAGCTACGCTGCAAACATAACCTGGATATTTAACCCCTTCTGTACCGGTCATGTACTTTTCATTATATTCTGGCAACTATTAGACGACTTTGTATAGTTTAGGAAGGCTGTCTACTCATTAAAAGGATACAGACCATCTTAATTAATCCTTTTAGCTGCCATGCATCTTTCCTAAGCTTCATAAAATCGTCTAAATGTAGGTGAAGTCAAATTAAAAGGACGTCTCCGGTACAGAAGGGGTTAATAAAACAAACAATAATACTTGAAACATATTGCTGCCAAGGATTTTAACATTATCTGGTCCGACGTCGTGTGGGCTATTATTTGATTTATATCTAGGATTTTGCTTGCTTTTGCAATTTTCGAGCAATGTATTTTGGTGTGTCGTCTAGGCTAATAAATAGGCCTTCCCAGACTTCCTTAAAACTAAAAGATGCCCACCCAGACCCCTTTTAGGCTAAATGTGTACACATTTCTATAGAAGGTCACGGTCTTAGGCCGATTTCATCTAAATTACATGCTCGGTATCGCTCGCCCAGAAAAAAAAACATCGACATTTGAATGATGTGAAGCGTCTTATTATCACCAAACTAATGGGATGAAGCGTCTTAGAATCTCCAAACTAATAAAACGAAACAGGGGAAATCCCCCCCCCCCCCACAAAAAAAACAAAAAAACAAAAAAACAATCGGACCAAATAGGGTAAAGTGAAGCCTAGCGTAGACGAAACTATTACGGAAGGTACCGTATACAAGAAGCCCGTTCCAGGCAACCCATTACCAAAGCAGGATAAAATACAAAGGTGGTACGGTCATATTATACTCAAAATATCCTTCACCGCAAGAAAGGCATGGTGATATCTATATTTTAATGACGTATATAAAAGAAAACTACATAAAAAAGGTACCGGGTATATACCATATCGTACATTAAAAACTAAATTTATACATAGCCTATACAAAAAATATATAAATCCATTCATACAAAAATACAGACATACCGTACTGTACATCAATAAAAAAATAAAAAAAAATGTGTAACCCAAAAAGCACCCCAGTTCTATTCTCGGAAGTTTAAGGCTGAGTGTATAAGAATGAAGGTGGCAGCCGATGGAAGTGCAGTCTCTCCTATTGTTGTGTTCTGACAGGGGGGAGGGGGGGGGATGCAGGGAGAGGGAAGGATATATGCAGGGAGGTAGAGCAGGAGAGAGGGAGGGAGGGAAGGATACAGGGAGGTAGGGTGCAGAGGGATGGGAGGATATATGCAGGGAGGTAGGGCAGGAGGGAGGGATGGATGGGCAGGAGGGAGGGAGGGATGGGAGGAGGGCGGGAGGGAAGGATGCAGGGAGGGAGAGAAGGAAGAATACAGGGAAAGAAGGACGGATGCAGGGAGAGAAGGAATAATACAGGGAAGGAAGGAAGAATGGCAGAGTGTAAAATATAGAAGGTACAGGGGGGGGGCGCCGGGGGTAGTGCAGTGTCTCCTATTGTTGTGTTCTGACAATGGGGGCGAGGGTAGAGAGAGAGAGAGAGAGGGGTGGGGGGGGGGGGGGGGGAGATGCAGGGGGGGGAGGGGAGGAAGATTGCAGGGGGAGAAGAAAGGTATCAGGGAGGAGTTGAAGGAAGAATGCAGGGAGGGAGGGAGGGAAGGATACTGGGAGATAAAGGAAGAATAATGCCGGAAAGTAGGGAGGGAGGGAGGGAGGGAAAGATGCAGGGAGAGCTGGGAGGACGAGGGAGGGAGGGATACAGGGAGGTAGAGAGGAAGGGAAGGATGGAAAGAAGGGTGCAGGGAGCGAGGAAAGAATGGATGGAGGGAAGGATAGAAGGATGCAGGGAGGGAGGAAGCTAAGAAAGGAGGGAAGGAAGGATGCAGGAAGGGAGGGAAGGAAGGATGCTGGGAGGGAGTGAAGAAGGGAGGGAAGGAAGGCTGCAGGGAGGGAGGGAAGGAAGGATTCAGGGAGGTAGGGCAGAAGAGAAGGAGGGAGAGAGGAAAGGACGCAGGGAAGGAAGGAAGGAGGGGAGACGGGAAGTATGTCAGACTGTAAAAGAAAGAAGATAAAGGAGTGGCCACCGGGGGTAGTCTTAGTGCAGTTGTGTTCTGAAAATGGAGGACGGGAGGTGGGGGGAGAGAGAGAGAGGAAGGATGCAGGGAGAATGGGGAAGAATGCAGGGTGGGAGGGAGTGAAGGATGCAGGGAGAATGAGGGAGAAGTGTGCAGGGAGGTATGGAAGGATGCAGGGAGGTAGGAAAGGAAGGATGCAGGATAGCAGGATGTAGATGCAGGGAGGTAGGAAAGGAAGGATGCAGAGAAAATAAGTAAGAAGGATGCAGGGAGGTAGATAAGGAAGGATGTAGATGTAGGGAAGGATGTAGGGAAGGAAGGATGCAGAGAAAATGAGTAAGAAGGATGTAGGGAGGTAGAGAAGGAAGGATGTAGAGAGGTAGGGAAGGAAGGATGTAGGGAGGTAGGGAAAGAAGGAAGCAGGGAGGGATGGGAGGAGGAAAGTATGGCAGAGTGTAAAATAATGAAGATGCAGGGGGGGGGGGGGGGGGGCCGACAGTGGTAGTGCAGTGTCTCTTAGGGTTGTGTTCTGACCAGTGAGCTCCTTCCTGGTTCTGCCAGTGTGTGGGGGGGGGGGGGGTTAGGCTAGTAGGGAAAGGGGGGAGGAAGGGTGCAGGGCGGGATGATAATAATTATATGCAGCGAAGGTGGTAGATGGGTAGGAGGAACGATAGGGATAAAAGGAAG
>CM064528.1:22933408-23256563 GCA_032716605.1 Paralithodes platypus
ACGCCACTTCTGGAATTGGGTGTCTACAACCAAACAGATACAACGAAAGGATGTAGTGAAGGACATCTTCTTAAGGTGTCGCTTGAAGGAAGAACACCGACGAGATACATGAAGCAGAAGCAAAACAGGATGCTCTCACGTTCATAGGACGGTATGGGAGCCCAGGCCTTTTTGTGATATTCACAATGAACCCGGACTGGCCTGAGTTGGTCCCCATTGTGGAGGATGGGGGTTTAGGGTTGTAACTCATCGGACAGGCCCGATGTAGTTAGTCGAGTTTTCGGTTGAAAGTTAACGCTTCTAATGGACGACTTGACGAAGGCTTGCATTTTTTGCCGTACGAAGGCGTACCTGTACAGTGTTGAGTGGCAAAAGAGAGGTCTACCTCACGTCCACATTCTCCTTTGGTTAGAGACGAAAATGAAGAAGACTGAAATCGATCAGTACATTTCAGCTGAAATACCTGATCCAGAGACCCAGCCAAGACTCTACAACATCATTACAACGAACATGATACACAACCCCTGTGTCGGGTACAACGAGTCCAGTCCCTGTATCCGGAACGGTCGTTGCGCCAAGAATTTTCCCAAGCAATATAAGGACGAGACCTTCGTTGGGAACAAGGGTTACCCTTTATACCGTAGACGCGCCGCGGGCGAGGCAAGTTGTAGGTTCTTCAGCAAAAAGGCTCCCAAGGGAAAGAAAGAGATGGTGCGAGTTGACAATGCATGGGTGGTCCCACATAACCCCTATCTCTGCCTGAAATACAATGCTCACATCAACGTTGAATGTTGCAATTCCATCAAGTGTATTGCATATGTGACCAAGTACGTCAACAAGGGGTCTGACAGGATCATGTACACGAAGGACAAACACAATGGTGTACCCGTGAACGAGATCAAAAACTACCGAGAAGCCCGGTATATCAATGCCAACGAAGCCACGTGGCGGATGTTCAACTTTCTTATACACAAGGATTATCCACCGGTCACGTACCTTAACATCCACCTTGAGGGCGAACAGAGCATCTTTTTTTCTGGGAGGGATACAGATAATAAAGTAAAAGAGAAAATTAGTAAGGTTACGACACTAATGGTATTTTTTAAGCTCTGTGAGAGCGATGAGTTTGCACGAGGTCTCCTTTACACCGACGTGCCCATCCACTACACCTTTTGTAACAAGAACGGAGTGTGGTCACCGAGGAGTAATAGTTCCATCGCCATAGGTCGCAAGCAGACCACCAGCACTAAAAACCCTGAACTCTTCTACCTGAGACTGCTACTATCGCACGTTAAGGGACCAACGTCATTTGCCGCTCTGAAGTATTTTGACGAGGAGACATACGAAACGTACAGGGAGACCGTCAAGGCTATGGGTCTGATGAAGGACAAGGACCATTGGGAGAACACCCTAATGGAAATCATCAATCACACGAACAACAGGAAGGAACTCAGAATAACATACGCTACCATGTTGGTCTTTTGCGACCTGGAAGACCAATCGGATGTGTGGGTTGATATTCGCGACTACTTTGCTAGCGACTTCCTACAGAACAGTGGCTTGAAGGAATACAACGACGAGATATACAAGGATGCATTGGATGACATCCAAGAGCACGTGTACAACTTTGGTGGTATTGACATTACAGCCTATGGGTTGCCACCTTCGAGAGGGAACACAAAGAACTTCAATCTCCTAAGGCGAGAACGGAGCTACAACACTTCCCAACTGTTGGAAAGTACTCGCTCCCACCTACCTTTGCTGAACAAGGAACAGCGCCAAGTCTTTGAAGCCGTTATTGGCATTATAGGGTCGAAGAAGGAACCGCACACAGCGGCGTGTCCCGTAATAAGACACGGGTTCTTCATCGACGCTCCCGGTGGTACAGGAAAGACCTTTCTGCTCAACTTGCTTCTGGATGCCGTTCGGGCCCAAGGTGGTATTGCCCTGGCTGTGGCGTCATCTGGCATTGCTGCCACCATCTTACATGGAGGCCGAACAGCCCATAACACCTTCAAGATCCCGCTCATGGCATCACATGAGTTCAGGTCCTGCTCAATCAAGAATAGCCAATTGTCTAGACTGTTAGAGTTATGTTCCCTGATAGTCTGGGACGAGGTGGTGATGGCCAACAAAAATATGCTGCTGGCCGTTGACGTCACCCTTCGGGATCTCCTGGACAGTGACAGGTTTATGGGAGGGGTCCCCTTTGTGTGCGCTGGGGATTTCAGGCAGATTCTTCCAGTTGTGAGGGGTGGAGGGTACAACCAGGAAATTGCAGCTACCATCAAGACGACTTACTTCTGGCCCCAGTTACGGAAATATGCACTGTCCGAGAACATCCGCCTAAGGGGGCCCGTATCCGACACGATAAACGTGACCTTTGCCAGCCAGCTATTAGAGATAGGTCAGAGTAACTCTTAACTCTTCGTTATCCCTCCCAACTTTGGGGTTCTCTACCATAACGAAAAAGAGTTCATCGAGAGTGTTTACCCCGATATCGCCGATCACATTGGGGATCATCGCTATTTTTCCAGTCGTACCATCGTATCGCCTCTCAACGTGGATGTTTCTGACGTCAACGTTACGATCTTAGACATGTTGCCCAGGGACGAGAAGATCTATCTGAGTGAAGACAAACTTGATTCGGAAGACAATATGGAGTATCAGGTTTCCACACTCAACGAACTGAACCCTTCTTCGTTACCCGAACACCAGCTCAAACTGAAAGTGGGTGCTGTGGTCATGATAATAAGGAATCTTGCTCCACCCAGACTCTATAACGGCACCCGAATTATCGTCGATAACCTGAAGAAGACCATCATTGTGGGTAGGATTCTGGGTGGCACGTACGACGGGGAGCAAGTATGCATTCCCCGGATAAAGTTGGTGGCCAATGACTCCCCGGTGGCGTTTTCCCGGTTCCAATTCCCAGTAAGGTTAAGTTTTGCAATAACTATAAATAAAGCACAGGGTCAAACTATCCAACATTGCGGTCTGTATCTGTATCACACCCGTGTGTTCTCTCATGGGCAGCTGTACGTTGCCTGCTCTCGAGTTACAAGTTGGGATGCACTGAGTATTTTCACCCAGGAGAAGGAAAAGGGTTCATGTGCGTTAGACAACGTTGTGTACCCTGAAGTGTTTTTGGAGCAAGAGTCTTTAGCGGAGGAGTTTACGAGGTTAGTAGACACCAATATCATCATTCAAGAAGAAGACCCTGAGGCCGACCGTGAGCTCCAGCGAAAGTATATAGATTTGGGACAGTGTGACTCTGACGTTGAGGCTCTATTCGCTCCCGAAGAGATGACAGCAGTACTCAAGATATCGGTTGAAGACTTTGATATGGTGGTGGAGAAACTGGACGAGCAACTAGAAGAGACTGAGCAGTTACGAATCAAAATCGATAAGATTTGTGAAGCCAATCGAATTGAGCAAGAGAAGATAGGAGAAGCCAATCGAAGGGAGCAAGAGAAGAGTGACGAAGCCAATCGAAGGGAGCAAGAGAAGAGAGACGAAGCCAATCGAAGGGAGCAAGAGAAGATAGGAGAAGCCAATCGAAGGGAGCAAGAGAAGAGAGACGAAGCCAATCGAAGGGAGCAAGAGAAGAGAGACGAAGCCAATCGAAGGGAGCAAGAGAAGATAGGAGAAGCCAATCGAAGGGAGCAAGAGAAGAGAGACGAAGCCAATCGAAGAGAGCAAGAAAAGAGACGAAAACATGCTTCAAGAAATTGCAATAATGCTGAGAGCTTCCCCAAGGAAAAAAGCAAAACTGTCAGATTAACTTACTGAATAAAACAATAATGCTGATATCACCCTTTTATTTCCTTTTCTTTACATTTTGAGCAGCGGCGAAGGCGCCCGCCGCCGGAGGCCAAGCCCGCCGCAACGAGGCGGAGGGCGAAGCCCGTGCTTGTACTAATATAATAAATCATGCTACAATTAACTTTATATTTGCATTATAACAACTTACGTATATTTTTTTGCCCCACACTTTTCAGGCGACAGTCAACTAATGTACCCTTGGAAGATGGGACTCTGTCAGTTCCAGACTGTGGATCTCTGTCCGCAGTGCTAATAGGATCCATTAGTGAGGTGATTACAATTCAAGAGGAGACTACAAGTCAGGAGGACCATACACCATCTACATCAAAAAACGGATCTTCAGTTCTAGCCTGCAGGTTTGCATTCCCAGGGTAAAGTTGGTGGCCAACGATTCCCCGGTACGACTATAACAATGGGAATGGTACAAATAGTAGCAAGAGTGATGTTGACAGGAACCGAAGCACATATCGGACGGATGTAGTCCAACGCCGGGGCATAGTGCAACGTGATGTGTCATCTCCGTAGAGTTATTACGATTTTCCTACACGGTCGGCTCAGAAGGGGTACTAGGGGACATTTTGCCTAGGAAGCTGTCTGAGGTAGCCGGCTGTAATATACGATAATATTATTTAATATTATTGCAGTGTGAATAATACTTTGATACAGAAACTTTACATTTGTATTATTTTTATTTATCAAAATGTACAAATAATTACTCGAATTGGGGTCTGAGAGGTGAGAGACACAAGGTAATATAATGTTGTCAGTTAATCCACATGCCAGGGGGTTATTGCATTAAAAATCCTACCTTACCTCATATATCCGTGTAAGGCCATTTGCCAGATAAAGGGTTAAATTTGTTTCAGTGAGAAATATAATGAGATTACTAACTGTAGGCATTTCTATCTTTCAGGCTACAGTTAAGTAATGTACCCTTGGATGATGGGACTCGGTCAGTTCCTGATTGTGGATCTCTGTCCGCAGTGCTACAAGGATCCGGTAGCGACGTGACTACAATTCAGGAGTACCGTACGTCATCTGCATGAAAACACGGATCTTCAGTTCCAGGCTGTGGATCTCGGTCTGCAGTGCTGCACGGATCCGTTAGCGAGGTGACAACACTTCAGGAGGACAATGTGTAAGTTATATATGTATTACTTACAATTAATTGAAATCTATATAATTGCAATACTATTATTAATATTATTATAGTGTGATTAATATTTGGAAATAATAATCTATCTATCTATCTATATGCTCAGGCCCAATCCCCATTTTGGGGGTAGCCGACTCAAGACAGAGCAAGAACAGGGAAAACACAAAAACAACATAAAACAAAAAAATAAACACAGATAAAAACACAAACTCACACACATCCAGGTCACCCAGGAGAAGACCCAGAGACCAGGGTTACCAAGGTCGCTCCAGCACTCCCCCGGCCCCTGACCACCCGGAGAGGTTCCGATCTCGGCAGGCAGACATGCAGCGGAGCCAAAGCCACAAGCCCTCCCACCACACTTCCAGGCACACCCTTCATATTAATCGTCTCCCCGGGCCAGGCGCCTGATGGACTATTATCTAGTCCAACTTGCGCCCGACCCCTTACTCCAAATGACCACGTGTTCACTCAACTATTCACAAGCATTCTCCATTCACTCCTATCCACCACCACTTCCCCTGCCTGATCTATAGTCATTCCTCTATCATCCAAAGCCTTTCTTACACAGTCTCTCCATCTCAATGGGGGTCTTCCTGCCCTTCTATCTCCCCTTGTACCTGACTCACATATTCTCTTTGTAAGCCTTTCATCTCCCATTCGTTCAACATGACCATACCAGCTCCGCACCCTTCTGTCCACTCTGGCTGACAAATGTTCCTGCTGCCCCACTCTCCTACGTATCTCTTCATTCCTCAATCTGTCTCTACGAGTAACTCCACACATACTCCTCAAGCAGCTCATCTCCATCACATCCAGCCCTCTTTTCTCCTTTTTCTTCAGAGCCCATGTCTCAGCCCCATACATCACTGTTGGCACAACAATTCCTTGATAAAGTGCACTTTTTACTTTCACTCCGAGATTTCTCGTCTTCCACATACTTCCCATTGCTCCGAATACCTTCCTTCCTTTACACACTCTCTGTTTTACCTCCACTTCCATACCTCCACTCCTGCTTATCGTTCCTCCTAGATATTTAACCCTTAATTACCGGCGAGCAACATAAGTCGAGTTAAATAAAGCTGGACTATGTGGCGGTGCTCGACATAGGTCGAGTGGCAATTTCTGCACGTAATGTTGCTGAGAGAGAGAGACAAGTGGTGGCAGGAGAGTAGCGAGCGTATGACTGCTCCAGACCACCGCGGCGAACCTACTGACACGAATCCCACCTCCCTCCTCCCTCTCTCACTCGCTATATACGGAATTGTATGGGGAAAGTGCCTAATTACATGCTTTTTGCACTCGCATTGCACGGTTATTGCAAGAAAACTAGCCATCATAAAAGGATCGTTATGGAGTCATTCGAAAGCTCTGTTTATGCCCTTTCAGGGATAGATACTTGTTTTACGTTCTGGGTCTTATTTAGGCATGAAAATGATTACGTAAACAGCCCTATTTTGGCTAAAAACACCCCGCTGGGCGGTACATATAAATAAACCGCATAGGCCGCTCTTAAGGTGTTAAAACACTCTACTTGTTCCAATATTTCCCCATCCAGCCTCACATCTAGATTCACCCTATGCTCTCCCCTATTACACACCATTACTTTACTTTTATTGACGTTCACCTTCAGTTTCCTTCTTCCACACACCACACCAAACTCTTTGACTACCCGTTGCAGTTTCTCATCAGAGTCCGCCACCAATGCTGTGTCATCAGCGAACAGCAACTGATTCAACTCCCAATCTCTACCATTCTTTCCTACTAAACCCAATCCTCTTCCCATAGTTCTCCTTTTCACCTCCCTCACCACACCATCCATAAACATATTAAACAGCCATGGTGACATTACACAACCCTGTCGCAAACCTACCTTTACCTCAAACCATTTACTCAACTCACTATTTCCTACTCTCACACATGCTCTGCTCCCTTCATAAAAACTCTTAACTGCTTCTAACAAATTTCCTCCTATTTCATAAATCCTTAACACCTTCCACATTGCTTCACGGTCCACACGATCATATGCTTTTTCCAAGTCCATAAAAGCCCAAAATATCTCCTTATGCTTCTCTAAAGACTTCTCGCATAACTGTCTTACTGCAAACATCTGATCCACGCACCCTCTTCCCCTCCTAAAACCGCACTGTTCTTCTCCTATTGCAACTTCCGTACAATTTATTATCCTCTCTATCAACACCCTGCCATACAGCTTTCCAACCACTGACAATAAACTAATACCTCTATAACTTGAACACTCCTGCCGATCTCCCTTCCCCTTGTACAACGGCACAATACATGCACTCTTATAATAATAATAATAATAATAATAATAATAATAATAATAATAATAATAATAATATATATTGTTTTTTTACTCCTCAGGTATGAATCAACCTTGTCAGTTTCGGTCTGTGGATCAAGGTCTGCGGTTCTCCAGGGGTCCATTAGTGAGGCAACGACTCTTATGGATGAGCAAGTTCACAGATGCAGATGAACCAAGCAGCCCTGGAGGGGTCGATCAGAGAAGCATCGACAATTTCCATCGTCAAGAAGACTTCAACATTGATAAATCATGGATCTGTCAACACTTTCAAAATGCCATCATTGCCAATTCAAACGATTCCGACTATATATGAGGATGTGAAGCATTTAATGGGTAAATTCCCCCGAAAAGGTATAGGGAGACGGGAAATTGATTGTAATGTAATGAAACTCTACCTAGAAAGAAAGAACTCGAATTATGGTAGATTCAAAACGACTGAAATACAACGACAATACAAATCAAATCGGGAGAACAAAAATAAACAAAACCATTAAATTTGGTATTGGGACACGGCAAACCAAACGCAAAATATTAGTATTTAACGGGGTTACGGGTAAATGGCCTTACAGGGATGTTTGAAGTAAGGTTGGCAAAATTGTCTCTCCTCTCCGACCCTATATTAATTAATTAGTTGTACATTTTTTACCAAATAAGAATAAGAATATTAATAATAAAATTGTACTACTCTATTTACTAATATACAATATATCTATATTTCTTGTTTGTGTAACTTTCCACATAGATGTATTTATTTATAGGAAAAACCACAGACGGTCCAGTATTTCACTCTAAACAAATATTGTTAAAATATTTCACACTACAGCAAAGTCTCTTTTTTTTTTAATAGCGGAATAATTTTAGGTTTAAATTTGGAGTCCTCTGCCGAGGGTTGTTAGGAGGCCTCTCGAATAGAAATCTATCCGATCTTCATGAAGGCTGACATCGAGAAATGTTCGTGAGTGTCTACCCCCCCACCCCCCACCCCCCAAACAAAAATCACCTCTCTCGAAAAAAAAAATGTTCAATTGTTCAAATATTTCATAAGAGGTTAATCCCCCAAAATTCACCTCTCTCGAAAAAATATTGTTCAGATTTTTCACAACAGGAAATTAATATTGTTCACATTTGTCATAGGAGGTTAATTTTTCGGAGAGAGATACTCTCGGACATTTCTCGACGTCGCTTTCCTGGCAATCTGATATATTTCGATTCGAGGGTCTTCCAATGACTCTCGGCATTCTAGAAAATGTTCAGAAACACCTCGCCAGACAACTCTCGTTTGTTTTTATTAAAATAAACCAAATATAGAACTATATTTTATCCCTTTAGAGAGCAAATAGTCTTGCAGGGATATTTGAGGTAAGGTTGGAATTTGAATGCAATAACTCTTTGGCATGTGGACCAACTGGCAAAATTGTATTACCATGTGCCTCCGGCCATATTCGACCCTATATCAATTAATTATTTGTAAATGTTGCCTAATAAGAATAATAAAATTTTACTACGCGAGTCCTTGTTTTTGTAACTTTCCACATAGATGTACTTATTTATAGGACAATCCACAGACGATGCAGTATAAGGTGTTATGAAACGAGATAGGGTACCACATCGAACAAAATTGGAGAGTGGTTCTCCGAAATATTTACCTCTCTGGAAAAAAATATTGTTGACACTTTTTCACATCACAGCGAAGTCTTGTTTTTGAATAACGGAATATGTTTTTGTGGGTTAATTAGAGTCCTCTGCCTTGGGGCGTTGGGAGGCCTCTCGAATAGAAATCTATCCGATCGCCACGAGAAATGTTCGAGAGTGTCACCCCCAACAATTTAGCTATAGTGCCAATCTGGACAAAACATTGGGCTGTTTTAAGTATAGGGATGCTCAGTGGATCGATCTGTCCGGAGTTAAATTCTCGGGGAACACTATCTACAATGTTCCCTAATATAAGTATTATGGACAAGCCCAGTTGCAAGATGTTGTTTCCTAAGGAATTATCCTATCCATAAAACAGGCAGAAATAGAGCAAGCTTTACAAAAACTTTGCAATGAAATTATAATTTGATTCTGATTTCCAATATGCATTCACAAAATGAATAGCTCAAATATTTTAATGACTATGCCCAAATCAAGCAAACATATTCCGTCCGTACTCCTTACGGACTGACCTGAGTCAGGTAATAGTCCCTAAACATCTCTAACATTGGTTCACAGCCAACAGCAGAAGCGGTGGGAGATAATGTTCATTCCATTCATTCTTTATTATCATATCGTCCTGACATCCCAACACCAGCTGGTATATATATGTGGGACCCTTGCTCCAGTTCCGTAGCCCAAATAGCTAGCTTTTTAACACATTCTTTGAAGAAGAGACTTATATTTTCCACAGTGTCTCTTTCTAACCCGTTTGCGAAATGTATATCATTCGATGATTCCACATCATACTGACCAACTTCGTTATGTTCAATGGGGCCACCAATCCCAAACTGAGTAACGAGTGTAACTAGTTTAGGTGAACCACTGTAAGGGACCCTCACTCGGGGCATGATGTCTCTGGGAGACTTTCTATCATCGCATACGGCTCTAGATAGATTGCGTCTCTCTCTCTGTACACATCAGCATAGGGGTATAGAGCTGCTAAATCATAGGCGAGCCCGAATGAATCACACCCAATAGCGTTCACTCCAAAAACAATAACCGAGGCAGGTGAATTACACAGATCATCGCACGCCAACCCCTCAAGATTGAGGAGCGACCAATTGTCCATCTACAATATCGCTCCGCCTGGACTAGAATACACAACATATACACAACACTGCTCCGCCACCCCAACCCAACTCTCTCAAACAACTTCTAACCCGTGCTCCGCAAATACAGGGCTGCCCCCCCCTCCCCCCCATTCAGTGAGGGAGGGAGGGAGAAGACACGTCGAAATATGTCGCTCTGACTGTGTAACTTTGGGTTCTTCTTCCTGACCGCTCCTGCGGAAGAATTCTGGGTCTGACATATGTTTTAGCCAGTTGACAAAAATATAGCCGGTTAGGAAATAAAAACAACTATTACATTATCGTTGTTGTATTGAAAATCATTAATTGTTTAAAAAAAAAAAAAAAAAAAATCCCGCCTGGAAGCTTCTCTGTAATGTCAGCGACGACGTAGTCGAATCTGGGAAGAGTTTTTGGGCTACATTGGACTCTTTATATTGAAATATCATCTTCGACGACGCTGGTCATTGTTCCTCTCAGAGCAACGAACGCAGACCTCACAGGTAGACCAATCTTTCGGTAACTTGAGTGAGAGGAAACAATGACCAGCGTCGTTGTCATGCGACAGACATCGATAAATCGTGGAGAAATGTGCGATGGCGTACCTCACCGAAAATCTTTTCTCTCTCTAAAATCTCTCTTCTCTCCAAAAACAAATAGTGTTCAAATTGTTCACATCTCACAGGTACACCAATCCATAGAGTACATATGACCTGGAGGCGAAAGCGTGAATTAATGGGACCGAGGATAGTCAATATAATGTCTTTGTGGGGACCCTCCCCTCCCATTGTGATCGTGCTGCCATCTCTCGAACGTGCGGATCCCTATTTACATATGTGTGGCGTCTTCTTTCGCCTCTAGGTCTTATTATGTACTCTATGGACCAATCTCTGGGCAGAGATACTCTACGACGTACAATGCGAAGCATGACCTAGGTGTAAACGACACACTATATGAATCATTGGGGGAGGTAAATTTGCCTGTGAGACGCCCTCGAACATTTCCTCAGCCGTCATCGAAAAATGATGGAGAGTCGCACTTCGAAAAATTTATCTCTCACGAAAAAACATATGTTCGTGTATTTTCACACAAACATTTAGGCGATCTTCTGCTGTCCAACGTGAGTCGGTGGGCTTTGGGAGCGATCGGAAATACTTCAATTCGAGAGGTCCGACAACCCCAGGCAGACGACTCACCAACAATAAAATCTGCTATTCGACTTGAGTTGGTGGTGAACCTTTTTTGGGGCGGGGGAGGGTCTAAATTTGTGTGTGTGAAATCTTTTGTGGACAAATTACGAAAAAAAAAAAATTTCTCGAGAAAGCTAAATCCATAGAGTACCTATGACCTGGAGGCGAAAGCGTGAATTAATGGGACCGAAGATAGTCAATATAATGTCTTTGTGGGGACCCTCCCCTCCCATTGTGATCGTGCTGCCATCTCTCGAACGTGCAGCTCCCTATTTACAGATGTGTGGCGTCTTCTTTCGCTTCTAGGTGTTATTATGTACTCTATGGACCAATCTCTGGGCAGAGATACTCTACGACGTACTATACGAAGCATGACCTAGGTGTAAACGACACACTATATAAATCATTGGGGGAAGTAAATTTGCCTGTGAGACGCCCTCGAACATTTCCTCAGCCGTCATCGAAAAATGATGGAGAGTCGCACTTCGAAAAATTTATCTCTCACGAAAAAACATATGTTCATGTATTTTCACACAAATATTTAGGCGATCTTCTGCTGTCCAACGTGAGTTGGTGGGCTTTGGGAGCGATCGGAAATACTTCGATTCGAGAGTTCCGAGAACCCCAGGCAGACGACTCACCAACAATAAAATCTGCTATTCGACTTGAGTTGGTGGTGAACCTTTTTTGGGGCGGGGGAGGGTCTAAATTTGTGTGTGTGAAATCTTTTGTGGACAAATTACGAACAATGTTTTTTTTCTCGAGAAAGCTAAATTGTTCGAAGAGTGACTCTCCATCATTTCTCGATGACGGCTGAGGCAATGTTCAAAGGCGTTTCACAGGAAAATGTACCTCCCCCAATTCTTCGTTTAGTGTGTCGGTCATCTAATCAATGCTTCGTATATTACGTTGTATACACCTAGGTCAAGCTTTGTATGTGAAAAAGTGTCCACAAATACTCTTGCAAATGGCCTGTCCGTAATACTAATTGCTGCAGTATGGCTGAACCCTTACTTGGGGTACCAGAGGTTAGAGACTTCTTAGGGAACGTCATCCTGCAACTGTCCTGTCCGTAATGTGAATAGAGACTTAAATTATTGGCTCTCCATGCGCGGAAAATTCTGTATATAATTTTTTTCGAGAATGGCAGGGTACCGTCTAGTCACTAGTGCGTCTTCCATTAGGGTACGGTGCCGTCTATTATTTCGTTCACCTGGCAGGGTATCATCTAGTGTTTCGTCCATCTGGACAGGGTACCGTCGAGTGCTTCGTTCATCTGGACAGGTCTAGGTGCTTCGCCCATCTTGACTGGGTACCGTCTTGTGCTTCGTTCCTAAGGGTATCGTCTAGTGCTTCGTCCATCTGTACAGGGTACCGGCTAGTGCTTTGAGTCAATGCGAGATATTCTTAGGTAACAGTGCTTGACCGCGGGTCAGTCAGTTATTAGCCTTCGGACAGGAGGCCCGTACCTAGCAACGAGGATACATCTTCGAGGTGTTCCACTCGTCCACCGTAGTGAAAATTTCCGCCGCCGGCTCTCTCTCTCTCTCTCGCGATTACGGCCGCCGAACAGAGTTTTGTTGTAAGTATATATAATATATACTATATATTCGTATTTGGTCGTACTATGCTTTATCTTGCACATAGAAGTGTATAGATCTTGTATCATGTCGCGCTTGAACCTGATCATAGGAGTGTATAAAATCTGAATCCTATATTTCAATATATGAAATATAACTTACATACCTATATTTCTAAAAAGTGAAAAATGGTGCGCAAATATATTTAAAGTATTGTCTAAATAGTGGATATTTAATCCATCACATCTTCTTGTTTTCATTCGTTACCGAGTTCTGTAATATTTCATACGATTACCTAATATAGGTAACACTTATAGGTTGCGTTAGTTTGCTTAAGGTTAGGTCAGGGGAGTTGCAGAACTTCTAGATTATTAACCGGCGACTACAACGGCCCCTGAACAACCGCCAAGCCATGATTCCGCTGGCACAAACTTTAACCCGGCAAAAAATGTTAGGAAATAATTTACTAAGAAAAAAAAACTTCAGAATAAAACTGAACGAAAAAAAAAAAAGTTAATTTGAATGATTTCAAAACTAGATTTACATTAAGAAAATATCAATCAATCAAACTTCCATAATTCAAATCAAAAGAAACTCGAAAAAAACAAAAATCATGAACGAGTGTATTTCGGTAGAGTCCACAATTTGGACAAAAAGATGTTAATTAAAACCCGAAAATGAATTTTTTACAAACTCGCACTCAATTTAAGCAAATAGTATCGGCAATGTGTTTAGGTCTACTATCGAGCGAAAGAAAAACAATTAAGATGGAAATGGTAAACTCGTTAGAAATTCACAAAATATGTTAAGAAAAAATAAAATCACACTGTACGTACAAGAAAGATGTCAAAATGACGCACTTATAAGAAAAACAAACAAAATGACAACTACCTTCGCACCCATGAGCGAGAAGAGATACAGAGGTCGATACAGCCAAAACCTTGGAGGCCGCACGAACCCACTCATAAATTTATTGTAACTAAAATAATTAACAAGAAATGAACACTAAATTCACTTTAAAACCTCAGATATATTTAACACTAAATTAACTCAACCTCTTAGATCAACATGCGGGTTTAAGAATCTTACGAAAAATTTATAAATATTACTGACTTTGGAAATTAACCCCTATAAAGTCTTAAAAACAAATGGTATCACTTAGGAATAACAATTTAATAATAACATCTGGGAATTACCGCAACCCGCACACACTTCTACACACTGCAAAGGTGACAGGAAGAATGAATGAGTGAGTTTGCCCCCCCTATCCCGGGGTCGCGGTATGACATGATCCATATGAGAATACAGATATGAAATGACATGATGAGAAATTGGAGTTTCGACTGAACGACATGATAAAGTGACCTCCATGTCACTGACGAATTGACATGTGTTAGAAAACACGCACTATCTAGGAAGACTCGTTGTATGAGACACATTTAGATAAATGAATTTATCTCGCTAGACATGCGGGAAATAATTGACCGTAATATATAGATGTTTGATATTCACTGTACACACCTTTAAAATCACTTTGAAGAGTATTGATGGTAGTCAATTTTCTATAATCTAAATGGAGAGAGTTGAGGAGTGAAACGGGGTCGAGGGCAGAGGTCAGCGCTGTTTATCAACACACGCACTAAATCTGCTCAGCTGATCCCGCAACAACGATGCAACACGATGACTCCACACTCTCCTCTCTTGATAAAGTCGTCTCCCGGCAGCAACAGGAATCGTCGTAGACTGGTAGACTATTAGACTGGTAGACTGGTAGAATCTCAAAGTGTAGAAATGGTTTTAACTTAACCAATTTGTAGTTGGAAGGTAACAGAGATAAATTGAACAGGAACTCGGGAAACAATGAATGCTGTGCTGCTAGATGATTGGTATTGTAGACCGGATAAAACTGGATCAAATGGTAGATAATGGTAGAATGGTTGAGTGTAGGCTTGATAATTCTTCGAATGGACGTGGTGTAGTCGCCTAAATTAACAATTCATGTTAAAAAGGAGCACCGCTGCCTACCATGTTACGTAAGACTATTAGGAGTAGTCAAATGTATGCATAGGGCTAACTCCAGGTAGGAGTATTAGGACGTTTTGAGTTACGATCCTATATTTATGATAAGGCTTAACTATTGAAGCTATATAAGGCTGACTGAAGGTGTCGATGGCCTTAAGAGATGTAGGTATATGTTTTAGTTATAGGTTGATTGAAGGTGTCGATGGCCTTAAGAGATGTAGGTATATGTTTTAGTTATAGGTTGATTGAAGGTGTCGATGGCCTTAAGAGATGTAGGTATATGTTTTAGTTATAGGTTGATTGAAGGTGTCGATGGCCTTAAGAGATGTAGATATATGTTTTAGTTATAGGTTGATTGAAGGTGTCGATGGCCTTAAGAGATGTAGATATATGTTTTAGTTATAGGTTGATTGAAGGTGTCGATGGCCTTAAGAGATGTAGGTATATGTTTTAGTTATAGGTTGATTGAAGGTGTCGATGGCCTTAAGAGATGTAGATATATGTTTTAGTTATAGGTTGATTGAAGATAAGTTGATCTCAGCTCTCTCTACTCGTTGATGATAGATTAATCGATTGATATATATATATATATATATATATATATATATATATATATATATATATATATATATATATATATATATAAGTAGTTATAATGCTGCCACCACCGATTACCATATATATTAAATTGATGGATATAGGTAAAGGGAATATAATTGATAGATATAGGTAAAGGGAATATAATTGATAGATATAGGTAAAGGGAATATAATTGATAGATATAGGTAAAGGGAATATAATTGATAGATATAGGTAAAGGGAATATAATTGATAGATATAGGTAAAGGGAATATAATTGATAGATATAGGTAAAGGGAATATAATTGATAGATATAGGTAAAGGGAATATAATTGATAGATATAGGTAAAGGGAATATAATTGATAGATATAGGTAAAGGGAATATAATTGATAGATATAGGTAAAGGGAATAATAATGATAGATATAGGTAAAGGGAATATAATTGATAAGTATAGGTAAAGGGAATATAATTGATAGATATAGGTAAAGGGAATATAATGATAGATATAGGTAAAGGGAATATAATTGATAGATATAGGTAAAGGGAATATAATTGATAGATATAGGTAAAGGGAATATATGATAGATATAGGTAAAGGGAATATAATTGATAGATATAGGTAAAGGGAATATAATTGATAGATATAGGTAAAGGGAATATAATTGATAGATATAGGTAAAGGGAATATAATTGATAGATATAGGTAAAGGGAATATAATTGATAGATATAGGTAAAGGGAATATAATTGATAGATATAGGTAAAGGGAATATAATTGATAGATATAGGTAAAGGGAATATAATTGATAGATATAGGTAAAGGGAATATAATTGATAGATATAGGTAAAGGGAATATAATTGATAGATATAGGTAAAGGGAATATAATTGATAGATATAGGTAAAGGGAATATAATTCAAGATTTCTGGTCCAAAAACACTTTGACATATTTGTAAGTAACAATCTGAAAGATATACAGAAGTACTATAAAGTAATATAAGAGTAAACCCTAACTAAAGAGGGTAACTCTGGGTATATGTTATCACCCTGGATGTTCGATCTATCTGCCTGCTCTCCCTATATCTCACCTTCTCACCACCTCAAAGCCACACCTATAATTCACCTCCCGGTTACAAGAGGGCTACCCGTGGTTACAAGATGGCGTTGGAGAAGGTACAGTGAGTGTCATCTCGGCTGAATGTGTGTGACAGGATATGACCAGACAATACATCACAGGGGCAAATGATCTGTCGACCTCTGTCAACTGCCACATGTGTTTGTAATATTTCATTAATCGATTTTAGGAGTAGAGTTGGTTGTTGGATAGAACATAATAAATGTACAGTCCCCCATATAAATCTAGACACTGTAACTAAAACACCTTACAATTATATGATAGATGGTTATAATGATTTCATAATAAATAGTATAATCCTGAGATGTAATAAATATCACCCCAACTGCATTGAAATACACTTCACGAGATAGAGGGAAGTCTATACAACAATATGTATCATGTCGCGCTTGAACCTGCTCGTAGGAGTGTATAAAACCTGAATCCTATATTTCAAAATATGAAATAATGTATATATAACTTACATTTCTAATCTAAAAAGTGAAAAATGGTGCGTAGCTCGAAACATAATCGATGGATCTTTATGATTTTTGCACAGTGGTACATTAACACTTTGGCGTGCCTGGCCTACCCTCTCCCACCTACATAGGAAGTGAACTGCGCTCTCCACCTACCACCTACCCTGTAAAAAACGCACAGTATAGTAAAACGCTCGCCCGCCCTACTAAGTTAGTACTCCAGCTTGGGCCAAAAAGCTTCTAGCAGCAGCCAACATAATAATGCTATCGCGCCTTTTCACCCACAAATATCACCCCAACTGCATTGAAATACACTTCACGAGATAGAGGGCAGTCTATACAACAATATTTATCATGTCGAGCGTGAACCTGGTCATAGGAGGGTATAAAACCTTAATCCTATATTTCAAAATATGAAATAATGTATAATTATATAACTTACATTTCTAATCTAAAAAGTGGAAAATGGTGCGTAGCTCGGAACATAATCGATGGATTTTTATGATTTTTGCACAGTGGTACATTAACCTTTGGCGTGCATGGCCTACCCTCTCCCACCTACATAGTACAAAGGAGTACAAAGGAGTGCAAAGGAGTACAAAGGAAATCAAGCAACAACAGTTCTAGTGACCCTTCTAGGTTGCTTGTCCTCCAAAACACTGAGGATCAAGTGTCCAAACAGTGGTTTAGAGTGGGTAAGGGAACATTGGAAAGGGAACTACTGCCCTGCCACTAATGTGGCAGGACTAGGAAGTTAGCAGGGGACATATGGGTTAGTAACTGAGGGGAGGATAAAGTTATTCATTTACAAACGCAGTCAGTCGCGGGTTTGATGCGAGATATTTGTCTAGGCGGAATTTAAATGAATCAACGGTGCTGCAGTCTATAACGTCTCGGGGAAGCCCATTCCACAAGTTGACAACTCGATTGAAGAAGAAATTCTTAGATTCGTGCGAGAGTTAAAAGATTTACCAATAATTTTGCAACCGTTTCCCCGCGTGTAATTAGATTGGTCGATAGTGAAGTACTTACTACAGTTCATATTGTCGATGCCTTTGATGATTTTGAACACTTGAATTAAGTCGCCTCTTAATCTGCGCTGGGTTAAAGGAAATAGATTTAATTCTCTAAGACGCTCTTCGTATGGTTTGTTCTTTAGGCTAGGTATCATTTTGGTAACTCTACGTTGAACTCGTTCTAGCTTGTTTATATCTTTTTGGTAATAAGGGCACCAGGATTGAACGCAGTATTCCAGAAGAGGGCGGACTAAGGAATTGTAAAGGGTTAGGATAACTTCTTTGGATTTATGCTCAAATGACCTGCCTATAAAGCCAATTATTTTGTTTGCCTTCTTAACAACTTCTGAACATTGTTGACTCGGTTTTAGGTTACTCGATATTGTTACTCCCAGATCAGTTTCTCTGTTTACATTCTTAAGCTGAGTGCCATTCATCGAATAGTTTGCTTTCTCATTTAGGTATCCGACATGTAGTACTTTACATTTATCCGCATTGAAACTCATTTGCCAAATTTGGGCCCAACATGACAATTTATCTAGATTGTGTTGCATATCGTCAACTTGTTCTTTTGAGAGTACGCTATTTGCAATTTTTGTATCGTCAGCAAATTTTGAGATTGTGCAGGTGAGACCCTCATCTATGTCGTTGATGTAAATTAGAAAGAGAATTGGTCCTAGTACCGATCCCTGGGGTACCCCGCTACTTACATTGGTCCATTTAGATGCCTTACCGTTTATGACTACCTTTGCTTTCTGTTGCTGAGCCAATTTTCTATCCATTTCAACACACCGTCTTGTATTCCATGCGCTTTTAGTTTTAGCAGTAAACGTTTGTGGGGAACTTTGTCAAAGGCCTTTTTGAAAATCAAGGTATATAATATCTACAGCTTTACTCTCATCGTAGAGGTTGAGGATATCGTGGAAGAAGTCTAAGAGGTTTGTTAAACAGGAACGTTTTTTACGAAAGCCGTGTTGAGTATCTTTAAGTATGTTATTTTCCTCTAAGTGATTTACGAGTCTGTCTCGTATGACCGTTTCTAGCATTTTACATACAACTGAGGTTAAGCTAATTGGACGATAGTTACTGGGTAGGGATTTGCTGCCTTTTTGAATATCGGTGTTACGTTGGCTAGCTTCCACTGATCAGGCATAGTTCCAGACTGCAAGGATTTATTGAATAGTAATGTCAGTGGTTTGGAGAGCTCATTCTTAGCTTCCTTTAGAACTCTAGGCGAGATTGTATCAGGTCCTGGCGTTTTATTTACCTTGAGTTTATCTAAACAATTCAATACTTCTCTCTCTGTAACGGTGATATTGCTTAGAACATCTGAATTATCAATCTGAATCAGCGATGGTGTAGGGATATCACTCAGGTCTTCTGTTGTAAAAACTGATGCAAAGAAGGTATTGAGGGCATTACTCATTTGTACTTCGTCTTTGGTGTATTCTCCATTTTCATTTACTAACGGTCCAACAGTTGAAGTAACTACTTTTTTCTTTCTGATATAACTATAGAATTCTTTCGGGTTTGTTTTACTTTGATTCGCAATATGTAACTCTAAGGTCTTTTTACTTTGCTTAATTAACGTTTTGGCTTTGCGTCGTAGCTCTACAAATTTCACCCGTTCTTCGTCATTTTGTGAGGATTTTAATCTATCATTAGCAAATTTTTTAGCAAGCAGGCAGTTTGAAATATCTTTATTCCACCATTTGGGCTTATTATTATGGCCTGGACGCCGTATTTTCGATGGTATGCAGTCTTGCACTGCTTTTAGGTAAGTGGTTTCGAATAACATAGGAAGTGAACCGCGCTCTCCACCTCCCACCTACCCTGTAAAAAACGCCCACTATAGTAAAACGCTCGCCCGCCCTACTAAGCTAGTACTCCAGCTTGGGCCAAAAAGCTTCTAGCCGCGGCCAACATAATAATGTTATCGCTCCTTTTTATCCACACATATCACCCCAACTGCATTGAAATACACTTCACAAGATAGAAGGAATCTATACAACAATATTTGTTCTATCAACCCAAAAATAGTGTATCTATTGTATAATGGTTATATCATTATCATATTATACAATTAATAGTCGTAAATATTGCTGCTGCAAATTGTGGTATGTTTCAATATCAACAACAAAATAGTGAATCTATAATGGTTGTCGTATACAATTAATAGTCGTAAATATTGCTGCTGCAAATTGTGGTATGTTTCAATATCAACAACAAAATAGTGAATCTATAATGGTTGTCGTATACAATTAGTATTCGTAAATATTTCTGCAGCGAATTGTGGTATGTGTCACTTTTCTTCACAATATTTCCGAAACCGGCTAAATAACATATTTGTATTATCATACATACTAAACCATAGCTATATTTTCCGCTGAACATGATGGCGATGTTAAGAATATTTTCTCATCAATATTGGATTTTATAGAAGTAATGTATAACGATAGTTTTAGCGTTTATATCAGTAATGAAACGGGAAAAAAGACCAGCTCCAAGATTAATCATAGACGACAACTGAACACTGAGATCGAACGTGTCCGCAATATTAAGACTTTACGGACTGTTGATCATTTTATGACCAACAATTAATACACACGAAAAAAGCTGAACTAGATGAACTGAAGAGAGAGAAAGGCCGAGAAAAGAATACTATATTCCTGCAGTGGCAGTGTGCAAGAAGGCTTCTAAATGAAAACAAAGGCCCAAATAGTCCAAAGCGATCAGCAAGACAACAAATAGACCTGGCAGACCATGCCCAGTCGCCGGTTGCTACAGGGAATCAGCCAACCTACGGAAGCACATGGCCGTTTGCCACTCGTACCTAACTAACGACGATAGAGAATGTTTTGGCTGCAGCGAGTAGGTTCTCTAAGAAAAGGCCCCTGCCACCAACAAATGCAAAGAAAACAAACCTATATGATTGTCCCTTTAGAGATGCCCTCTTTGGGTCACACGGAACAGAGGAGGAAATTGCGAGAAATACCTTTGGGGAGGGGGGCTTAAGATAATTCAACTCACCCGAGAAGCTGTCATGACCGGAGGACCCTTAATTAACCTGTACCGGCGACGGCTTTTTAAGTTTTTCTAGCTATATTTATACGAATTTCTGTAGTTTAAGAATGTTTTGTGGTGTTAAAACGGGTTCTGCGTTAGTTGTACCAAGCCTGTCAATTGCTGGAGGCACTTTTTAAACTGAAGTAATTCGTCTAATAGTAGCCAAAATTAAGTTAAAAGGACGTCGCCGGTACAGAAGGGGTTAATGGCACGCTCTGAAACCCTCTCCGCGAGCACACTCAGAATGATGACCGACTCCTGAACGCATGCTCTCAACTTTCTCAAAGAAATAGAGAATCGACAATTCCAAGTAACAGAAAATATCCTAGGCCCTGTTAAGCGAGCTGTCGCCAATTAAAGCAAATAGTAAGTTTAATGCTATCGATTAATTATTTGAATGTTTCGTATTTTCGTGTTTATATCTGTAAAAGTGATGATTCCACGTGTTGTACAACTACCTTTGGGGAGGGAGTCTTATGATAATTCAACTCACCCGAGAAGCTGTCATGACCGGAGGACCCTTAATTAACCTGTACCGGCGACGGCTTTTTAAGTTTTTCTAGCTATATTTATACGAATTTCTGTAGTTTAAGAATGTTCTGTGGTATTAAAACGGGTTTTGTGTTAGTTCCAAGCCTGTCAATTGCTGGAGGCACTTTTTAAACTGAAGAAATTCGTCTAATAGTAGCCAACATTAAGTTAAAAGGACGTCGCCGGTACAGAAGGGGTTAATGGCACGCTCTGAAACCCTCTCCGCGAGCACACTCAGAATGATGACCGACTCCTGTACGCATGCTCTCAACTTTCTCAAAGAAATAGAGAATCGACAATTCCAAGAAACAGAAAATCTCCTAGGCCCGGTCAGGCGAGCTGTCGCCAATTAAAGCCAAAAGTAAGTATAATGCTATCGATTAATTATTTGAATGTTTCGTATTTTCGTGTTTTTATTTGTAAAAGTGATGATTCCACGTGTTGTACAACTAATTATTATGTTCTCTGATCGACATTATTGCATGGGGTTCTGTCATATATTCTTCCACAGAATACTTTGGCGTGGAAGAGGTGGGACAGAGAGAATACCGTAAACAGCAAAATGAGGCTGAGCTGTTAGCCATGGAAGATGTGCATACCCTGGAAACTAATGACGCTATTGAAATTCCCATAAATAATTCTGCATCATTAATCCACGATGGACGTGCACCAGCAAAGCAACGTATGCAGAAAGACTATGTCGAAACGGGAAAAAAGACCAGCTCCAAGATTAATTGTAAGTATCATTTATTACATTTTCTCATAAAAATATGATCTCATTGACAATATTGCTCAATAGTATTTGAACGAATGAAAACATTTTCACATTTTCAGGCACGAAAAAGAGGAAGAAGATGAAGCAGCGATGCATAGTGGTATAAATGAAACCGAACACGTCCAACCACGCTAGGAAAAAAGACAAATAAATCATACCGTAAACAGCAAAATGAGGCTGAGCTGTTAGCCATGGAAGATGTGCATACCCTGGAAACTAATGATGCTATTGAAATTCCCATAAATAAATAATGCTGCATCATTATCCACGATGGACGTGCACCAGCAAAGCAACGTATACAGAAAGACTATGTCGAAACGGGAAAAAAGACCAGCTCCAAGATTAATTGTAAGTATCATTTATTACATTTTCTCATGAAAATATGATCTCATTGACAATATTGCTCAATAGTATTTGAACGAATGAAAACATTTTCACATTTTCAGGCACGAAAAAGAGGAAGAAGATGAAGCAGCGATGCATAGTGGTATAAATGAGACGGAACACATCCAACCACGCTAGGAAAAAAGACAAATAAATCAGACACCCCGTTGTCTCCTGGTCTCTAGGTAGAGGCACTGCAGATGACGTGCTACTTGAAACAACTGGTGAGCTGGTATCTTTATTTGTTCTTAAATTTCCCCTTGTGTTATACTTGCGATGTGTTATACGTTTATGTTACTAATAATTGTATTGTAATCTAGCATTTCAAAGAATTTTCTTTCTTTCACAGAACTAACCGAAAAGAGGGTTGATGACTTAAAAAGGATTATACTTCAAAGTCTACATAACCGAATATATGCGACGAAGCACCTCTCTAAACATCATAGACGACAACTGAACAATGGTATCGAACGTGTACGCAATATTTAGACTTTACGGACTGTTGATAATTTCTATGACCAACAAATACCAAATAAAAAAGCTGAACTTGAAGAACTGAATCTTTTATTAATTTCACCACAACACCCAACACCCCCAATGAAATTAATTAAATAATATGATTGTTCCTTCTGCCCAAAAACAGTTAAACAGATCGATATGCACTTAGAAAAATAAAGACTCCATGGAATACCAGCAACTCCTCAGACACGTACGTTAAGTTTGCTTTCCATAATTCAATTATTTTCTTAATAATAAGGTCAAACATTAAAGAAATAAAAACAATTCACTTTAAATTAAAGAAACATTGTAATGCATTTGTAATTAATTATAGGCCAACTAAAACAGTACAACTTTTATTGTAAATATTTTGAATCATTAATTGGACATATCTCGCATGATTATTGAATTATTTTCCAGAAAAGAAAAGAAAAAACGTCACCTGCCAAAGTTGAGGATGTGTACCCATAGTAGCTGGCCCCATTCCCGATGTTGCCACTAGAAATTTGTCCTAAAACAAAATTTGTTCTTTCATAGCAGGCCCGGCGAGGACTCTCCCAGGATGACATCTCTTCGATGTTGGACGACTTTGAGGACGTCTCTAGTGATTCTGACAAAAATTGCGACAACAAAGCTGAACATGACGACATCGAGGACGAGCTTATAGGTATAGAGCCCACCCACATTGTCGCTTCGTCGCCACCCACGCCAACCCTGGTGCCGACGCCAGACACGGATGCCCCCACACCTCCTCGTGCTAGCACTCCGTCTTCACCACGTACCACCAGGAGTACTTTGGCGTCATTACGACGAGACTTCTCTTTTAGGGGCAGGGAGGAGCGACAGGAAAGGCAGGCAGTCACGGCTGCCATACAAACCTTCACCCACCCAAAGAAAGCAGGACTACCACGGCAACGTAGAAGGCCTCCTTCCAATTACGACAGTACCGACGATGAAGAGAGTGTGGATGTCCTGCCACCCTCCACACCTACGCGTATCGGTGGACCGCACGTACCTGCCCGACCTGTCACACCTTCCGCACCTGCCACACCTGCCGCAACTCCCAGGAGCACTACCCGATCACCTGCCGAAGCTGCAAGAAGTCTGTGTGTGGTCACCACCAGCTCAAGACCTGCATGGAATGCAACTCTTGAAGGTAAGAAACTACATATTTTTTATTCATTTTTATTGGGTTTCTAAGTATCAAAGTAATAATATTACAAAATAAGGGTCATAATTGTCAACAAAATCTCATTGAAAAGTCGGCCCTCTCAATGTAACGTCAAATAATACTTATTTTGGCCTTTTTCGTTTGCCCTTATTTTGTATTACTTTCGTGTGTTTTGGGATGGTTATTTAATTGCTGATTTGGTTCATAGGGTGCATATGTATGATCATAGTGAGTTTTAAGCATATTCATGGAGAAGTACTTGATTTATGATTTTTTTTTCCCAGGATTTTTGCCCCCAGAAAGTCGACCCTCTCAAAGTTCAATCAACATAACGTTATAGTATCGCTATCTATTAGTTCCTATTCCAATTTGTGAGCGTTACATGTCTTCTAGTATTTTTTTTATAATTGTATGTACAAAAAGTGATTCCATATGTTGTACAACTATTTATTGTGTTCTGTCATATTTTCTTCCACAGAATACTTTGGCATGGATGAGGCGGGACAGAGAGAACACCGTATACAGCAAAATGAGGCCGAGATGTTGCCAATGGAGGATGCGCGTAGCCTAGAAACTAATGATGCTATTGAAATTCTTATAAACAATGCTGCATCATTAATCCACGATGGCCGTGCACCAGCAAGCAAACATATGAAGAAAGAATAAGTCAACCTGAGAGATGCACTGATTGTGAGACTGTTCGTTCGCTGCCTACGAAGAAATCAGGAGTTTACTGAACTTACAATCAGTGCCTACGAGGGAAGCACAACCGGCGTCGAAGATGGTAGAGTAGCACGACACAAAACGGGGGCCAAAGACCCCTGCATCTTCTACTTAGGCATTACAGAGGCAGCTGCTCTTGAGGCGTAACATGAAATATTATCGCCCATTAGTTGCCACATGGGTAAGGCAAAAATGTAAGATGTTTGTGAATCGGGAGGGCAACAACACCGACGGCCAATGTTGCTCTCTCCTCTCAGTAGAAAATGTAGGGAAAATCATTGCCAAGATGGGACTGAGGGCAGGCATTGCTGGGGAGTGGTCAGCCGGAAGCTACGACATGAACAGATCACAGCTGCCCTCAGAGATGAGGATATACACCTGCCAACAGACAAGCCCTTGCAACCTTGGCCTGCCACAGCATGATAACATCCAGAAAAAAACTACGACTTCACCAATCACAGGACAACTGGAGAACGAGTTGTAAACATTCAAAAGGATCTACGTTGTGATGCAGCATCAGGGTAGGCGTTGATGAGGCATATAAGAAAGTTACAATTTTATTATTTTTATGTGGCAAAATGTACAAATCTATATATGTCTATTGCCTGATGCCGCAATCCCCGAAGGGGTGGCCACCCACGAACCGCCCCCACGCACCTCTATCCCCAGTCAGTCGACGCCCCTCCCCCCCAACCAGCACCGCCTTCGTTCATATACTTCCTCACTCCATCCTTCCACCTAGCTCTCGTACACCCTCTTAGTTATTCTCTCGCTTTCTGACAACAATTGCGACAACGAAGCTAAACATGACGACATCGAGGACGAGCTTATAGATATAGAGCCCACCCACAGTGTCGCTCCGTCGCCACCCACGCCAACCCTTTGGTGCCGGCGCCAGACACGGATGCCCCCACACCTCCTCGTGCTAGTACTCCGTCTTCACCACGTACCAACAGGAGTACTTTGGCGTCATTACGACGTGACTTCTCTTTTAGGGGCATGGAGGAGCTATAGGAAAGGTAGGCAGTCACGGCTGCCATACAACCCTACACCCACCCAAAGAAGGCAGGACTACCACGGCATCGTAGAAGGCCTCCCTCCAGTTACGACAGTACCGACGATGAAGAGAGTGTGGATGACCTGCCACCCTCCACACCTGCGTGTATCGGTGGACCGCACGCACCTGCCCGACCTGTCACACCTTCCGCACCTGCCGCACTGGCCACAACTCTCAGGGGCACTATCCGATCACCTGCCGAAGCTGCAAGAAGTCTGTGTGTGGTCACCACCAGCTCAAGACCTGCATGGAATGCAACTCTTGAAGGTAAGAAACTACATATTTTGTATTCATTTTTATTCGGTTTCTAAGTATCAAAGTTCAAAGTAAATAATATTATAAAATAAGGGTCATAATTGTCAACAAAATCTCATTGAAAAGTCGGCCCTCTCAATGTAACGTCAAATAATACTTATTTTGGCCTTTTTCGTTTGCCCTTATTTTGTATTACTTTCGTGTGTTTTGGGATGGTTATTTATATGCTGATTTGGTTCATAGGGTGCATATGTATGTTCATAGTGAGTTTTAGGCACATTCATTGAGAAGTACTTGATTTATGATTTTTTTTTTCCCTGGATTTTTTGCCTCCAGAAAGTCGACCCTCTCAAAGTTCAATCAACATAACGTTATAGTATCGCTATCTATTAGTTCCTATTCCAATTTGTGAGCGTTACATGTCTTCTAGTATTTTTTTTATAATTGTATGTAAAAAAGAGTGATTCCATATGTTGTACAACTATTTATTGTGTTCTGTCATATTTTCTTCCACAGAATACTTTGGCATGGATGAGGCGGGACAGACAGAACACCGTATACAGCAAAATGAGGCCGAGATGTTGTCAATGGAGGATGCGCGTAGCCTAGAAACTAATGATGCTATTGAAATTCTCATAAACAATGCTGCATCATTAATCCACGATGGCCGTGCACCAGCAAGCCAACATATGAAGAAAGAATAAGTCAACCTGAGAGATGCACTGATTGTGAGACTGTTCGTTCGCTGCCTACGAAGAAATCAGGAGTTTACTGAATTTACAATCAGTGCCTACGAGGGAAGCACAACCGGCGTCGAAGATGGTAGAGTAGCACGACAACACAAAACGGGGGCCAAAGACGCCTGCATCTTCTACTTAGGCAATACAGAGGCAGCTGCTCTTGAGGCGTACATGAAATATTATCGTCCAGTAGTTGCCACATGGGTAAGGCCAAAATGTAAGATGTTTGTGAATCGGGAGGGCAACAACATCGACGGCCAATGTTGCTCTCACCTCTCAGTAGAAAATGTAGCGAAAATCATTGCCAAGATGGGACTGAGGGCAGGCATTGCTGGGGAGTGGGCAGCCGGAAGCTACGACATGAACAGATCACAGCTGCCCTCAGAGATGAGGATATACAGTATTATACACCTGCCAACAGACAAGCCCTTGCAACCTTGGCCTGCCACAGCATGAAAACATCCAGAAAAAAACTACGACTTCACCAATCACATGACTACTGGAGAAGGAGTTGTAAACATTCGAAAGGATCTACGTTGTGATGCAGCATCAGGGTAGGCATTGATGAGGCATACAAGAAAGTTACAATTTTATTATTTTTATGTGGCAAAATGTACAAATCTATATATATCTATTGCCTGACGCCGCAATCCCCGAAGGGGTGGCCACCCACGAACCGACCCCACGCACCTCTATCCCCAGTCAGTCGACGCCCCTGCCCCCCAACCAGCACCGCCTTCGTTCATACACTTCCTCACTCCATCCTTCCACCTAGCTCTCGTACACCCTCTTAGTCATTCTCTCGCTTTCTGGAAACAATTGCGACAACGAAGCTGAACAACGACATCGTGGACGAGCTTATAGATATAGAGCCCACCCACAGTGTCCCTCCGTCGCCACCCACGCCAACCCTGTGGTGCCGGCGCCAGACACGGATGCCCCCACATCTCCTCGCGCTACCACACCTCGTCGTGCTAGCACTCCGTCTTCACCACGTACCACCAGGAATACTTTGGCGTCATTACGACGTGACTTCTCTTTTAGGGGCAGGGAGGAGCGACAGGAAAGGTAGGCAGTCACGGCTGCCATACAACCCTTCACCCACCCAAAGAAGGCAGGACTACCACGGCAACGTAGAAGGCCTCCATCCAATTACGACAGTACCGACGATGAAGAGAGTGTGGATGACCTGCCACCCTCCACACCTGCGTGTATCGGTGGACCGCACGCACCTGCCCGACCTGTCACATCTTCCGCACCTGCCACACCTGCCGCAACTCTCAGGGGCACTACCCGATCACCTGACGAAGCTGCGAGAAGTCTCTGTGTGTGTATGGTCATCACCAGCTCAAGACCTGCATGGTATGCAACTCTTGAAGGTAAGAAACTACATATTTTGTATTCATTTTTATTGGGTTGCTAAGTATTTCAAAGTAAATTAATATTACAAAATAAGGGTCATAATTGTCAACAAAATCTCATTGAAAAGTCGGCCCTCTAACTCCCATTCATTATCACTTATCGGAACTGTACCATCCGCAAATAGCAGTATAGGTAGCTTCCACTCAATTCCCTTCCTTGACATTATTTCTGTCAAGACTCCATCCATATATTGAGTAAACAATCACGGGGCCATCACACATCCCTGTTTCAAACCAACATTCAGGTCAAAGAACTCGCTCTGCTCACTCTCCACACGTACTGCCGCCTTTGCACCCTCGTACATGCTCTTCACTGCTTTCAGCCACTTGCCATCTACTCCGTATATGCTATAAGTACTTTCCACAGACCTTCTCTATCCACTCTGTCATAGGCCTTCTCCAAGTCCATGAAGGCAGATATTTCTCCACTACACAATTCAGGGTAAAAATCTGATCTACACATCCTCCTCCCTTCCAAAAACCTCCGTGCTCGTCGCCTATCCATTTCTCCGTTCTCACTCTCACTCTCTCAATCACTACCCTACTGTATACCTTCCCTACTACGCTTAGAAGACATATTCCTCGGTGGTTACCACACACTCTTCTTTCCCCTTTGCCCTTATATAGGGGGACTGTTATGCCAGTCTTCCTGTCATCGGGTGCACTCCCCTTCTCCCATGCTAGTTTGCACATTTTCCATACCCCTTCGATCACTATCTCACCACCATAACTCAACATTTCTCCACACACTCCATCTGTTCCTGGTGCTTTCCCCAACTTCATTCTTGGCATGGCTTCCCACACTTCTGATCTCCTGATCCCCACCATCCCCTCTCCTACTTCTCTGCTTCTCCCTCCCATACCATATCCAACTATGCTTGCTGGCTCTTCATTCCTTACATTTAGCAACTCATTGAAGTACTCCCTCCATCTTTCGACTCTCTCTTGCTTCTCGGCTAGCATTCTCCCATTCTTATCTTTCACACCCTTACTGTTTCCCCCTGCTACCTTCCCTAACTTTCTCGACTTCTTTCCTGAACAGTTTCTTAATCTCCCTCCATTTTACACTCCGATTCCTTCCAAATTCCTCATCTACTCTCCTCTTACTTTCCTTCACTACTCTCTTCACCACCCTCTTACTCTCCACATATCTGGCTCCTTGCTGTCTCTCGAAATCTTCATTCCCTCTACTACCCAACCACTCTCTATATGGTTGCTTCTTTTCTTCCACAGCTATCTTTACTTCTGCTGTCCACCATGCTGTAGCTTTCACTCCCCTGCCTCTTCTCCTCACTCCACACCCCTCCTCACATGCTGCACAGATCTCATCCCTAAGCACCTTGCTCATCTCCTCCACTTCCTCCATAACTTCCAGGTCGAACCCACCTAGTCTTCTTTCTACTGCTCTCCTGTACTCTTCCCTGATGTCCTCCTCCTGTAACCTCTCCACCCTCCTCACCATTCCACCTTCCTCTGCCTCCCTCCAGCTCTCCTCACCTACTTTTTTTTATATCCTAACCTTAGCTACTACTATATAATGATCCGACAGACCCCCTCCAATACCCCTATACGGCCTTGCCTCCATCACAGATTTCTTCATTCGTGCATCGACACATACATAATCAATCAATGACTTTCTTTCCACCACTGTCTTATCCTTCTTGAATTTGAAAAAACAAAATTTTGCTTTTTGTTTGTGTATTTAGGGAATTATTGTGTACTAATAAATAAATCATGCTACAATTAACTTTATCTATGTCTATTCTATGCATTAAAAACAAAATTATGTATATTTTTTTGTCCACACTTTTCAGGTGACAGTCAACTAATGTACCCTTGGATGATGGGACTCGGTCAGTTCCAGGACTGTGGATCTCGGTCATGGATGAGCAAGGGCCTTCTTCGCCAGTTACACCAACCATCATAAAAGTGCAGCATCACAATCGAATATTGAGGTGAACCAAGCAGCCCTGGAGGGGTCAATCAGTGAAGCATCGACAAGTTCCATCGTCAAGAAGAAGTTAAAAATTGATAGATCATGTATCTAAGTAACATTTTAAAAATGCAATCTATCTATCTCTCTTTAGGCTGACGCCGCGATCCCCGAAGGGCTGGCCACTTCCATACTGACCACCCTATTTCTTGTTACTGCTTTCAGCGTTCCTATAACCCTCTTCCCCTGTTATACCCTCTTCCGCGCTTCTTCATCCATAGTCCCATCTTTACTCAACACACTGCCCAGATACTTAAAAGAGATGACGATCTCCAATTCTCCATAGCCTTACCGTTCAGCTTCACCTCACACTCTGTGACTTCACCCCTTTCGAAGACCATAACCTTGCTCTTCCCCGCATTTACCTTCAAATTCCATTTTTCGCACACTGTTCCAAACTCATTTACCGGACCCTGCAACTCCCATTCATTATCACTCATCAGATATGTATCATCCACAATCAGCATTTTTTTTTTTTTTTTTTTCTATATTCCAACTACTCCCTCTCGGGCATAGGCTGAGAGCCTGTACATTCCACCGCTCAACACGGTGAAGCCCGTGAGGTCTTGTTCCAGTCTGGGGAGTGAGACATGTGAAGCAACCATAATGGCTCGAAGCAGCTCCATCTCTGAAGCGGCCGGTTGCTTCGCTCAAGTGCTTCACCGTCTCACCCTCCAGACTCAGACCCTCACTCTCAGAACGCCACCTATTGAGCAGTGAACTCACTAGGCATTGTCCCCCTGTAACATATTTTGAATATGGGAATATTCATACAGTGTTATTTAATCAGGGAACAATGAGGGTACTTTTTTGACGTTTCGGTGGGCTTTGTGGTAATGCACTGATACTAGGTACATCACAAATTCAATCCCAATAATATCTTCCCATTGACATATCGGGATTTGAACCCGGGTCCATTGGATTACCAATCCAGTGGCATGACCACTCCACCACACCTCCCCACACCTCCCCACACTCCACCACACCTCCCCTAGGTAGCTTCCACTCAATTCGAGCTTATAGATATAGAGCCCACCCACATTGTCGCTCCGTCGCCACCCACGCCAACCCTGTGGTACCGGCGCCAGACACGGATGCCCCCACACCTCCTCGTGCTACCACACCTCCTCGTGCTAGCACTTCGTCTTCACCACGTACCACCAGGAGTACTTTGGCGTCATTACGACGTGACTTCTCTTTTAGGGGCAGGGAGGAGCGACAGGAAAGGCAGGCAGTCACGGCTGCCATACAACCCTTCACCCACCCAAAGAAGGCAGGACTACCACGGCAACGTAGAAGGCTTCCCTCCAATTACGACAGTACCGACGATGAAGAGAGTGTGGATGTCCTGCCACCCTCCACACCTGCGCGTATCGGTGGACCGCACGCACCTGCCCGACCTGTCACATCTTCCGCACCTGCCACACCTGCCGCAACTCCCAGGGGCACTACCCGATCACCTGACGAAGCTGCAAGAAATCTCTGTGTGTGTATGGTCATCACCAGCTCAAGACCTGCATGGTATGCAACTCTTGAAGGTAAAAAACTACATATTTTGTATTCATTTTTATTGGGTTGCTAAGTATCAAAGTAAATTAATATTACAAAATAAGGGTCATAATTGTCAACAAAATCTCATTGAAAAGTCGGCCCTCTAACTCCCATTCATTATCACTTATCGGAACTGTATCATCCGCAAACAGCAGTATAGGTAGCTTCCACTCAATTCCCTCCTTTGACATTATTTCTATCAAGACTCCATCCATATATACAGTAAACAATCACAGGGCCATCACACACCCCTGTTTCAAACCAACATTCAGGTAAAAAAACTCGCTCTGCTCACTCTCCACACGTACTGCCGCCTTTGCACCCTCGTACATGCTCTTCACTGCTTTCAGCCACTTGCCATCTACTCCGTATATGCTAAGTACTTTCCTCAAACTTTCTCTATCCACTGTGTCATAGGCCTTCTCCAAGTCCATAAAGGCAACATACACCTTTTGTTTCTTCGCCAGATATTTCTCCACTACACAATTCAGGGTAAATATCTGATCTACACATCCTTCTCCCTTCCGAAAACCTCCCTGCTCGTCGCCTATCCATTTCTCCGTTCTCACTCTCACTCTCTCAATCACTACCCTACTGTATACCTTCCCTACTACGCTTAGAAGACATATTCCTCGGCGGTTACCACACACTCCTCTTTCCCCTTTGCCCTTATATAGGGGGACTGTTATGCCAGTCTTCCTGTCATCGGGTGCACTCCCCTTCTCCCATGCTAGTTTGCACAAAACTTAAATTTACATGTTGTTCACGGTCAGGCGCAAAAGGTATTTACAGGTCTAGATGATAATAGATCGATTTTTGCGGTATTTAGTGATATCGAGTCTGAGATCGCCGCTCGAAAGGTCACATATGACAGAGGTAAAATCGATATATTTCGCTCTAAATTTGATAAGGGTAGAACTCCAGCCGGTAATTTATTAGATTGTGACGAGTTGCTAGAATGCACGACTTATCAAACCTTCAAAGACAAGTTTTTGGAGAAATTTGCACGAAACTCAGGTGACTTTGCTCTGATTCATGATTTTGCTAACTCAATCCAACATATAAATAAGGGCAAATCTGTTGATACTCTATTGGCAGATTGTTCCGTAATGGCGAACACAATGAGCAACGGTTTAAAAGGTAACTCTTGGTTTACAGATGACAAAATGTTGTTGAAACAGTTTAGTAAGCTCCTCTCATATACCCTGTTGGTTTCAGCGTTGCCAGAAAATGTACAGCCTATTGCTCGTAGAGTTGAATTTGCTCCAACTGACAGTTTGACTAAATTCACGAAGTCCCTGCAACAGGCTTGTGACAATGGCGGTATCACTACAAATCAAATACAATTCACTGTTGCTCAAATAAAACCCACTAATGCTAAAAATTGCTCCGGTTCCCAAACCTTCCCCACAAACAGCTCAGTTCTCCAGGACCTCCCCACAGACACCCTAGCTCCCTAAATCTAAACAATACTCTCTCACACCACCCTCAAACACCTCCCGTCTCTCAGTATCCCTCTGGTTCCCGTCATGGAAATTACGCTTATGTGTCACGTTCGTACGTTCACGGAAACATTCCACATTCTCCCACTCATTTTCAGGCCAAACCTAATTCTCAAACTGGGAACACCGACTTGCGTTACTACTGTGGTTATGCAGGCCATAAGGTCTCTAATTGCCATATCAAACAGAAGGAAAGTCATGAATTTTCGACAGGACGTTCGCCATACTGTCGGAAGTGCAAAGAAAGGACACATTGGACCAGTCAATGCGAGGTAGTCGCGGCAGTCGGCAGTCGTAGCGAACCACAAATCATTCAGACGCACTGCTAAACACTCGAGAAACATGGCGCGCGGCTCTCAACTCGCTATAACGTAAATATAAGTGTTCCACCCCCCCTCCCGCCAGTAGTGAAACCCAAATCCCTCAGAAAATTACGTGTTGGTGCCCTAATGCAATCTCCAGAGTTATGTGTTCTTAATTCTCAATGTAAGGGTATATCAATGACAGTTTTGTTAGACACGGGTTCTCCTATTAACCTCATTCCTGAAAATATTTTTGAGAGACTAAATTCTGACAAGTCTTTGAAAATATCCCCTCCAGATGTAATATTAGAAAGTGTTTCTGGTGATCATTTGGGAATTATTGGAGTGACGTACTTGCCCCTGACTTTGCATTCAGATCGAAATCCTTATAATGAGACATTTTATGTCTTACATACACTTAGTTAATGTGGGAGCTGACATATTGTTAGGGTATGGTACTATGAGAAACAGAAAAATGTTGCTCTTCCCTCACATGAACGGAATGGAAATAGAAAAGGTCTTTATTGAAGGTATCACATTAAATATTCCCCCGTCTAATGCTGCCAGCGTAATGGAGGCGAGATGTAAGGCAGTGGGTGAGAGTGGCACAGCCCCGCACTGCACCACTGTCGCGTTTCAAGGTCAAACCACCTCCACGGCACGACACACGTTCACCGCCACACACTCACACACCAACCGTCTTACAAGCGCCGCGGGAAACAAGGTTTTACCCAGACACGGAAACACACCCTTATCTTATTCTCAACCTCAAACCCCTACAGTCACGGTAACTGATTATGTCGGATTAAAGTCCTTCTATTACAAATATTCTTGTGGACAAGGATATTGTAATTGAGCCACACTCGCTAAAGTCGCTGTTGTATAATATTATGCCGATAATATAATTATGAGAAGATGTTAACTCACTAGTTTTACTTCCAGACACTAGAATGAGTAAAGGCATACACGTCTCCCAAAGTTTACATGAAGTTAAACATACTAATTGTTTTATGACACTGTTAACTAATTTTACTAATGGCATGATACAAATATTTGCGGGTACAGTTATTTGTGAAGCTGAAGTTATCCCCGGAATATTTGAGGAAATGAGTCCTATATCCATAAGTAATGTTAATATGAAAGCCTTCACACCATCATTTTCTGATGAACGAATGAAAGAAATATTAAGTCAACTTAACCCAGTAGATTATCCCGAGGCAATCGCTCCTTTACACGAATTGTTAAATGAATTTCACTCCACTGTACATCTTAAAACTGACTCTATGGGATTTACAGATATCCTGGATCACCGTATAATTTGAAAGATGTTAATCAAACACCTGTTTATCTGCCAATGTACCGTCTCTCTCATTCACAAAGAGAATTAACTAATACGCATGTGAAAGAATTATTGGAACAAGATGTAATACAGCCATCTCTGTCTTTATGGCGTGTTCCCCTATTTTTGGTTCCTAAGAAAAATAAGGGCGAATATATAGTTGTCGTAGATTACAGGAAACTTAATTCTCTCACAGAAACTGAACATTTTCACATGCCTGCAATCCCTGAAATCTTAAATTCGTTAGGTACTGATAATAAAGTATTTAGTACTATGGATTTGTCGAGTGGTTTCCATCAGATTAATTTAGATGACGATTCCCGTCAATACACCGCATTTAATTCCCCCTCTGGAACATATGAGTTCAAACGCTTACCACAGGGCCTTAAACATTCACCGACAGTATTTCAACGCCTCATGTCTAATATATTGGCAGGATTATTAGGTGATAACGTTATGTATATATAGACGATATCATAATTTTTTCTAAAAATATATCGAACCATGTTGAAGCACTGAGGAAAGTTTTATCTAGGCTTAACGAAGCTGGTTTAAAGATTAAACTTAGTAAATGTAACTTTTTCAAGAAGAAATTAAATTTTTAGGACATGAACTAACCCCAGATGGTGTTAATACCACTCCTGATCTCACGAACGCTATCACAAATTTCCCAACACCCACTAACGTAAAACAATTGCGACAAGTCCTTGGTATCAGTGGTTATTATAGGAGTTTCATTATAAATTATGCAATCATGGCGAAACCCCTTTACGAACTGTTAAAGAAAGGTGTGGAATTTAATTGGAGTTATGAACAAGAGCAAAGTTTTAATAAATTAAAGAATAGCTTAACCACGAGACCAACACTTGCCTTCCCCTATACGGCCTAGCCTCCATCACAGATTTCTTCATTCGTGCATCGACACATAAATAATCAATCAATGACTTTCTTTCCACCACTGTCTTTTCCTTCTTGAATTTGAAAATAATTTTTGTTTTTTGTTTGTGTATTTAGGGAATTATTGTGTACTAATAAATAAATCATGCTACAATTAACTTTATATATGCATTACAAAAAAAAACTTATGTATATTTTTTTGCCCACACTTTTCAGGTGACAGTCAACTAATGTACCCTTGGATGATGGGACTCAGTCAGTTCCAGGACAGTGGATCTCGGCCATGGATGAGCAAGGGCCTTCTTCGCCAGTTACACCAACCATCATAAAAGTGCAGGATCACAATCGAATATTGAGGTGAACCAAGCAGCCCTGGAGGGGTCAATCAGTGAAGCATCGACAAGTTCCATCGTCAAGAAGAAGTTAAAAATTTATAGATCATGTATCTAAGTAACATTTTAAAAATGCAATCTATCTATCTCTCTTTAGGCTGACGCCGCGATCCCCGAAGGGGTGGCCACTTCCATACTGACCACCCTATTTCTTGTTACTGCTTTCAGCGTTCCTATAACCCTCTTCCCCTGTTATATCCTCTTCCGCACTTCTTCATCCATAGTCCCATCTTTACTCAACACACTGCCCAGATACTTAAAAGAGTTGACGATCTCCATAGCCTGACCGTTCAGCTTCGCCTCACACTCTGTGACTTCACCCCTTTCGAAGACCATAACCTTGCTCTTCCCCGCATTTACCTTCAAATTCCATTTTTCGCACACTGTTCCAAAATCATTTACCGGACCCTGCAACTCCCATTCATTATCACTCATCGGAACTGTATCATCCGCAATCACCAGTATAGGTAGCTTCCACTCAATTCCCTCCCTTTTCAGCGATACACCAACATCCACTGCTCTTGATATTATTTCTTTCATGACTCCATCCTTATATACAGTAAACAATTACGGGGACATCACACACCCCTGTTTCAAACCAACATTCAGGTCAAAGAACTCGCTCTGCTCACTCTCCACACGTACTGCCGCCTTTGCACCCTCATACATGCTCTTCACTGCTTTCAGCCACTTGCCATCTACTCCGTCTAATCTAAGTACTTTCCACAAACCTTCTCTATCCACTCTGTCATAGGCCTTCTCAAAGTCCATAAAGGCAACATACACCTTTTGTTTCTTTTCCACAACACAATTCAGGGTAAAAATCTGATCTACACATCCTCTACCCTTCCTGAAACCTCCCTGCTCGTCGCCTATCCATTTCTCCGTTCGCATTCTCACTCTCTCAATCACTACCCTACTGTATACCTTCCCTACTTTTTATTATTGTATTTTTTAAGAGACAATGAACGGAGGAAGGAAAAACACAGATAAAACAATAAGGTCCATGTGCCTAAAGGCCTACTCTATTCATGAAATGTGTGTAACAACTGGATTTAAAAATTTGTAGATTGTAAGTTTGTGGAAAGCAATTCGAGGGAAGTGAATTCCAAAGAGTAGTAGTTCTAGGGATAAATGAATATTGATAAGCAGAAGTTCTGCATTGTGGAGGAGAAAGTGTAAATTCATGGGCGCTCTCAGCTGCCCTAGTTCTACGGGGAAATATGTGGAGAGGCGGCACAATTGAAGCAAGTTCCTCGGAACAATTGCTGTGAAAATATCTGTAGAATAATGCAAGGGATGCAACGTTTCTTCGTATGGATAATGTAGGAAGGTCCTGTGTGATTGCAGGATTATTGATTAATCTAAATAGCTTTATTTTGAATTTTTTCCAACTGCCTCAATGCCACCACTCCACTTCCACTCCACAGAGGTGAACAGCAATCCATCTGAGAACGCACATGACTTTTATATATTACGGCCAACTGCTCGTCAGTGAAGAATTCTCGAACTCTGTACAGGAGTCCCAGTTTTTTAGAGGCATTCTTAGCAATGCTTCTAACATAATGTGTCCAGCTCAAGTTAGTAGTTAATGTTACACCGAGAATGTCAATACTAGGGGAAGTGGGAATATTTACATCATTACAAAATATATGGGAGTCAGTGAGTTCTGTCGGTTAGAAAATTGAATGTACTTGGTTTTCTGTGCATTAAAGGCAACTAGATTCTTTTGTCCCCATTCATTAATTCTAGAAAGATCCTGGTTCAGAGAAATTGCAGTGTTTATTTTTGAATTTATAAGATCGGGTTGGGTGGAAGAATTGGTAAATGTGAAGGAACTGTGGAGTGTTGAGTCATCTGCGTAGGAATGTATTGGATTATGAGTGGTAGATATGAGATCATTGATATGAATGAGGAACAGAGTTTGGGGCCAAAACATATCCCTGGGGAACACCAGCATGTATTGAGTGACATTGAGAATAAAGGCCATCTACCATTACACGTATTTTTCTGTTATGAAGATAAGAAGAAATTAGTGGAACTAATGATGCAAGGCCGTAGTGCGACATCTTCGACAATAAGGGTTGATGCCAGACTCTATCAAATGCCTTTGATATATCCAGTGCTATTGTATGTGTTTCACCATGTTGGTCTGTAGCTTGGTTGATTTGATGCGTAAGAAGGCAAAGAATGTCTGCAGTTGATCGACATCGTCTAAAACCATATTGCCTATCATTGATTAATTTATTATTCTCAAGATGCTTAATTATGTGATTATTTAATATAATTTCAAAGACTTTACCAAGAGTGGAAGTTATAGCTATTGGTCTGTAGTTTGATGGATCTGAAGAGACACCTTTTTTAGGAACTGGATGGATGTTTGCTTCTTTCCAGGGCACTGGGAAGCATGAGGTATGAGTACACAGACGGACAAATTTTGCCAATACAGGAGCGCTCGCTCCTGTATTGGCAAGGAGCAATTCTTAAGTATTATTGGAGGAATTTCATCTGGACCAGGAGCCTTATCTACTGAGAGATTCTGCAAAATAGTTTTGACATGTCTGGTGTGGATCTTAAGTGAGGAAATTTCAGGCGAATTAAAATTAAGTACAGGGACATCTTGATTTATTTCATCTAAGGTTGAGTTGGTGGAGAAAATATCCGCAAGAAGGTTAGCTTTACCTCGTGGGTTACTTACAAGATTGCTAGTCGGAGATTTTAATGGTGGAATGGATGAAGCAGTAGTGAAGTTGGATTTGAATGAGTTAAGAGTTTCATCTAAGGTTGAGTTGGTGGAGAAAATATCCGCAAGAAGGTTAGCTTTACCTCGTGGGTCACTTACAAGATTGCCAGTCGGAGATTTTTATGGTGGAATGGATGAAGCAGTAGTGAAGTTGGATTTGAATGAGTTAAGAGTAGACCAAAATATTTTGTTATCATTTGGATTATTTAGAGGTTTATTTGCCTGCTTGTGGGGAAAGTTTGATTTAGTTAAGTTTAACACAGTTTTGGCATGATTTCTGATGTTTCTAAAGTAATTAAAGGCTTCATGTGTTTTTGATCTTGTGTATGCATTGTAGGCTATTGCTTTTTGTTCAGTTACTCTAGCACAATTATGGTCAAACCATTTAGGTGAATTAGATCTTTTACTGTACTTTTGATGAGGAATAAAAGTTTCCATTCCAATTTTTACAAAATCTTGTATGTGGCTCAAGGTGGAGTGTGTTTCATTAGAAAATAAAGAGGTCCAGGGAATATCAATAAAGACACCTTGAAGACCATCCCAGTCTGCCCTATCGTAATGCCATTTAGTCACCAAAACAGGGTCAGAGTGGGAAGGTGTGGTAGGTGATAGACAGGTGGCCTGTATCAGACAGTGATCAGAAGATCTAAGCGGGGACCTTACTGTACACATCATAATTTTCTGAATTGGTTGTTAAAAATAAGTCCAGTAGGTGGGAATTAGGATTAGGATAATCTGGTACACGGGTAGGTTGGTTGACTAGTTGAGTGAGATTAAATGAGTCTGCGAATAGCTCACATTCAAGACCAGCATCATCAGTCCTGGCTGAATGAGTGAGCCATTCAACATTATGGACATTAAAGTCACCCAACACAGTGATTTCAGAAGAAGCATTTAAGTTGAGGACACTGAGTTGTGAGGACAGAGAATCAAAAAGACTTTGCTCTGGAGGCGTATTTGGGGAACGGTAGATGCAATATAGTATTTAAATTTACCAGCCGAAATTAATTTGTATATAGAAATAATTAAAATAGGGACAATTGAAACTAGTAACCTCCTCCAGGGCAATTTCCGATTTTGCGAAGCAACATACACCTCCTTTAGGTCTGAAATTTTGGAGCAGTTGATAACCTGGGAAATTAAATCTAGACGTGTCAGATGTGGATGTTACTTGAGTCTCTGTCAAAAAAAGGAGAGTAGGGGATTCTGCTTGAAGAAATTGGTGTACATAATTGATCTTAGAGTGAAGTCCCCTTATATTGCTAAAGAAAAAGCTGCACCACGAGCAGCTTTGGGACGTTGCAATGCTCTTGACACAGTCGCATGATGACGACCGGGAGGGCCCTGTGTCAATGACCCAACCCTACCGGGGGTGGATATCCGAGGGATCACCAGGTTTGCTCTTAACAATTTTACTGCCATATTTATTAGGTAAAGGTGTAAGGTGTTACATGTATGGTATGTAGTGGGAAGAGTAGTGTTTTATGGATAGAGGATACCGATGTAGGGCAATGTCGTGAAGTTGGATGTGTATGTTATAATTATAAAGAGGGTTTTCCTGATACCCCTGATGTGTGAGGCAGAAAGATATGTATCCAGCTACCAAGGCATGGGAGAGAAAATGGAATTCAGGCTATCCCCTGAGTCTCCCGAAACCTTGGCGGTAGTACTACCCTGGGCGGGGCTGCCTACCCCTACTACGCTTAGAAGACATATTCCTCGGTGGTTACCACATATTCCTCTTTCCCCTTTGCCCTTATATATAGGGGGACTATTATGCCAGTCTTCCAGTCATCGGGTGCACTCCCCTTCTCCCATGCTAGTTTGCACATTTTCCATACCCCTTCGATCACTATCTCACCAACGTAACTCAACATTTCCCCACACACTCCATCTGTTCCTGGTGCTTTCCCCAACTTCACTCTTGGCACGGCTTCCCACACTTCTGACCTCCTGATCACCACCTCCTCCTCCCCTACTTCTCTTCTTCTCCCTCCCATACCCTATCCCACTATGTTTGCTGGCTCTTCATTCCTTACATTTAGCAACTCATTGAAGTACTCCCTCCATCTTTCGACTCTCTCTTGCTTCTCGGCTAGCATTCTCCCATTCTTATCTTTCACACCCTTACTGTTTCCCTTGCTACGTTCCCTAACTTGCTTGACTTCTGGTGATGGGCTGGTCTATCAGAGTGAGAGTTGAGCGTTCTCTGCCATACCCATAGCTTACTCTGATGCTCATTTTACTTAGATGTTTTCTAGATCTCAAGTGACGGCGTCCCTTCCGTGGATTGACCTCTCCATTGGAAGCCAAAGTGTCACATTTTTCCCTTGCCCCTCAACTTTCTCTTCATAATTGCTGAGGGGCACAAGGCCCTGGGTGGGGCTTTGATTTCCCGGGCGTTTCCGCACCCTCCTCAGCTCCCAGCCCTTAAACACCTTGCTCATCTCCTCCACTTCCTCTATAACTTCCAGGTCGAACCCACCCAGTCGTCTTTCTACTGCTCCCCGGTACTCTTCCCTGATTTCCTCCACCTGTAACCTCTCCACCCTCCTCACCATTCCACCTTCCTCTCGCCTCCCTCCAGCTCTCCTCACTCACTTCTTTTGTATCCTAACCTTAGCTACTACTACATAATGATCAGACAGACCCCCTCCAATACCCCTATACACCCTAGCAATCATTGCCGATTCAAAAAATATCCCACTATATATGATGAAGCGAGGCATTTATCGGGTGTCTTCCCCCGAAAAGATACATGGGGACGGGTTATTGATCGGAAGGTAATGAAACTCTACCTAACAAGGAAGAAATCGGTTTATGGTAAATGCACAATGGCTGAAATACAACGACAGTACTAATCAAGTCGGGAGGATAACAAAAATATACAAAACAATTACATTTGGCGTTGGAACCCAGCAAACCAAACACAAATATTAGTATTTAATGGGGTAAAGGGCAAATTGTTTGAGGTAAGGTTGGAATTTGAATGCAATCAAATTTTTCACCTCTGCGACCCTATTTCAATTAATTATTTGTACATTTTGCCAAAGAAGAATAATACAAATAATAATACAATTGTACTACACGATTCTTTGTTATTGTAACTTTGCACATAGATGTATTTATTTATAGGAAAACCACATCCTATCCAGTATTTCACTTGCCGGAGTTGAAGTCTTTATGCACAATGTTCCATAAGTGATTGAGGCTGGGTTACATGTGTATATTTGAGTATAATATGCATGTTACATGCCCCCTGTTAACAAATGTTGTTCCACCAACAGCCTAATATATAGTAAAGACGAAAATATATATTCAAATGGTTCCTTTATAAGAGATTATTTATAAGGATTAGAGTAAATAATTATTAATAATTGAAAAAGAATGAAACTAAATTCAGATAGATTACAAGAATTTCATATGACGTGTAAGTGAGTTGTATTTGTAATAGGGACATCTTATATCTATATTTCCTCTCCAATGAATCGCGGGAGCCCGGATTCGAGGAATTATTTATATAGATTCCCGGTGTAGGACAGTTTTATTTTGTTTCCAACAAATAGGATATCATAAGGCAAATTAAAGAAAAGAAAGTGAAACACTTTCTGGAGTTACGTTAATATAGGGATTCTTGCTATCTGAGTATAGATTCTTCAAATTACTGTGATGTAATTCATGTGATTGAGAAACGTGAGTCGTGCATGTAATCGCCTGATAGAGAAAACGCTTGGTATCAGAGACTCAGAGTAAAGAGTAAAAGAGTTTATAACATGGGTATATATGGATAACAATAATAAATACATAATACAGCCATAACTTGGTGTATTTTTTTCTTTATTTTTATTCTCCTCTTTTCTCCTTCGTCTCATTTTCTCCGCTGATTGACCCTGAAGGTTCAGCGATCACGTCCTTCTGCATCAAGCTTTTCAGATTTGCTCACAGCTTGTAGCAGGCACCAAGTTTGAGGGCGGTAGTAGGACAGGTCAGCTGGGAGGTGTCCAACAGTCTTCCTGTGAACATCAAATTCTTGGCAGTATGATGTGTGTACAAAAAGTGTTGGTGTCTGTAGTTAAAAGTTTAGTGTCGTGTAGTTAGCTAACAAATATCCAAGTGATATAATTAAGTTTACTTTGGATGGTGTACCGGTAGTATATATTTATCTAGCTAAAATGGACAGTTAATCAATTTTAGACTGTAAATAATAAAGTTCAATAAAATTATCCATATATGAATATTGGCAAACATAAAGGATTAATATTATTGAGTGTATAGGCCTACGGCTATCAGATATATTCGTTTAGCACTTATGAATATCTGCGGAGTTGCCGTTAACATTTGCGTAAGCGATCGCATGTGTCACAATTATAGCTACTTTACATCGCAATGTAAGGGGTAGGCTTTATAATTGTCGTTAAGCTACTAAACTTGTATATCTGTATGAGTTGAACATACATAGAATAATTAAACACTCGTCACGTATAACTAAATTAATTCATATAACGGTTATCAAATGTTGGATCCAAGACATACATTATACACACTCATAAGTAATTGTGAGTTTGAGAGTTCCAGTTTAGAGCAAAACTAGGGAGTTAGATGCAAAAATGGTCTGAAGTTAACTTTGGGATGAATAGTTTCAAAAATTACCATCAATACACATTGAACACATATTCACATGTTCGGTGAATGTAGTCAATTATTCAAAAACTAATCCCTTGGGTTTAGATGAATTTGAGTAATTAAAATACTGGTGTTAAATAGTTTATAAATCAAGAGTAATTTTTAAGAGTTTGAGTAAAGAGTTAGACGTGTTTCGAGTATAGAATTGACTGATGGAATGTTAATCTAATTATATATAGCTATTCTAGCAGATGTGTAGTGAGTGTCTGTGTGTGTGAATTGGAGAAATTGGATATCCAAAACAATATGGATAGAAGAGGTTGGATTAATGTAGTATTAATTACTCAAAACACCTAGGGTGAGGTGAGGAAGGTTACATTTTAATTTCCCTCACTGCGTAGTGTCATGATTGGACGTTGGAGTGAGTTTGGAGTTACTTTGAATTCTGTCCTACGTTTGTGGTATTTAACCTGGTGTATAGAACTGTTTTCCTGGGTACTCCGTACACATTCCACATTATCTCCTTGTAAACCCCCAATGAAAAGTTGATCCATGTGTGGTAGGATAATAAGTTTCACTTTTGACATAGCTTCTAAACCTAGAAGCATGTCGGTGTTTGTTGGGAGTTTCGAAATTACATAGAAAGGCAGATTAGCTGTGTGCACTTCCGTAAATTCTACTGAAAGGGTAACCTTAGCTAAGGTTTCTAGGTGGTTTCCACTCACAGACATAATCTCGATATCTGGGTAAGATTCTTCGAGGTTCAAGTCCTTCAAGCTTTTAAATTTAACAAGGCTTATAAGGTTTACTGGAGAGTCTGTGTCAAGGGATAGTTCTATATCATGAGTACCACACCTAGCAGGTAACATGAGTGTGTTTTCATTAACACTGTAAATTGTGACAGTTTTACGTTTGGGTGTTTGGCAGGATGCATGTTTTAGCTCAGGAAAAGCAAAGGCCATTTTCTCACCAACAGTAATAATTGTGGGAGTTGGTGGATGTGGGAGGAGTGGGCGTGCTAGCGCGGTGGCTATGTAGTGATATGAAAGAGAAAGTCAGCTGGTGTTGTCTGACGTTCGTTTCGTTAGGGGGATGCATATAGGGGAGGAGGGGTAGTAAGAGGATGAGGGTGTGTGTTGCGGTATGAAATTTTGGTAGTGAGATAGCGTGTATGTGTGTGTGTTCACTTATTTTCACTGTGGTGTGTTTTTAAATTAAGGATAATACATCATGCATACCTGTTGTATGTTGTTACATCAAATGAAGCGTCGATATGTGCAGAGATGTGGTGTGTAGTGATGTGTCGTCGTACGTCAGACAGGCCAGGGCGTTGTTGTGTCTGCGGGCTGTTGAAGGCGTCTTGATGTCTGGTAGGTCCTATTCACATTGAGTGGGTGTTTTCTTGTTTGCTTGTTAGTTTTCAGGTAGCTTGGAGTGGTGAGTAGTGATGATGATGGGGTAGAGATGGTAGGCGGGCTGATGTAGCCTACATGAACTTGCTGTAGACTTGTAGTGATGAAACAGGCAGATATACACAGGAACTAGGAGATAGACAAACCAAACTGAAATGATTACTGATTACGGATTACTGATATTTACTATAGGATGTAAGGTATCTTAAAATAACCCCCTAGAAATACTTTCTCTAAAATATCTATTTCTTTATCCTCCCCTTTTCCCCAGCTAACCTAATCCCACAAGGACCCCAATGGAAATACGCCTAACGGCCTTATTGGGCTATCCTTAGTTGGAATTATGCAAGGCTGGTACATGTCATATTTGTAACAAACTATGTGGTACCAACTCTGTAAATTGCTGACTGAATAAATATTATTATTATTATTATTAACTGTCTGTAGAGTTGAAGGTGACGACGGGCGGATGTAGTTTGTAAACAGGAAGTGATGTGTTGAGGTAGGCAGGAAGCTGGTTGGGGCGATGAGTAGACAAGGTAGTGCTGAAGATTGGGTGAAGTTTTGCTTGATTGTAGGTCGATTGTTTGAGTATTGGAGTCAGGTAGGGCCAAGTGTTAGTTATGATTCCAAGTGTATGTTTTTTAATGCAAGGTCGCCATGTAGAAGACCATGAATGTATGGTATTCTCGTGCAATATTACATTGAATATTATATAAAGGGGGTAAAGATAACTCGATTGTGTTATAAATTATATTGAGTTATAGAGTACAGTTTTATAATACTTAGTTGTTAAGGTATTAGTATTGAGCTTAGGGTAAAAGGGGTTTAATCTAAGTCTCTTGGTGATGCTTAGCAAGTGTGGCAATATGTGGCAATAAGTGCTTAAGTGGCGTATGGCAGTGTCTATCTGTAGCCAAGATGAGAGACGGGAGTAGCTGGGATGTGTGTTCTTCTCTGATTGAGATCCCAAGGTAGATTGAGTTCTCTGTGTCAGTGCGTATAGAAGAGTGAGCCCTTAAACTACCGTTTCCGGTATATATAAGGCGTTTTTGCTGACACACCTTTCACTAGGTGGGTCAATTGCTGATTCGAGTTGTGTTTTGTTTACATCCTGTGTTGTCATTTGTATTGCTTACTGTGAAAAAAGGCGAAAGTATTGAGTCATTTGAACACAAAGATGGAGCTTGTTGCAGGGACTTCAGGTGTAGAAAGTGGGCAGTCCGCAGATGCACCAGCGATTGTGTTGTCTGCTGATTCCCTACTGGCACTCAGCTACCACGATAAGCAACTGGCTGCTCAAAAACGTATTACCGTTGAAACTAAGAAGCGCAGACGACTGGAAAAAAGGCAAAATAAATTGAATGAAGCTGCCTCAAAAAGACAAGAGAGACTACACAAAAAGGATCAGAAATTACAGTTAAAGCTCGAGGCCGCCAACGTTCGTAAAAGGAAACGGCAGGCAAAGGTAGCAGCAAATGATTCTACCGTAAAACACCCAAAGAACTCAAGAATAGAGAATCCTGAAGAGCTCAAAGCAGTGCCTACCACCAATAATAAACACTTTGGGTGGCATAACCGATGAAGAAAGGATACCCCAGACTTCTGAAGGAAATCGAGAAGCGTGACGAAAACCAACGGAAGGAACAAGGGAAGCGGGACGAAAACTTGCTGAAAGAATTTGCAATAATGATACAGGGAGCGCCACCTAGAAAAAAAGCAAAACTATTAGAATAAATACTAATAAGACAAACAGTTCTTTTATTTCACCGTTTTATGTGCAAATACACCGCCGGAGGCGTCCCACCGGAGGCCAAGCCCCGGAGGGCGAAGCCCGGGCTTGTTATAATACATATATATATATATATAGAGAGAGATATATATATCAGTCATCTTCTAGAATATTGATGGAACATAGGGTGACATAATAAGTGATTGAGGCTGGGTTATATGTGTATATTTGAGTATAATATGCATGTTACACAGGTTAGTAAGGCACGTAAGGCACTATATGAATAGCCTATTCTCTTACTAAGAAATTCAGGTTAGTAAGGCACTATATGGAGAGCCTATGCTCTTACTAAGAACGAAGTGGCTACGGAACACCTCCGCCCTTCTGCCTCGTGTGTCCTGCCCAGATACGAGTCACAACCATCGCCGCGCTATACGACTACGGGACACCACTGGTCATAGGAGCACCCTGCTCTGTCTAGAGCTCCGCTTCTCCTGTGTGCTCCGCCCTTCTGCCTCGTGTGTCCTGCCCAGATACGAGTCACAACCATCGCCGCGCTATACGACTACGGGACACCACAGTGAGGCTGGGCTACGGGACACCACTGGTCATAGGAGCACCCTGCACTGTCTAGAGCTCCGCTTCTCCTGTGTGCTCCGCCCTTCTGCCTCATGTGTCCTGCCCAGATACGAGTCACAGCCATCGCTGTGCTATACGACGCATTATACGAAGCATGACCTAGGCTATACGACGCATTATACGAAGCATGACAGAGAGAGAGAGAGAGAGAGAGTTACACACTCACTCTCTCTGAGTCAAAGATTTTTTAGCTAACGTCTTGCCATAATCATCAGCAATGAGTGCGCTCACTCTGTCCTGTTAAAGAAATCGAGTTGTCAATTATTTGTCCACGACATCTTTCACCCACAAAAATTTAGGAGAGAAACTACCTGGCCGGGCTGCTCTACCTAGAGAGAGACTACCTGGCCGGGCTGCTCCACCCAGAGAGAGCGACTACACGGTCGGGTTGCTGCGGCGTCGCCGCTGTACGGGTCCCTGTCGTGATTTTCACACACAAAGCTTTAGGCGATCTTCTGCTGTCCAACGTGAGTTGATGGAACTTGAGTTGGTGGTGAATCTTTTTTCAGGAGGGTCTAAATTTTTGTGGGTGAAAAAGATGTCGTGGGTAAAATTACAAGCCATCTTTTTTCGAGAAAGCTACTTAAAATAATATGAGGGCGGTGTACAAATAAAAACTGTTTAGAATTTATATTTTATTATTATATCCTTTTTGGGGGATTATATATTGGTTGTTTGCTATGTAGTCACCTATATCTCCCACTTTCTTAACTTTAGGATCGAGTGACCTAAATCTTACTAAAAAATTCAGGTTAGTAAGGCACATAAGGCACTATATGAATAGCCTATTCTCTTACTATGAAATTCAGGTTAGTAAGGAATTATATGGATAGCCTATTCTCTTACTAAGAACGAAGTGGCTACGGGACTACGAAGCATGACAGAGAGAGAGAGTGTGTAACTCTCTCTCTCTCACACACACAGACACACACACTGTGTCTGTCTGTCTGTCTCTCTCTCTCTCTCTCGTCCCGCTTCTCTTGTTCCTTCCGTTGGTTTTCGTCACGCTTCTCGATTTCCTTCAGAAGGAGTTCGTCTCTCTTCTCTTGTTCCCTTCAATGGGTTTCGCAGCTTTCTTCAAATGACTTCCGTAACTGCTCACACTCTTAGAGTTGCTCGTCCATCTTCTTTACCGCCATATTGAAATCCTCGACGGATATATTCAGTACTGCCTTCATGTCTTCTGGAGCGAATTGGGCCTCAACTTCAGCGTCACACTGTCCTAAATCTATATACTTTCGCTGGAGCTCAATGTCAGCCTCAAGGTCTTCTTCTTGAATTATGATTCCGGTGTCTATCAACCTCGAATATTCGTCAGCTATCGACTCTTGTTCCAAAAACACGTCAGAGTATACAACGTTATCTAACACACATGGTCCCTTTTCCTTCTTCTGGATAAAAATACTCAGCGCATGCCAACTTGTGACCCGAGAGCAGGCAACATATAATTGCCCATGAGAGAAGCACCGTGTGTGGTAGAGGTAAAGGCCGCAATGTTGGATGGTCTGGCGCTGCGCCTTATTAATTGTCATTGCAATACTTAGCTTTGCAGAGAATTGGAACCTGGAAAATGCCACCGGGGAATCGTTGGCCACCAACTTTACCCTGGGAATGCAAACCTGCTCGCCATCGTAAGTGTCACCCAGAACCCTACCAGCAATGATGGTCTTCTTCAGGTTGTCAACTATAATTCGTGTACCGTTACAGAGTCTGGGTGGGGATAGATTCCGTATTACCATCACCACGGCACCCACTTTCAGCTTGAGTTGGTGTTCTGGTAACGAAGAAGGGTTTAGTTCATTGAGCGTGGAAACCTGATACTCCACATTGTCTTCCGAATTCAGTTTGTCTTCACTCAGATGAATCTTCTCCTCCTCTGGCAGCATATCTAAGATCATAATGTTGATTTCGGAAACGTGAACGTTGAGAGGCGATATGATGGTACGACCGGCAAAATAGCGATGATCCCCAATGTGATCAGCGATATCAGGGTAAACACTCTCGATGAACTCTGTCTGGGTATGATAGAGAACGCCAAAGTTTTTGGGGATAACGAAATGTGGAGAGCTGCTCTGACCTATCTGTAGTAGCCAGCTGGCAAAGGTCGTGTCTTTCCAGTATGCCCATCCTGTGATAAATTTGCCCCTTGATCTTGTAACACATTGCGGATTCTGACATATTCTCGAGCTTTCCTGATGTGGCAAAAGACGTGAAGCAGAAGGTTAAAGAAATCGTGTTGTCAATTATTTGTCCACGACATCTTTTTCACCCACAAAAATTTAGGAGAGAAGAACTACCTGGCCGGGCTGCTCCACCCAGAGAGAGACTACCTGGTCGGGCTACTCCACCCAGAGAGAGCGACTATTTGGCCGGGTTGCTCTACCCAGAGAAACACTACCTGATCGGGCTGCTCCACCTAGAGAGAGCGACTACCTGGCCGGGCTGCTCCACCTAGAGAGAGCGACTATACCTGGTCGGGCTACTCCACCCAGAGAGAGCGACTACCTGGCCCGGCTGCTCCACCTAGAGAGAGCGACTACCTGGTCAGGCTGCTCTACCCAGAGAGAGCGACTACCTGGTCGGGCTGCTCCACCCAGAGAGAGCGACTACCTGGCTGGGTTGCTGCGGCGTCGCCGCCGTACGGGTCCATGTCATGATTTTCACACACAAAGCTTTAGGCGATCTTCTGCTGTCCAACGTGAGTTGATGGAACTTGAGTTGGTGGTGAACCTTTTTTCAGGAGGGTCTAAATTTGTGGGTGAAAGATGTCGTGGAAAAATTACAAGCCATCTTTTTTTCGAGAAAGCTACTTAAAATAATATGAGGGTGGTGTATACAAATAAAATAATTTTTTAGAATTAATATTTTATTATTATATATCCTTTTTGGGGGTTATATACTGGTTGCTTGTTATGTAGTCACCTATATCTCCCACTTTCTTAACTTTAGGATCGAGTGACCTAAATCTTACTAAAAAATTCAGGTTAGTAAGGCACGTAAGGCACTATTATGAATAGCCTATTCTCTTACTAAAGTAATTCAGGTTAGTAAGGCATTATATGGATAGTAGGGTAGCCCTTATTTTCGAAAGTAAGAAATCCTAACCTCTCACCCCCTGGCTTTGTTCCATTCCTAATGAGACATGTTGTGATCAAATTTCGTGACGATTGGAGCATATTTATTGGTAGTCCAGCAAAGTCTGTTTGGCTGTTTTTGTGCTGGTTGGCGGAACTTACCTGGCACGCACCAAAACCCAGACACAGCAACAAGAATCCTTCCTAGAGAGAGCGACTATACCTGGTCGGGCTGCTCCACCCAGAGAGACCGACTACCTGGCCGGGCTGCTCCACCTAGAGAGAGCGACTACCTGGTCGGGCTGCTTCACCCAGAGAGAGCGACTACCTGGTCGGGCTGCTCCACCCAGAGAGAGCGACTACCTGGCCGGGTTGCTCTACCCACAGAGAGAGACTACCTGGTCGGGCTGCTCCACCTAGAGAGAGCGACTACCTGGTTGGGCTGCTCGACCTAGAGAGAGCGACTACCTGGTCGGGCTGCTCCACCCAGAGAGAGCGACTACCTGGCCAGGTTGCTGCGGCGTTACCACTGTACGGATCCCCTTTCGTGATTTTCACACACAAAGCTTTAGGCGATCTTTTGCTGTCCAACGTGAGTTGATGGAACTTGAGTTGGTGGTGAACCTTTTTTCAGGAGGGTCTAAATTTTTGTGGGTGAAAGATGTCGTGGAAAAATTACAAGCCATCTTTTTTTTCTCGAGAAAAGCTACTTAAAATAATATGAGGGCGGTGGACAAATAAAAAAACTGTTTAGAATTTATATTTTAGTATTATATCCTTTTTGGGGGTTATATATTGGTTGTTTGCTATGTAGTCACCTATATCTCCCACTTTCTTAACTTTAGGATAGAGTGACCTAAATCTTAATAATAAATTCAGGTTAGTAAAGCACGTAAGGCACTATATGAATAGCCTATTCTCTTACTAAGAAATTCAGGTTAGTAAGGCATTATATGGATAGTAGGGTGGCCCTTATTTTCGAAAGTAAGACATCCTAACCTCTCACCCCCTGGCTTTGTTTCCATTCCTAATGAGACATATTGTGATCAAATTTCGTGACGATTGGAGCATATTTATTGGTAGTCCAGCAAAGTCTGTTTGGCTGTTTTTGTGCTGGTTGGCGGAACTTACCTGGCACGCACCAAAACCCAGACACATCAACAAGACTTCTTCAAGACTATCTCGACACATTACATGAATGGTGCACTACAAACAGACTCAATTTAGCCCCAGCTAAATCCACTGCAACCCTCCTCACAAGCTGGACCCGAGATCACGATTACGCCCCGGGACCCAACATAAACAACACACCCCTAACACACACACACACACACACACACAAAATCCTAGGAGTAACATACGACACCCAAATGACATTCAAACAGCACACCACAAACACGAAAAAGAAACTGACACCCAGACTTAACGCCCTCAGATCACTTGCCCACACGAAATTTGGACACAACCAAGAAACCACCACCACAGTCTACAAACAATACATAAGATCAGTTATGGAATACGCAAGCCCGGCTGGGCTTCTAACCTAGCTGAAACACATCATAAGACCTTACAGACTATTTAAAATAAAGCCCTGAAAATCATCACAGGATGCACAGCTACTACACCCACAGATCACCTACTGTACATCAAGAAACCAAAGTCCTCAAAGTCAAAGATCATCTAGACATGAGAGGCACTCAATTCCTGGCAGCAGCCTCCACGAATCACCGCCACCCACTACACTACATGGCAACACACCCACAGACACAAAGAAATATCAAAACAGCACCCATCACACACAAATACTGTCTTCTCTCCCTCCCTGCCCACCCCAAACCAACTTCCGGAAGCACATCCATACTCATATCACTCGCCGTTCCATCCACTCACTCATAGACAACACGCAGCTGCAAGCACGACCTCCCGAAATCCATCCTTCTGAATCCACCCTTCCTCGCGAGGACAGAGTCCACCTGGCCAGGCTGAGATGCGGACACCATCCAGCTCTTCTGAGCTATCAGAAGAGACTGGATGAATCCGTCGTCGACACCTGCCCAGGCTGTAACACAGCACCCCATACCATTAAACATATCATAGAAGACTGCATTTCACACAACCACTTACGCCAACAACAGAATTTACACTCTTTGAGAGCTCTGTGGGAAAGCCCGACCGTGGCCATGACCCCCAAATGGGTCGGAAAGGCCAGGATCCCCATTAGGGGTGAGCAACACATCATCAAAAAGCTGGAAGGTCTATTCCAAACCTGGCAAGACCTAAAACGCTTGAGGGATCGAAGGACACCAGGGCAGGAGAAGAAGGAGGAAGCTTTCCGGGACTCAATGGACGACCTCTTTGATATCGCTCATGCGGACGCCCTGCCTCTCATTGTCCTTCAAGAGGACAAGGATCCGTCAACAGGCATCAACTGGTTTTTATGTTCTATGAGTTACTTAAGTTATTTTAAGGGCAAACCTGGCAGAAATAGGGCTAGCATTACCAAAAATATGCAATAGGAGTAGAATGTTATGCTTAATAATAATAATAATAATAATAATAAAATGCCCCAGAACGAGAAGCCCACCACAGAAGCCACGAACGAACACCACACAGAAACACCCAAAGGAAAGGTCCACAGAACGAAAGGACCAGCTGACCGAGCCAGCCAATTCAGACAGGCCCAAGCCCGCAGGGCTAAGCAGCTCCAGGCCGCACCTAGATACCCCTTCTAAACTGACCATTTTTCCACACCTCATGTACACTACCCCCTCGTGTCCTACACTCCTAACTACAAAGATGATGAACAGGAATATACATTCATATTAAAAACACCCATGCCCTGTCCCGACGTTGAGCCAATGCCAACACATCAAACAGCCATAATTATATCTATGTATGTTCTTACATCCGAGAAGTAGATGTTATATATCTTAGAAGTTAAAACACCCAAGCCTGTCCCTAGACCTTGTATATCATTTCCCATGACGAGTATAGATATATGTAACCCGTGCTCAGTCGCCCCCTTGCATTGTTCCTCTAGTAACTAAGTGTCTCTATAATATTAACTGCCACCAGTATGGATACGACATAGCGGCACTGTCCTTGTGTCGTATTGTGCCAAGTACAGATCAACCAGGTTTCATCACCTTATTAGGACGACGACTATAATGTCGTCGTTCATCGATGTATGCAATCCTTAGTTTAAGTATTAATATTAACATTCCCTAACATCTTGTCTTGCCAGACTAAGCTTCTGAAGACCCATCGCCCCATAAATCTATGCATTCAATCCTTAGGTTAAGTATTTTTATCCGCCATTGTGTTCACCTTTTTCCATTTACTTTTCCACAATTGTCATACGTCTTCCCCTTGCCTCCTTCGTATCCACAGTCCACACTACGCCAATTTACTTCGTGTCATACACCTCTTACCTCAACCAGAGATTGTATAAGATAACATTGTTACCAGTATCTGTCATAAGTACCCCGAAACAATAACTAAGTACCCCTACGAACTGCCGCTGTTGTGGGTATATATATTTCATAGAAAAAGCAGTTCCCAGGGCCAACTAATAATATCCATACCCCTCGGACTGATCACATAACTCTATCTTTTCCAGACTCATATACCACCCCATAGTTGCATTCCCCGGTAGCATTTGGCTAACATATTCTACTGCCTTTTCAAACTCCCATATTAACTGCAGCTTAATGCCACCCCCACGCCCAGAGACCTTAGGGTCAAATTCCCCTATAGCCCCCTGCACTCCTCCCCTCTCATTATAAGACCCCGCGCTTCTCTACTCTTGTCCGACCTAGCCTCTCTCTCATACCTCTTGAAGATCCTTGAATTGTCCGTTGCTAACGCTCTCCAACCTTTTATATATATACTCCTATCCAGCCTACGTTCACTTAGTAGGCCAGAACAACATTAGAACTTTACTAGCCCCTTGCATGCCATCTATTCTCTTACAACCCCTTCACAACCCTGCACCCAATGGTCGTCGGTGCGAGGCTAGCCGCCTCGCCAGTAACTAACTTCTATTGCCAAACTTCCAGATAAATGTGGCAGAGTTAGCAACCCACTCTCCACCACATCCAGCAAACCCTAAAATTAACAACCAGCCGAGTAAAACCAGCTAGCCAAGGCACCTTCGGTTTTGGTATTAAGGACACCCACATCTGTCTCATACACAGAGGGTTATTACAAACACTGGTGATATGGCAAGCCCCTAGCCACAGCCGCCGGACGACTATCACAGAGAGAGGGCGCCCAGCTCCCCCTTTTTGCCCACCCGAGGAGGGAGACCCCCACCCCCGCGGAGGTATACCTGGCCCCTGTTTTGACTTCTGAGTCATTGCAAGGTAGCACAGGAATTCTTCCTATCAATGAACTAACCATGCATGACTAACACCTTTACTACCCTCTATTAACTCACAATAAACCATTTACCTTTCTTGCATACTCTGATCACTAAATTAGCACCTCAGCTATACCATAGAATGAAGATTGAACAATCTAAGAGAGACGCTCCTAGCACAGCTGTCCCCATCCTCCTCGCAAAGTAGATCCAGTCTCTCTCCCCTAAATACTTCCAGTATAGCCAAAATAGTACCTCTTACTAAGGCTCAGTTATATTAAAATATGAAGGCTTCCTATAGCCATGTGCCACAACAGTAATCACCATCTTACCTAGTCCCCTTATCTATTGAGAGCTCAAATAAGTCCATAAGACTCGAGATCCCTATGGTCTACAGGGTCCAGAACCGAGCCTATTAACCTAGCTCCCGCCCCCAGTCAAATCAGTTGAAAGCTAGACACCAACCAGTGGTCACTACCCTGCAGGTAACTTCTAGCTCTGCCCTTGTGTTGTTCCGGAGTGAGATCCCAGAGCCGGCAGACTCCGTGGCAGATTTGGATAGAAGGACCTGCCCGCGTATTTGAGAACTTCGCACATATGGACCCCTTGGACGGCCGCGGAACCAGTCGTTAGCCCCAACATCACCGGAAGCAAGATAACTAGGACCAGATCTACAAATACTATTCAAGATTCATGTTGCTAGTACTAAGTGTTATAGTACTAGTTTGACACTCACTTATTAACTTTCTATAAAGTGGCTAAAACCTTGCCCAGTATAACTCATATTTAACCATTCCATTTGGGACGTACTAAGCGATCAGTGCTCATTAATTAACAGGCGAGATTGACTCCCGTAATTACCTTATTCAGATATTAAAACTCTAGTGATATTTAACTGATTTGTGTTCTACGTTTTTCTGCCATAAGAATATACAACTTAGATCAGTACCCCCATGAGGTTACTAGAGATTTCCGTGTTCTACAATATACGCGTGTCTAATCCTAACTGTGAGCTGCTACTTGGGCACGCGACCAGCCAGTAAGAGATCAAATCAGTGAAATTGAATTACATGAATATATTGAGGTCTTCCAGAAAATAAAACTTGCTAATTAAGCCAGTGATCAGAAGATTAATACCTGAACGTTGGAAGAGGGAGACTAGGCTCCATCCAGATCCACTTATGCTAGTGTTGTTCGATTCTATTATATTGTCTTGCATGAGTATTCTGCAGTGGTATATAAATAAACGTGATCATGTAACTTGCTACCATGTGTTTCTTTGTGTTCTCTATTCCTCATATCTTGTATTGTGCATGCAGCCTTATATACCCAGTCATTTAGAACTCACATTACCAAAGTTAAACCTGTAGAAAAAACAGGGCATAACATTGGCGGCAGCGGTGGTTCTTGATTCGGATAAAAGGTTGCATTACACTGCAAGTTTGGAACAGTAGAAGCATGGCAACATCGCAAAATTTTCAGCCACTCACACACATTCCCAAGTATGATGTAAACACGTATGATATCACCACTTACTTAGACATAATAAAGCCAGTGTATGATGTGGTACTTCGAAATGACCGCGAAAAAATCGCCGTTGCAATTTCGCACATTATACAGTTGAGAGAAGCCGTTTCCCAACTTGTTGATCAGCCTACCTGGAAATAATTTATTTGCCAAACTGTGACACAGTGTACGCCAGAGCTTACCTGGAACCAGTTTCGATCCTTCGTGATCCGGACCTTAGATCCACTTTTGGGTTCCCCCGTCGCCCCCAAAATAATAAAAGTCGACGAGATCAAGTATGAAGGGGATATAAATGTGACCCTCATCCAACTCTACAGATACGTGAGGACCACGTATAGCTATGAAGATTACGATCAACAAAATGAACTCTTATTCACCGCATTATTAACCCTTAAAAAGCGGCTCACCACTTAACACCTTACGAGCGGCCTATGCGGTTTATTATATGTACCGCACAGCGGGGTGTTTTTAGCCAAAATAGGGCTGTTTACGTGATCATTTTCATGCCTAAATAAGACCCAGAACGTAAAACAAGTACCTATCCCTGAAAGGGCATAAACAGAGCTTTCGAATGACACCATAACGATCCTTGTATGATGGATAGTTTTCTTGCAATAACCGTGCAACGCGAGTGCAAAAAGCAGGTAATTCGGTACTTTCGGTACATAATTGAGTATGTAGCGAGTGAGAGAGGGAGGAGGGAGCTGAGATTTGTGTCAGTAGGTTCGCCGCGGTGGTCTGGAGCAGTCATACGCTCGCTAGTCTCCTGCCACCACTTGTCTCTCTCTCTCAGCCACATTACGTGCTGAAATTGCCACTCGACCTATGTCGAGCGCCGCCACATAGTCCAGCTTTTTTTAACTCGACTTATGTTGCTCGCCGCTAATTAAGGGTTAAGTCGAGTTAAATAAAGCTGGACTATGTGGCGGCGCTCGACATAACTCGAGTGGCAATTTCAGCACGTAATGTGGCTGAGAGAGAGAGACAAGTGGTGGCAGGAGACTAGCGAGCGTATGACTGCTCCAGACCACCGCGGCGAACCTACTGACACAAATCTCAGCTCCCTCCTCCCTCTCTCACTCGCTACATACTCAATTATGTACCGAAAGTACCGAATTACCTGCTTTTTGCACTCGCGTTGCACGGTTATTGCAAGAAAACTATCCATCATACAAGGATCGTTATGGTGTCATTCGAAAGCTCTGTTTATGCCCTTTCAGGGATAGATACTTGTTTTACGTTCTGGGTCTTATTTAGGCATGAAAATGATCACGTAAACAGCCCTATTTTGGCTAAAAACACCCGCTGGGCGGTACACATAAATAAACCGCATAGGCCGCTCGTAAGGTGTTAAACATACTCCCACCCCACATCACAGCCCATCTCGACCCGTATGGCTTATTCGAAGAACATATGCTCTCCATCAGAGAAGAATGCCTACTCAGTTCGATGAATCCACTATCCAACCCTTCAGCCCCTATCCAAGACTCAGTGCACCCTTCCAAAATGACTTCCGGTGAAAGTCCAACCCCAGTGCACTCTTCCTTGCCTCTATCCTCTCTGACCATCCCTAAATTTTCCCCTGCCCAGCCATCCACCAACGATCATCTTCCATCAATTGTGTTACCCCATAAACCCCATCATTGTTCTATGCATGTCAAACAAACTCACCAGTCCCAGATAACCTCAAACCAGACCGTGACTGCCACCAAGAAAATTCCCAAATTCGTCCTGTTAACAACCCCAAATCAATACATCAGTCCTCTACCAATAACCCCTGTTCTAAACCTAACTCTTCCCCCACAACCCTCCGCAGCCCCCCCCAACAAGCCCCGTATTCTAGCTATGCCTACCTATGTAGGCCTACCAAAACATGTTTTCCCCATGCCCCCAGAAATGTTCAGCTATTCCACAAACAACAAAATTCCCTTGTGACAGTTTTCAGTCAGTAGCTCCCTTCCACCCCCACACAATTCACACCCTAGAAAACTTCAAAACCCCACACTTGACTCGCCCTCTCATGTCAAACAAACTCACCAGTCCCAGACAACCTCTAACCAGACCGAGACTGCCACCAAGAAAATTCCCCAAATTCCTCCTGTTAACAACCTCAAATCAATACATCAGTCCTCTACCAATTACCCCTGTTCTATACCTAACTCTTCCCCACCAACCCTCCGCAGCCCACCAACAAGCCCGTATTCTAGCTGTGGGTACCTATGTAGGCCTAAGAAAACATGTTTTCGCCATGGCCCCAGAAATGTTCAGCTATTCCACAAACAACAAAATTCCCTTGTGACAGTTTTCAGTCAGTAGCTCCCTTCCACCCCCACACAATTCACACCCCTAGAAAACTTCAAAACCCCACACTTGACTCGCCCTCTCATGTCAAACAAACTCACCAGTCCCAACCTCTAACCAGACCGAGACTGCCACCAAGAAAATTCCCCAAACTCGTCCTGTTAACAACCCCAAATCAGTACATCACTCCTCCCTCAATAACCCATGTCCTATGCCTACTCTGCCCCCACTAATCCTCCCCAGTCCACATACCTTTAACCAGACCGAGACACCAAGAAAATTCCCCAAATTCGTCCTGTTAACAACCCCAAATCAATAAATCAGTCCTCTACCAATAACCCCTGTTCTACACCTAACTCCTCCCCACCAACCTGCCGTAGTCCCCCCAACAAATCCCGTTTCTAACTCGCTCACCTCTCACCACCGTGACCCTCCCACACGCCGTTAATCCTCCCCTCACGCGTGACGACCTAGGGACCCAACCATGTTCCCCCACTTCCCCCAGAAATGCTCAGCTATTCCCCCACCCACAAAATTTCCCTTGTGACAGTTTTCCGTCAGTAGCTCCCTTCCACCCCCCACAATTCACACCCCTAATAAACTTCAAAACCCCACACTTGACTTACCCCCTCATGACAGACAAACCCACCAACCCCATATAACCTGTAAACAAACCGTCACTGCAACCGACATACCCCACCACTCTGATCCTCCCACACGCGCCGTTAATCCCCCCTAACGCGTGACCCCCACCAAAGTGATTTCCCCCCCCTCATGCGTACCGAACACCTGCTCACCAGTTGGTCCCCCACCATCATGAGCCCAGCTAAACTTTCAACCTCCACCAATCCCACCGCTGCCACCAATGAAATGCTAGGTTTTACCAGGGTTAAATAGGAATGGGAATTATCCCCAGGCTACCTTTAGGATCAACCTTTCCTGGTACCTGGCGCGGGGTACGAACCTCTGAAGGGAATTTAACCCCCCTAAACACCCACAGGTTTTGAGATGCCTTGGGTGGGGTTCGAACCCTGGTTAGTGATGCACCACCATCACCACCAGGCCCGCGCGCTAATCCACTGTACTACCACGGACGTACAAAAGTATAGCAACCTTAGTCCGATTTTTAAGACCCACGGTGATAGTCTCTCGAGATGAGTTTATTGGACTTACCATCTACGACTATTTTACGCTATACCTGACGTCAACTCGGGTTAAAACTTGCAAAAAAAAAAAAAAAAAAAAAAACATTGAGATAGCTAAGGCAAAAAGGCTACGATACCTTATGACCTTACAAGGCTAGGGACTAGCCTAACTAAAAAGGAATGTGGTGTAATGCCCTCGAAAATGTCCCGCACCCACAATAATACTAACCCGAGTTGACGTCGGGTATAGCGTAAAATAGTCGTAGATGGTAAGTCCAATAAACTCATCTCGAGAGACTATCACCTGGTTCTTAAAAATCGGACTAAGGTTGCTATACTTTTGTACGTCCGTGGTAGTACAGTGGGTTAGCGCGTGGGCCTGGTGGTGATGGTGGTGCGTCACTAACCAGGGTTCGAACCCTACCCAAGGCATCTCAAAACCTGTGGGTTTTTAGGGGGGTTAAATTCCCTTCAGAGGTTCGTACCCCGCGCCAGGTACCAGGAAAGGTTGATCCTAAAGGTAGCCTGGGGATAATTCCCATTCCTATTTAACCCTGGTAAAACCTAGCATTTCATTGGTGGCAGCTATGGAACGTGACCAGGTAGCTAAGTGGAGCACCCGTCACGCGAACCCTAAAAACCATGTTGAGATAGCTAAGGCAAAAAGGCTACTATACCCTACGACCTTACAAGGCTAGGGACTAGCCTAACTAAAAAGGAATGTGGTGTAATGCCCTCGAAAATGTCCCGCACCCACAATAATACTAACCCGAGTTGACGTCAGGTATAGCATAAAATAGTCGTAGATGGTAAGTCCAATAAACTCATCTCGAGAGACTATCACCGTGGTTCTTAAAAATCGGACTAAGGTTGCTATACTTTTATACGTCCGTGGTAGTACAGTGGGTTAGCGCGCGGGCATGGTGGTGATGGTGGTGCGTCACTAACCAGGGTTCGAACCCCACCCAATGCATCTCAAAACCTGTGGGTTTTTAGGGGGGTTAAATTCCCTTCAGAGGCTCGTACCCCGCGCCAGGTACCAGGAAAGGTTGATCCTAAAGGTAGCCTGGAGATAATTCCCATTCCTATTTAACCCTGGTAAAACCTAGCATTTCAAATAATAATAATAATTATAATATTTATTCAGTTAGCAATTTATTCCAAATACATTTTTATAATAACTGAAAAAAATGGAAGTGGTAAAGCCAAATATAACATACATGGCACCAAAATCGCTATATTCTGAGCTTCATTATTTTACGAGAACAATTCGTTCCCAAAACTTCTATAAGACGACTCGGAGGGGGGCGGAGCTTAGAAACTGCAGCACCAAAATACATTCAGTCTAATTTCTCATCAACCATAATAGCTACCCGAGTTTTGAAGAGCTCTACAGAATGCCGTCCAAAAGTTCTATCGATTAACGAAGAGCAGAACCCTCAACATTCCATATTAATGGAGATATTAATTATTAAAGCTCGATGCTATTGGTAACACATTCCTACAATAGACCTCCATCTGATCTGGTAACACTGGTCAGATTTGAGGTGCCAAGTCTTCCTAATACCTATTCCATTAATTGCAGTCCCTATTGAAAACGTTTGATACATTTATCTATTACGAAATGCATTATATACTTGATTAATTATACTGGTGGTGCTGAAAATAGGTTATATAATCCTTTTAGCTTCGAAATCCACCCGCTATAGGTATAGTTTTCAGATACCGCCATGATTTCCCAATACATCACCGTAAAATATCCACCATTTCGCATTTCCTAACAAATCGCTTTGGAAAGCGAGCCATAGATGTATCATAATATTATCTAAGCATATATATCAGAATGAGGCGATATATAACCGAGAAACTATCAAAATGATTGGTGATACGTGCGAATTGTCTGCGCACTTTTAATTTAGTCTACCGTTCATAACATAGAACATGTAATAGGTGCATATGCATATAAGAAAATGTACATAAATACACAGACTATAGTATTTTCTTAACTCGTGTTACTGTGTATAGAGGACTACATTATTTATTTTAGATGTCATTAGCACTCTTATAATTACCTCTCCATAATTAGTGTTCTGCCCACAGCTAACTCAAAGACAACTGCAGAGGTACTCCTAAAAGGTAATTTTAATGTATCTGTGACACAAATACACCATTTGATAGCTTTAGTGTCAATCTGGAAAAAACCTGGCCTGCTTTAGGTATATATATATATAGAGGACATTATGAATAGAGACTTCTTAGGGAACGTTATCTTGCAACAGGCCTGTCCGAGAAACTAATGTTAGGGAACATTGTGATGAATAGTACATATTTCAGTTATCTGAAGATATAACAGCTTGACATTGTACGTAGTTTCTACAAAGGGTATTTTGCAATGGTTAACCTAAAACTATGTTTGGAATAATCATTAGAAAGTGGGGTTATTGGTGGGGTGAGGTTAGGTTTGGTTCAAACACGTCACAGGAAGATATTTTTTGTTTGGCTGTGTCAGTGTTCACCAACATAATTATACTTAGGTTAACTAAATTGAATAGGTTACTAATAAATGATATTACACATATATTCTCACAAAAGTATTGGTCAACAATCAAAACTAGCCAAGTATTTTAGTTCAATATGAGAAAATACCCTTGTATACCCAAAATGGTTATATTTAACAGAGAAATACAGTTGTGAAGGGTCAAAACATGATTTCCCAAAACAGGCCAGTTCCCTTCGAATATTAAAATATTCCATTAGATGTCCATTTCCAGACATAGTGCTTTTACGACTATGCAGTTGAAAAGAACTCTGAAAGTAGCTTATACCATGTTATTTTCGTGAAGCTAAGAGTATAAACAGTACCGGAATAAAGCCAGCAAAAATCACCCATGTCAAATGTGCTGTCCCGGTTCCGGAGTGGATAAGTCTATTATAACTAGATACAAGCTACGGACAGAACCCCGCTCATTGTTGCCTATGGCGTCTGAAAAAAAAGTGAGCGGGAATGATTGCATGGAAGCTTTTGATATATTATGGAATTTTATTAAAGAAATGAATTTTGCAGTTCATTTTACCCCTTGTATCAGATTTGCATGTTCGACCACTATCAGAAAATTGAGTTATATGGGATTGTTCATTTTCTTCCCTATGCAGTGGTGACTTTCAGTGGCCGCTCAGTTTGTGTTGATTCACTATTTGTACCATAAAAACACATTTATAATGAAACTGCCTCAAGGAAACTTGGGGGAAATGTAGTATATGGGTCGACACACAACATATCCTATAATCAAGTTAAAAACACCAATTTGAAGATGTTTTATGACCTCCCCAAATATTTGGTGACTTGAGGCAATATACCCTTCATACATCCCGAGCTCACCGGGTCCCTTTTTACGCTAGAGATGATTGCTAGCGCAGCCGATAGAGCCAGGGTGTCCACATATTCACCCATTTTTTTGGTGGCCTACGTCATCGGGAAGTGGGTTAAAAAATGGACGCAAGTTGGGCTCAGTAGGCAATCTGACACTACAATTCTCCCTAAGAATTTTCAAACCCCCATATGAACCCCTAGGAGGTGTCGAAACAGGAAATGGAGTTTTTCGGACGACCTGAGTAGGCAAAAATCTATACCCATGCAAAAGCTGAACAAGCCAGCTCAATTATTTGCCTAAGACGAATTGTCCTGTCTTGTAGAAGGGTGACCGCTCTCAACCTCCCAATTGCTCTCATCTCTTGTATCTCTAAAGTTTTTAAAACTGTTATTGCTTCCAATATCTTAAGCATTTCTCTTCTCATAATCTGCTCTCAGATCGCCAGTATGGCTTTCTTAAGGATCACTCTACTGGTGATCTTCTTTCATAAGCTTACTAACTCTTGGTCATCCAACTTTCGGGACTTCGGCAAGACTTTTGCTGTTGCACTAGACATATCAAAGGCCTTCGATAGAGTGTGGCACAAATCTTTAATATCCAAACTGCCCTCCTTCGGTTTCTGTCCCTCCATCTGAGCCTTTGTCTCTAATTTCCTTTCCGTCCATTCCATAGCTGCGGTTGTGGATGGCCATCGCTCATTTCCTCATCCATAGATAACAGGAGAACTGGATTTGACACGGGCCAGCGAAGCCGACCTGCAGCTGCAGTAACGGACCCAAACCTGTTTAGTTGAAGTGGTGCTCTCTGTTTTGATTTTGTGAAGTATTATCATTTTGTAATTATGAAAAATGCAAAATGCTCTGACAGTGTCCATTTTGTAGGCGGTTTTAGTGCTAGCTGAGACGAATATCCATACCAAGCTGTTGTGGTGAGCTATGTAGGGCAGGTATCTCGATTCCCTAAACCACCACAGCTATATATTAGCTGTTGAAGTACATACAGTAAGGTAAACAATGTCTAAAATATTAGAGTATTATTAGACAATAAGGATAAGTCACTGGAATAACGAAAAACGTAAAAAAATACGAAATAACAGAGCCATCACAAACATCTCGCTTCCCGCACCCTGCACTTCTTATTGTTTAAATGTTTACACTCCCAGACCCAGTGTCGCCGGCTTTGTTGAACTGCGTATTATTTCCAGTTATTTATCGTGTTTAAGTGCTTTAATGTTCCTCTGATTTAACACAACACTGGCAGAATGTACAAGTGATGAGAATGTGACTAACTGGTAGCCTGTAGCTACCCCATCTGGTCTTCAATCAACGGAAAACTTAAGTGTTTCGTCTTTAGGCCTATATCAGGGCTAAGATAAATTACATTCCTCGTTGGATTCCAAGTGTTTCTAGTAACTCCAGTGATGGCAGCAATGCTGCCACATAGCCTACTATCCTAAAAGTGGTGAAAGGCATAATGATGACAGTGATGAAGGCACCAATGATGTGGAAGCAGTTAGCCGAAACAGTAGTGCACCAGAGACAGTTTAATTTGACACAAACAATAACGCTGGATCTTGTAAAATGACTTAGCCTACCTACGAATATTTTGTTTAGCTTTATAATAAGCTTTCCATGAAAAGCTATGGTATGTTTTTTTAAATATCTAGGCTAGGCTATGTGAAGATTTAACATAGAAGATAATTCCTTGATAGGCTAGGCTACCCATAACGGTAATAGTAGCAGTAACACTACACACCTATTAAATGAAGCACTTGCAAAATACAGAAAGAGTAACCCATCCTACTTAAAATATGGTTTATTTGTAGGTGCTTTTCAAGGTTTTAATAGTCCTATTTTTAAGGTGGGGTAATTATAAGGAAAAGGCTCGCACCCTTATTTTTCATGTTTTTTTTGGTTGTTTTCCTCCAGATTTTGAGAAATGAGTGTTTTCATGGTTTTAGTAAGGCCTATATTTCCAACGTGGGATGCAGGGTCCCCCCCCCCCCCCCCCATGACTTATTGAAATCATCATCTGTGTTACCAGCAAGGGGTAAATATCGATTTTACTCCATACTGAAGAAGTTTGTAAACAGTGAGGATGTCCGAAGGAGCTCTAAGATTGATTTGACTTTTTTTTCCATTAATATCGGGTTATATAAATATGATCAATATTATTATTCCACAGTGGATTATACATGAGTACAGTATAAGGATTCCAAAGACCTGCACTGTCACTAAAAATTATTTAAAATAAGGTGGCGAGCCTTTTCTAAATAATTAAAATTTTTAACAATATTTACTAGGCTATTTTTAAGCAATATTTGAAAAAAATATATCCGACGACGCTACCCCGCGAGCTTTGTTTAAGTACGCAGTTTCGTTCATTTCCTTTGAGAATCCTTTTTGGTCAATATTAACCTATTGCTTGCGGGAGACGTTCCTGAACGTCATGGCAATTTACAGCAATTTTACAGACTTTTAAAGCCTCTTAACCCTTAAAAAGCGGCACACCACATAAGTCGAGTTGAAAAAACTGGCAAAAAACGGGTGAAAAAAGGGTGGAAATCGAGTGAAAATGGGTGGGATAGTAATGATCCATACGTCCGACATCTGTGGCCTCCCAGCCCCCACTAACTCCAGTTCCCCCACCGCGCGGGAGGATGACAGTGTAACCAATAGTTCGCTAAAAGTAAGCAAGGTAGCAAAATCAGCTAAACTTCCATCTTCGAGGTAACACTGTCAGTGCTCCACGAGTGCTACGTAGCTGTATGTGGCGTCATTGTGTAGCGATTTCCACCTAGTTTTTGGCGCAATACAGTTCCTTTCATACTGATGGTTGATATAGCAGTCAGAATGGCCTGAAAAGGCCCAAAACGGCCACAAAGGACCCGCTAATCTAGGGTTAAAGCCTGTAGAATCGAGTGCGAGGGACCGGGAGCGTGACAGGCTACACGTCCTTCCTCCAGCCAGCCGGCCGCGGCACTGAGGAATCTGAGTCATGCTCTCGCAAGATATACAGCGCTGCCAAAGGCAAATGTAGAGCGACAATAGCGATGATTGCTAATTTTAGTGAATGTCTACGGTAGCGCTGTGGGTGAAGCTCGTTTTTGTGTCATTTTGAAGCTATTTTCTTCTAGTTTTTGGCTGAATACATTTAATTTAATTCAGACACTTGTCTAATCAATCAGGAGTGCCTGAATGAACCCTAATATGGCGGAAATATGCCTGCAGCCAAAGTGCTAAGGAAACGGACCACAGCTATTTTATGTTTTTATTTTGGTATTTTTTATTTTTTTAGGTTTATAATCTTTCTATAATAATAATTTTTACTCAAAATTAGTTTTGTTTTAGTCTTCCCTTATTTAACCCTTAATTAGCGGCTCACCACATAAGTCGTATTTAATAAAGCTGGACTATGTGGCGGCGCTCGACATAGGTCGAGTGGCAATTTCAGCACGTAATGTTGCTGAGAGAGAGAGACAAGTGGTGGCAGGAGAGTAGCGAGCGTATGACTGCTCCAGACCACCGCGGCGAACATACTGACACGAATCCCAGCTCCCTCCTCCCTCTCTCACTCGCTATATAAGGAATTGTATCGGGAAAGTGGCTAATTACGTGCGTTCTGCACTCGCGTTGCACGGTTATTGCAAGAAAACTAGCCATCATAAAAGGATCGTTATGGTGTCATTCGAAAGCTCTGTTTATGCCCTTTCAGGGATAGGTACTTGTTTTACGTTCTGGGTCTTATTTAGTTTCATGATCACGTAAACAGCCCTATTTTGGCTAAAAACACCCCGCTGGGCGGTACATATAAATAAACCGCATAGGCCGCTCGTAAGGTGTTAATAAGCCCTACTACTGATGTGCGGACAGCAGCAGGGGTATGGTGGCGGCAACTCTCAGGTTAGTATAGGTTGTCAGGTTAGGTTAATGCTTCCATTGATAATACGACTCTGCTAGGCTGCACTCGGGGCGGAACGTAAACAAACCCAACTCCAATTTTGGGACGCTTTAACCTGAAATAACTAAATATTAGAGGTGTGGGTCTATACAAGGAGGCTTCTTCTTACTCCCCCACTAATTACGATTAGGTAAGCACCCGCCTCTTCCTCTGACGACAAAAGTGTTACTAACCCTTTCCTGACAACCTGCTCCTAAAGATGATATAAAAAGACGTCAAATAACTATATATTACTGCGGGAGAGTGAAAAACAAACCCAAAATCGCACATCGTAAGAAAATGGGTCAACAGAAAACGGTGAAGTGCGAGGGTATACTACTCGTCGGCGATAGCGTCGATGGACGTCTTCAAATATTGTTTAAAAATAGTAGATATTGCTAAAAACGCTTAGAACTTTGAAATGCACCCATAAATATATTATACTTTAAGTAGGATCACTTTATCTTTATCTATCTATCTATTGCCTGATGCCGGGATCCCCGAAGGTGTGGCCACGAACGAACCGCCCCCATGCACCTCTGTCCCCAGTCAGTCGACGCCCCTCCCTCCAACCAGCACCACCTTCGTTCATATACTTCCTCACTCCATCCTTCCACCTCACTCTCGTACACCCTCTTAGTCATTCTCTCGCTTTCCATACGTTCCATATAGCTGAACCATCTCAAGTTGTTCCTTTTCACACTTTCCAGCACATCTACCTCCACACCACACCTCCTTCTTACTTCTTCATTAGTCTGTCTATCCCTCCATGTAACTCTGCACGCACTTCTTAAGTAATTCATTTCCACTGCTCTCACTCTTGGTCTGAGTCTCTCAACCAACGTCCATGCTTCGCTTCCGTAAGTCAGTGTCGGGATTACCACACTGTCATGCAAGGACTTCTTCACTTTCATACTGACCACACTATTTCTTGTTACTGCTTTCAGCGTTCCTACAACCCTCTTCCCCTGTTGTACCCTCTCCCGCACTTCTTCATCCATAGTCCCATCTTTACTCAACACACTGCCCAGATACTTAAAAGAGTTGACGATCTCCATAGCCTGACCGTTCAACTTCACCTCACACTCTGTGACTTCACCCCTTTCGAAGACCATAACCTTGCTCTTCCCCGCATTTACCTTCAAATTCCCTTTTTCGCACACTGTTCCAAACTTATTTACCAAACCCTGCAGCTCCCATTCATTATCGCTAATCAGAGCTGTATCATCCGCAAACAGCAGTATAGGCAGCTTCCACTCATTTCCCTCCCTTTTCAGCGATACACCAACATCCACTGCTCTTCCTTTTATTTATTTCATGACTCCATCCATATATACAGTAAACAACCACGGGGACATCACACACCCCTGTTTCAAACCAACATTCAGGTCAAAGAACTCGCTCTGCTCACTCTCCAAACGTACTGCCGCCTTTGCACCCTCATAAATACTCTTCACTGCTTTCAGCAACTTGCCATCTACTCCGTATATTCTAAGTACTTTCCGCAAACCTGCTCTATCCATTCTGTCATAGGCCTTCACCAAGTCCATAAAGGCAACATACACCTTTTGATTCTTCTCCAGATATTTCTCCACAACACAATTCAGGGTAAAATCTGATCTACAAATCCTCTTCCCTTCCTAAAAACCTCCCTGCTCATTGCCTATCCATTTCTCCATTCTCACTCTCACTCTCTCAATCACTACCCTACTGTATACCTTCCCTACTACGCTTAGAAGACATATTTGTTACGACCGGGACTCGTATAAAACAAGGGATCTTAATCATTGGACTAGAAAGGCACACAGCCACAACGGTAACACTAGATCCAACCCTCGAACTTATAATGCCGGCGCACAAAAACACCTATACCCTCCAGAGTTAAATCTGCAATAGCGGGGTATCCTATAACTCGGTATAAATGCACTACTACTACAGGCTGATGATCTCTGATACAGCCTGATCACAACAACATACAATTACATTAATAATGTATACAAGGAAAAGATAGAGAGCTTAATTAAATCACTGGAATGATTTAATGCAAACAAGAAGAAGGTATAATTAAAGTTACTCTAAACAATAATTAACTGTCACTCCTATATTAACACCTTACGAGCGGCCTATGCGGTTTTTTTATATGTACCGCCCAGCGGGGTGTTTTTAGCCAAAATAGGGCTGTTTACGTGATCATTTTCATGCCTAAATAAGACCCAGAACGTAAAACAAGTACCTATCCCTGAAAGGGCATAAACAGAGCTTTCGAATGACACCATAACGATCCTTTTATGATGGCTAGTTTTCTTGCAATAAACCGTGCAACGCGAGTGCAAAAAGCATGTAATTCGGTACTTTCCCCATATAATTCAGTATGTAGCGAGTGAGAGAGGGAGGAGGGAGCTGAGATTCGTGTCAGTAGGTTCGCCGCGGTGGTCTAGAGCAGTCATACGCTTGCTAGTCTCCTGCCACCACTTGTCTCTCTCTCTCAGCAACATTACGTGCTGAAATTGCCACTCGACCTATGTCGAGCGCCGCCACATAGTCCAGCTTTATTAAATACGACTTATGTGGTGAGCCGCTAATTAAGGGTTAAAGAAAGTGAATGAAAGTCCTAATGCATCGAACAGGAATCTTCTGAAAAAAGTCTGATGCTGCTTAACCCTTAAAAAGTGGCCCACCACTTAAGTCGAGTTAAATAAAGCTGGACTATGTGGCGGCGCTCGACATAACTCGAGTGGCAATTTCAGCACGTAATGTGGCTGAGAGAGAGAGACAAGTGGTGGCAGGAGACTAGCGAGCGTATGACTGCTCCAGACCACCGCGGCGAACCTACTGACACAAATCTCAGCTCCCTCCTCCCTCTCTCACTCGCTACATACTCAATTATGTACCGAAAGTACCGAATTACCTGCTTTTTGCACTCGCGTTGCACGGTTATTGCAAGAAAACTATCCATCATACAAGGATCGTTATGGTGTCATTCGAAAGCTCTGTTTATGCCCTTTCAGGGATAGATACTTGTTTTACGTTCTGGGTCTTATTTAGGCATGAAAATGATCACGTAAACAGCCCTATTTTGGCTAAAAACACCCCGCTGGGCGGTACACATAAATAAACCGCATAGGCCGCTCGTAAGGTGTTAAGATGATCGAATCGGATTTTGAACTGTTATATAAAGCAGGGTCAAGATATGACAAGTGTAGGGACATACAGTGTTAACTGGCACGGGAATAACGATAAACGCGCAATAGTATTATCTCCAACAACAAAAGAAGTACTTCCTCAGGCAACGCAAAAGCCTGCTCAGATTGTGCAACTCAACAACAACCAAGGCTTACAATCAACGTGAATAAAAATGCTGCATACATAACATAAGAGTTTATAATCCTAATCGGGTGTCTGCTAGGCGAATAAAGTCTAGCTGGGATGTCGTAGGCTAGGAAACAATGGCCGAGCAAGCGGCTCGTTGCCTAGCGAGGTCCTTAAGACTGTACGGCCAAATTACGTTAAATGACGGGGTGCTCTCTTGAGAGATCCAGATCGCTAGTATCTGGTTCTCTCCTGGCGACCCTCTCAAAGTCAAAGCAAAACGAGTTAGCACAGTGTTGGGTGGCAGAGGCAAAAGCCCTCACTCGCAACACAGTGCTAAACTCACAAGGTACACAGTCAGAAAGACAACCTAGGCTTCCCACGTATCCGTTGCGATTGTACAAGTTCAACAAAACCTGGTACACATCGGAAATCACAACACCAGTAGCCTTACCCCAGTCTAGCTTTAAATAGTCCAGCAGACAACCAAGAAATAGGTAGGGAGACACCACGAGTGTGTCGAACCTCTACAAACAAAATGTTAACCCCTCCAAAATGTCTAACTAAACATGGAATATCTGAGAGCTTCAGCATATAATACGATGGCCGATATATGAAATCATGCAGAACCAAAGGGGAGTTATGATGTTAAATAGATTGGAAGAATGAGGGGTAAGAAGTTGAGAGAGAGAGAGAAAGTGTTCTATAGGTAGAAGTCAGGGACAGTTGGCAAGGGAGGTGTGAAGGGTATGCTGGTCAGGCAAGCTCTGAGCAAGGAAAACACAAAGGCAACAGGAAGTGCTTGGGGACCACTTGCTGACGCGGCAGGAGGGTGGTAAGGCGGCCAGCCACTCAGAGGGCCCGGCCGTGGCATGACGTCACCGAGACAACGTGTAACACTACGCACACTACCCTCTGCCTCCTGCACTTACTCACTCACACTCTCTAGCTGTATCATTCTGTCTTATACATTAAACTTATAACTGATGATATAAAATATAATCCCTTGTCACAGGTGAAAACAAACACCACTTCTATACTGCCTGTGACATGACGATTCACAAGAAAGAAAGTACAACATTGTAGATAGATTGTAGCCAAATACATTGCCCTGGCGAGTGTTAGCGAGTGGCCGAGCGAGCGGCTGAGCCCACGTGGCGTTCTGCTAAGCTGCAGGCGTCACATATTCCTCGGTGGTTACCGCACACTCCTCTTTCTCCTTTGCCCTTATATAGGGGGACTATTATGCCAGTCTTCCAGTCATCGGGTGCACTCCCCTTCTCCCATGCTAGTTTGCACATTTTCCATACCCATTATATCACTATCTCACCACCATACCTCAACATTTCCCCACACACTCCATCTGTTCCTGGTGCTTTCCCCAACTTCACTCTTTTCATGGCTTCCCACACTTCTGACCTCCTGATCCCCACCTTCTCCTCCACTACTTCTCTTCTTCTCCCTCCCATACCATATCCAACTATGTTTGCTGGCTCTTCATTCCTTACATTTAGCAACTCATTGAAGTACTCCCTCCATCTTTCAACTCTCTCTTGCTTCTCGGCTAGCATTCTCCCATTCTTATCTTTCACACCCTTACTGTTTCCCTTGCTACCTTCCCTAACTTTCTTGACTTCTTTCCAGAACAGTTTCTTACTCTCCCTCCATTTATCTTTATGCATTGTGTATTCCCTTTTTTTAGTATGCGGGGAGTGTTACTGCTAACATTACTACGGGCAGAACCGGGTGCTCCCATAAAACCCCAAAAGAAATGTTCCCGATAACGTTCGGCAACCAGAGGCGACAAGTGTGGTGCCTGTGCTGACCTGCTGGTCGACAGAGAGGCTGCACTGTTGGAAGCCAGGTTTGAAGAGAACCATGACGAGCAGGTGGAGGTCATCTACAGGTGCTTCACGGAGCTGTTGGACCGCGGAAAACTCCTAGCTCCATACTCCACTGCCATTGACGTAATGCTGGACATCTGTCACATCTGAAGGTTCCTGGTGATGGAGGAGACCAACCGGCACAAGCTGCAACAGTGTGACCTGCCCTGGAAGGTATTCATTGTGGTGGTGAGCACCCTGGGAAGCGAGAACGCCCAGCTGACAGGGGCCTCCTGTTCTGAGGGACACAGCTTGGTGGACAAGCTCATGCGACAAATGGCTGGCGCCCTTTTAAATCTGTGCCAGCAACATGGTGCACGACATCAACAGTAATGTACACGCCAAGCGCAAGCCTGGTGTCGTCACAGGGGCTGACACAAGGTCACAAAATGACGACACGAGGCGCAAGCTCACAGGTGTGAAAAAGAGCTGAGTAGGCCTAAGTGGTATGTCAAAGCTATGTACTGTGATCTATTTGAAGAGTGATACAGTATAAAATTTGTATTTTTGTGTAAATTTGCTTGCGTTTGTAAATCTGTCGACTAGAAATATAACTACAGTACCATATGCTTGAAGTTGTACTTATATAGCCAGCCAATATTATATAAATGATCATGTTTGACTTGTATATTCCAGCGGTGCAAAGAAACAAGTGGATGGATCTAGATACCGCTTTCAGACCTTGAAATAGACATTGAATTAGCTTAGCTGACTGAGTTTCATCAATTTATGTGGATTATGAACCGAGATTTTGAGGATTGAACTTAAAGGTCCGATATCCAGCTTTGGGTCCCTTACTGCAGAGGGTCCATTTTCGTGTCAAATCCAGTTCTCCTGTTATCTATGCCTCATCCTATCAACTCCGGTGTTCCTCAGGGTTCTGCCCTAACTCCTATTCTCTCTCAAATTTTCATAAATGATCTTCTCAACTGTACATCCAGTCCCATCCATTCATATGCAGATGACTCTACCTTACACCATTCAATTAGCTTACCAGAACGCCCCAGCCAGCAGTCCCTCAAAAGTAAACATAATAAAGCCATAAAACACTTACCTTCAGATCTAGCTACTATTTCCAATTGGGGTAGAGAAATTTGAGAAAACCTTGTTGCAATTAATGCTTCCAAAACTCAATTTATTCATCTTACTACCCGTCAGGAACCTCCAGAGGACTATCCCTTATTCTTCAATAATACAAAAATCAACCCTTCATCTTCTCTCAATGTTCTCGGTGTCTCTTTTTCTTCTGCTTTCACTTGGAAGGACCATATTACCAGTCTCGCTAAGGCAGCCTCCCAGAAGCTGGGTGTGCTCAACTGCTTCAAGGGTTTCTTTACCCCTGCGCAGCTTCTTGCTCTGTACAGGAGCACAGTGCGTCCTTGTATTGAGTATTGTTCACATGTGTGGGGAGGATCCTCTCACACCGCACTCCTAGACAAAGTAGAAAGGAAAGCCTTTCGTATCATTAACTCCCGTCCACTCACCAACTCTCTGCAATCTCTCTCTCTTCGCCGCAATGTTGCATATCTCTCCCTATTCTATCGTTTCTACAATAATCAGTGTTCCTCGGAGCTTTCCCAGTGTATACCACCTCCTCTATGCAGGGTATGTAGTATCCGCCTTGCAACACAATCCCACCCCTACTCTGTGCAACTCTCCAACACAACAGTGAAATGCTATTCTCAGACTTTCTTTTTTCAACTGCTGAGCTCTGGAACTCTCTCTCAGTCTTCCCCTCTTCCTATAACTTAAATTTGCTTTAAACTCCGTTTGTCCAGGCAGTTTAACTCGAACGTCCCTTGATTTTGGCACTGTCACTCTTTCAACTCTGGGGAAGGCACTCGCTGCAGGCAGTTATGCCTTTTGTCTCCCTCATTCACATACCAAAAAAAAAAAATATATATATATATATATACCGTATATATATATATATATATAATTATATATATATATATATATATGTATATATGTTAGTATAGCCAGGTAATAGATGCTCTTTTTAACAGACGAGGTTAAAGGCAATAGCAGTTTCAGCATTCAGGATTTTATTGTTACAGCTTTCAATAGTTCTAACAATTTTCCTCTGGGGTTCAGAGATGAGGTAGAACAGGTTAGCAAAATTCATGGTGGATCCAACGTTTCACAAGTAAACATCTTGCATCTTCAGGGAAAGGAGAGGTAAAGATTAGAATAAGGACAAAACAACATATTTATAAAAAATTCGAGGATCAAGAATAGGAGCTGGGCGGGGCTACTGGGTGTGGGGTGGCTGTTCATTGGTGGAAGGCAGTCTATTCGCGAGACGGGCACTAAATCTTATCGGTGGTTTGTTGTTGGCTGTGGGTGGCTGTGATTGGTTGGTGTTGTCAGTTGTGTGCTGAGCGCGGAAAGGAAATGGAGGGGGGCACAGGGCGAGAGGAAGGGGGCAGTATGCCTGTAGCGCTTGCCTGAAGGAAGAATTTGAAGGTCTTGTGTTTGGTTGTTGATGCTGGGGTTGAGTGTTTGGATGTATAGAGCTTCTAAAATAGCTAGTCTTCTGGGGTCTGATTCTTTATCGAGTATGGTGGTTTGTTTGTCTAGGTCGGCGCGAGTTAGGGCAAGATGGTGGGGGGCTTGATAGTGATCTTTTATAGCGCCAGATTGAAGGTGGAGGGTTAGTCGACGGGAAAGGCGAGTCTGTGTCATTCCAACATAGGATAGGGGTCCACAGTCCCCAGAGGTGCAAATATGCTGGTATATCACATGATCGTCTTTCGGTTGGTTGGTGGAAATGGGGCGGTTACGGAGGACAAGGTTGGAGGTCTTAGGAGATTTGTAGTAAATAATGAGTTTTATTTTATTGTCAGGGTTGATGGGGAGGACGTTTTTGTGAATTATTTCTTTCATAATGGATTCGTCTGTTGTGTGGTCGGAAGATATGTAGTTTCTGTAGAAAAATGTAATGTCATTGGCCGGGTTGGTGCTAGGGGGGTCTTGTTTGTACCATTTTTCTAGGTGGTGGTTGATGGCATTGGTGACGTCAGTGTTGGAATACCCATTGTTGACTAGATCCTGGGTGAGCCTTTCCAGTTCATTGTGTGTGTCATTCCAGGTGGTGCAATGGGTGAGGGCTCTTCTGACATAGGCGGCGATGGTGGACTGATGGTATCGTTTAGGGCATTCACTTTCCCCATTAAGACATTGGCCATTGTTAGTAGGTTTGGTGTACACTGTAGTTTTGAAGCCGTGGTCGTGGAGGGAGACAAGGAGGTCGAGGAAGGGTAGATGTCCATCGGTGGTTTCTTCGTATGTGAAGTTGAGTCCGGAGGCGGCCATGAAGCGCTGCTGGAGGTCCCTGAGTTCGCCCAGGTCCTTCACCCGCACGAAGATATCATCGATGTACCTGCAGTAGGCAGTGGGCCGGTGGGCAGCCAGGAGTTCCTCTTCGATAGTTCCCATGAAGAAATTGGCGAACAGGACCCCCAGGGGGCTTCCCATCGATACAAACCGTCGATTTGCTGGTACATATTCCCGCGGGGGCAGAGGAAAGGGGGATCCTTGGTACATAGTTCCAAGAGCGTCTTCATGGCCCATCTCCGGATGTCCAGGGGGGGCGTATTAGGGCAGTGGTAACTCGACGTAGGATAAAATCTATGGTCTTGTCAACGGGCACGTTGGTAAACAAACTCTCTACGTCGAGGGAGGCGATGATGTAGTCGTTAGCTGGGGGGGCATCTCGTAGAATTTCTAGGAAGTCATAAGCAGAGTTGAGGTTGTATTGCCGAGGAACAAAAGGGGTGAGGAGTTTGTTCAGGGCCTTGGCGGTCTGGTAGGTAGCAGTAGGGATCTCTCCATTCCCTGAAGATGCAAGATGTTTACTTGTGAAACGTTGGATCCACCATGAATTTTGCTAACCTGTTGTACCTCATCTCTGAACCCCAGAGGAAAATTGTTAGAACTATTGAAAGCTGTAACAATAAAATCCTGAATGCTGAAACTGCTATTGCCTTTAACCTCGTATGTTTAAAAGAGAATATGTATATATATATATATATATATATATATATATATATATATATATATATATATATATATATATATATATATATATATATAAGGGAGTGAAAGGTACAGCATGGTGGACAGAAGAGGTAAGAATAGCTGTGGAAGAAAGAAGAAAGCATATAGAGAGTGGTTGGGTAGTAGAGGGAATGAAGATTCCGAGAGACAGAAACGAGCGAGGTACGTGGAGAGTAAGAGGGTGGTGAAGAGAGTAGTGAAGGAAAGTAAGAGAAGAGTAGATGAGGAATTTGGAAGGAATCTGAGTGTAAAATGGAGGCAGAGTAAGAAACTGTTCTGGAAAGAAGTCAAGAAAGTTAGGGAAGGTAGCAAGCGAAACAGTAAGGGTGTGAAAGATAAGAATGGGAGAATGCTAGCCGAGAAGCAAGAGAGAGTCGAAAGATGGAGGGAGTACTTCAGTGAGTTGCTAAATGAAAGGAATGAAGAGCCAGCAAACATAGCTGGATATGGTATGGGAGGGAGAAGAAGAGAAGTAGTGGAGGAGGAGGTGGGGATCAGGAGGTCAGAAGTGTGGGAAGCCATGAAAAGAGTGAAGTAGGGGAAAGCACCAGGAACAGATGGAGTGTGTGGGGAAATCTTGAGGTATGGTGGTGAGATAGTGATAGAATGGGTATGGAAAATGTGCAAACTAGCATGGGAGAAGGGGAGTGCACCCGATGACTGGAAGACTGGCATAATAGTCCCCCTATATAAGGGCAAAGGGGAAAGAGGAGTGTGTGGTAACCACCGAGGAATATGTCTTCTAAGCGTAGTAGGGAAGGTATACAGTAGGGTAGTGATTGAGAGAGTGAGAGTGAGAACGGAGAAAATGGATAGGCGACGAGCAGGGAGGTTTTAGGAAGGGAAGAGGATGTGTAGATCAGATTTTTACCCTGAATTGTGTTGTGGAGAATTATCTGGAGAAGAAACAAAAGGTGTATGTGCCTTTTATGAACTGGGAGAAGGCCTATGACAGAGTGGATAGAGAAGGTTTGTGGAAAGTACTTAGAATATACGGAGTAGAGGGCAAGTTGCTGAAAGCAGTGAAGAGCATGTATGAGGGTGCAAAGGCGGCAGTACGTGTGGAGAGTGAGCAGAGCGAGTTCTTTGACCTGAATGTGGGTTTGAAACAGGGGTGTGTGATGTCCCCGTGGTTGTTTACTGTATATATGGATGGAGTTATGAAAGAAATACTATCAAGAGCAGTGGATGTTGGTGTATCGATGAAAAGGGAGGGAATTGAGTGGAAGCTACCTATACTGCTGTTTGCGGATGATTCAGTTCTGATGAGTGATAATGAATGGGAGTTGAAGGGTCTGGTAAATGAGTTTGGAACAGTGTGCGAAAAACGGAATTTGAAGGTAAATACGGGGAAGAGCAAGGTTATGGTCTTCGATAGGGGTGAAGTCACAGAGTGTGAGGTGAAGCTGAACGGTCAGGCTATGGAGATCGTCAACTCTTTTAAGTATCTGGGCAGTGTGTTGAGTAAAGATGGGACTATAGATGAAGAGGTGCGGGAGAGGGTACAACAGGGGAAGAGGGTTGTAGGAACGCTAAAAGCAATAACAAGAAATAGGGTGGTCAGTATGGAAGTGAAGAAGTCCTTGCATGACAGTGTGGTAATCCCGACACTGACTTACGGAAGCGAAGCATTGACGTTGGTTGAGAGACTCAGACCAAGAGTGAGAGCAGTGGAAATGAATTACTTAAGGAGTGCGTGCGGAGTTACATGGAGGGATAGACAGACTAATGAGGAAGTAAGAAGGAGGTGTGGTGTGGAGGTAGATGTGCTGGAAAGTGTGAAAAGGAACAACTTGAGATGGTTCGGCCATATGGAACGTATGGAAAGCGAGAGAATGACTAAGAGGGTGTACGAGAGCGAGGTGGAGGGACAGAGGGGGAGAGGTAGACCGAATATGAGGTGGAAGGATGGAGTGAGGAACTACATGAACGAAGGCGGTGCTGGTTGGGGGGAGGGGCGTCGACTGACTGGGGACAGAGGTGCATGGGGGCGGTTCGTTCGTGGCCACCCCTTCGGGGATCACGGCGTCAGGCAATAGATAGATAGATAGATATATATATATATATATATATATATATACCGGGTATATATATATATATACAGGGTGTTTCGAAATTACCTTTCATAAATTTCAGAATGAATAGACCAAACAATATTAAATACACTTTACTATGTGACGGTTATGGAAATATCTCATATATACCAGGATATTACACATTTTACTTTAAATAGGAATGTCTATGAGATTAAAACAATCAGTATATTTCTATCACCTCAATTGCTTTATTTTGTTCAATTTTGTTAACACCAATATATTTTGCAATATTTACAATAGGTGTTCAATCAAGTTGTTTCATGGGTTAGTATACTGTATGAATGAAGCTTAACAAATTGAATGTAATGTGAGAAGGTGAGAACAAGAAGGATGTACTGGCAGTCTTAAGTAAGTACCAGACATGGAGCCATATACTTCTACTGAGTACACAGGCATGTTACTTACTTTATGTGTAGCGGGAGTAAATGCAGCTGAAACAGTAAGGATGTATGGTGAACAATATCCCAGCCGGAGGTAACCATCTTGGCCTACTTTCCTCAGATGACTACGGGAAAATAGCACACTGAATCCACGAGCAGTAAACAGAGGAAGGCCTCATGATGAGCATCTACTCGATGCAGATGAGGATATCCTTGATGCCATCACAGAGGGCCCTTCTAAAAGCACACGTCGACTTGGTGCATGATTTGGTGTTCCTCATGCATCAGTATGGAGGATTGTAAGCAGACATGGCTTCCATATCATCGCCAGCCCATTCATTCTCTGACTGAATGTGATTATAACCAAAGAGTGGATTTCTGTCGGTGGCTCCTTACTCAAGAGAGGGAGAACAACAGTTTTATTGCAATGGTTTTGTTTAGTGATTAGGCTAATTTTCTAAGAAATGGCGTGCTAAACCTACATAATACATGGTATGTATATATATATACACAGTATAATATTATATATATATATATATATATATATAGAGAGAGAGAGATAAATATACTGTATATCCCATTATTTCTAACCAGAAAAATCATATATTCTTCATATAAAACTTGAAATAATTGTTCAGTAATGTGATCGTGTATTAAACATATGCTGTGTATTTGTACTGCAAGGCCAAACTCATAAGGTAAGGTCCAAGTTCAATATGTGTGATTAATTTATAGAAATATACGAATTGCTTCAAATTTGGTGTACAAATGTTTGTGTAAATATACATGATAATGAACAATTTAGACGACTTTTCTATGTTTGGCTTTAAATCTTACGAAAGATATGATCATAACTCGGAAGCATATTTAACCCTTATCAGATCCAATGCCTCATTTTTGTTTGTAGCAATTATTCGACGATTTTATTCAGATTAGGAAGGGTATATGGAAATCAGAGAGTTAATTGAGATAGTCTTTGCCTTTTTAACTCACAGATTCTTCCCGAGCTGTATAAAATCGTCAAATGATTACCAGAATATATTGTCAAAATCTTCATAAAATTAGTCCACATATCTTTCTCCGATCAACAATTATCAACTCTGCAAAGCAGAGTGGTATCATCCACACAGATCCTGCCAGTATACTGTGCGCCACAAGTCAGCTTGTCTGTCGTCGTCATTTTTGTCCGTCGTCGTCGTCCAAATTTCACAGGTATATCCATTTGGTCAATGCAAAAATCAGTCAAACAGAAATTTTCAATTTAACTTAAAGGTTAAGGTCAAAGGTAAAGGTTAAAAATAAGGTTAATATTTCATATTTTGTAGTTTTTACTCGAATGTCTTAATTTTTACTATACTAGTTACTGGTAGCCTGGATATCGTATTGACCAAATTTTAGGTAAATATTCTAAAGGGTGAGGTCAAAGATCAAGGTCAAAGTATGTTTTTCACTAGTATTTCTTATACAAACTTAGAGTTTCACTAGGCTTACCATGTATATTTGGAATACCTAATCCAAGGTAATACAAGATACTATACAATTCCATATGAAAGGTCAAGGTCAAATACAAGGTCAATATGTTATTGTCTTTACTTTTCATGCAAACTTTACAATATTTGGTGAGCTAGTTGCACTTTAAATGAAAAGGAAAATAATAAATGTTGACACATCATAAAGGTCAAGATAAAGGTCAAAGGTCAAGGTTAACTATTCTATTAATATATATGAACTAACTGATAAGGTTTAACAAAATTAGGCATGTTTATTTGATTTTTCTGGGCAATGTCAATGAAAACGAAAAATGTTCTCTTACATAAAGGTCAAGATCACAGATCAAGGTCAAATGTCAACTTCAACAATGTATTTTACTTTTTACTCAAATGTCTTCATTATCACTATATGGGTTACTGGGAACCTTGATATCATATTGCCCAAATTTTAGATAAATATTCCAAAGGGTAAGGTCAGAGGTCAAGGTCAAAGGTCAAAATAATTTGTTTACTAGTATTTCTTAAACTAACTGCTAGATTCTCTATATGAAAGGTCAAGGTCACTGGTCAGGGTCAAATAAAAGGTCAATAGGCTATTTGATTTACTTTTCATGCAAACTTCACAAAATTTGGTGAGATAGTTGCACTTTAAATGAAACTGAAAATAATAAATTTTGAAACATCATAAAGGTCATGATAAGGGTCAAAGGTCAAGGTCAACTAATATATTAATATATATGAAACTAACTGATGGGTTTTAATCACATTAGGCATGCTTATTTGATTGTCAAGGGCAATGCCAATGCAAACAAAAATGTACTCCTACATAAAGGTTAAGGTCATAGGTCAAGGTCATAGGTCAACTTTTATTATTTATTAACAAAATATTACTAGCATTTTGGAAAACTGGCTGTGTTAGTTGCTTATTACATAAATAACATATATATATCACATTTCACAAAAATATTGTAATAGTTAAGGTCAAAGGTCAAGGTCAAAACAAGAGTGTTTGTCATTTTCCCTAATCTCCTCCTAGACTGTTTAATGTACTGTCACCAAATTGTGCAGACAAATTCAGTTGGTCAATACGACGACCATCTAAATATATGTATTTCATTTTTAGTTAAAGGTCATAGGTCAAGGTTACAGTATATGATCACTATTTGTAATCTATACGTTTTTATATGGTTTTGATATAGTCAATGCGACGACCATCTAAATATATGTATTTTATTTTTAGTCAAAGGTCAAAGGTCAAGGTCACAGTATATGATCACTATTTGTAATTTATACTTTTTTATATGAATAATGCTTGTGAATACGAACATTGGTGTTAAGCTAACTAAATCTTCAATAAGAATTTCTAAGGTCGAAGTTCAAGGTCAAAGGTCAAGGTTAAAGATCATAATACGATTTTTACTAGTATTTCCTATTTAATGTAAGAATCTCACTAGGCATATCATGTATATTTGGAATGCCTAGACCAGTGGTTTTTAACCTTTTTAGCACCGCGCCCCCCCCCCCCCCCTTTGGTCAGGACTGTATTCATGATCTCCCCCCCCCCCCCAACATGCCTATGATGCCTAGAAGACTATTTTTTTTGTCCATTCCATATGGATGCTTAAGACGCAAGATACTATAATAAGGGCGAAAAAGTAACCAATCTGCATGCAAGGATTAAAACTGATTCATAGTTTTATGTCAACACTACATGTGGTTGCTCGGAATGACGGTTGTGAATTTTTCCTATCAAAGTTTCTTATTTATATATATCTTTGGGATTACCCTGTATGCATTTGAATGGCCTAGCCCTATTTTGAACTTTGATTACCCCACGCCCCCCTTAGCATTGTCAAACGCCCCCCAGGTTAAGTAACGCTGGCCTAGACCAAAGTCATACAAGAATAAACATAATTTCATATGATAGGTCAAGGTAAAAAATAAGGTCAATATGCTAATTTCTGTACTATTCATGTAAACTTCACAAAATGTGTTGAGCCAGTTGTGCTTTAAATGAAAATTAAAATGATACATTTTCAGGCAACATGAAGGTCAAGATGAAGGTCAAGTTCAGCTATTCCTTTGATACCTCTGGAACTAGTTGATGATCATTAATTAAGTTTGGCAGGCTTATTTGATTGTCCAGGGTTACATCAATGCAAGCAACAAATATAATCCTACATAAAGGTCAAGGTCACAGGTCAAAGTCAAAAGTCAACCTTCATCATAAAAAAAACTCAAATTTTAATAAGCTGACTGTTATTTGCATATTAAATAAATAACATATATCAATTACATGTAGATATTCTAATACTTAAGGTCAAAGATCAAAATAAGAGTGTTAAATAATTGTCCCAAATTTTTTCCTAGACTGTTTAACCCTTTCTGTACTGGCAACATATATTTTTGATCATATGCAAGCTATAATTAAACGATTTTGTGGAGCTTAAGAAGGATCTGTGGTGGGAAAAGGGTTAATTAGGATAGTTGAAAGCCTGCTAAATAAACTGAATAAAATGGTCTATTATTATCTAGTATAAACTGAAAAGGACAGAACCGGTACTGAACGGGTTAATGTATCGTCACCAAATTTTGCAGGCAAATTTGGTTGGTCAATGCGACGATTGTTAGTTGTTTTGGGGGCGAATCCTCCAGTATTGTTGGTGATATTGTTCGTGATGATGGTGATAGTAGTAGTGATGATGGTGATAGTACTGATGATGACAGTGGCAGAGATGGTAGTAACAGCAGGGATGATGGTGATAGCAATGATGATGGTGATAATATTAGTGATGATTGTGATACATGTAGTTATAACGATGACAGTAGTGATGATGATGGGAGTAACGATGGTGACAGTAGTAGTGATCATGATGGCAGTATTCGTAGTAGTTATGATGGTGACAGTAGTAGTGATGATGGTGATAGTACTAGTAGTAGTGATGATGGTGACAGTAGTAATGGTGATTGTAAGATGATGGTGATAATAGTAGTGATGGTGATAGTTGTATTGCTAATGATGACAATAGTGATGATGGTGATAGTGATGGTGACTGCTGTATTGATAATAGTGACAGTTGTAGTGATAACAGTGACAGTTGTATTGATGATAACAGTAGTGATGATGGTGATAGTAGTAGTTACAATACAAAGGAAATCAAGAAACAACAGATCTAGTGACCCTTCTAGGCTGCTTGTCCTCTAAAACACTGAGGATCAAGTGTCCAAACAGTGGTTTAGAGTGGGTGAGGGAACATTGGAAAGGGAATTACTGCCCTGGAACTAATGTCCGTGGCAGGATTAGGAAGTTAGTAGGGGACAGATGGGTTAGTAACTGAGGGGGGGATAAAATAAAGTTATTAATTTACAAACGCAGTCAGTCGCGGGTTTGATGCGAGATATTTGTCTAAGCGGAGTTTAACACCTTACGAGCGGCCTATGCGGTTTATTTATGTGTACCGCCCAGCGGGGTGTTTTTAGCCAAAATAGGGCTGTTTACGTGATCATTTTCATGCCTAAATAAGACCCAGAACGTAAAACAAGTACCTATCCCTGAAAGGGCATAAACAGAGCTTTCGAATGACACCATAACGATCCTTGTATGATGGATAGTTTTCTTGCAATAACCGTGCAACGCGAGTGCAAAAAGCAGGTAATTCGGTACTTTCGGTACATAATTGAGTATGTAGCGAGTGAGAGAAGGAGGAGGGAGCTGAGATTTGTGTCAGTAGGTTCGCCGCGGTGGTCTGGAGATGTCATACGCTCGCTAGTCTCCTGCCACCACTTGTCTCTCTCTCTCAGCCACATTACGTGCTGAAATTGCCACTCGAGTTATGTCGAGCGCCGCCACATAGTCCAGCTTTATTTAACTCGACTTAAGTGGTGGGCCGCTTTTTAAGGGTTAAATGAATCAACGGTGCTGTAGTCTATAACATCTCGGGGAAGCCCATTCCACAAGTTGACAACTCGATTCAAGAAGAAATTTTTAGATTCGTGTGAGTTAAAAGATTTACCAATAATTTTGCAACCGTTTCCCCGCGTGTAATTAGATTGATCGATAGTGAAGTACTTACTACAGTTCATATTGTCGATGCCTTTGATGATTTTGAACACTTGAATTAAGTCACCTCTTAATCTGCGCTGGGTTAAAGGAAATAGATTTAATTCTCTAAGACGCTCTTCGTATGGTTTGTTCTTTAGGCTAGGTATCATTTTGGTAACCCTACGTTGAACTCGTTCTAGCTTGTTTATATCTTTTTGGTAATACGGGCACCAGGATTGAACGCAGTATTCCAGAAGAGGGCGGACTAAGGAATAGTAAAGGGGTTAGGATAACTTCTTTGGATTTATGCTCAAATGACCTGCCTATAAAGCCAATTATTTTGTTTGCCTTCTTCACAATTTCTGAACATTGTTGACTTGGTTTTAGGTTACTCGATATTGTTACTCCCAGATCGGTTTCTCTGTTTACATTCTTAAGCTGAGTTCCATTCATCGAATAGTTTGCTTTCTCATTTAGGTATCCGATATGTAGTACTTTACATTTATCCGCATTGAAACTCATTTGCCAAATTTGGGCCCAACATGTCAATTTATCTAGATTGTGTTGCATATCGTCAACTTGTTCTTTTGAGAGTACGCTATTTGCAATTTTTGTATCGTCAGCAAATTTTGAGATTGTACAGGTGAGACCCTCATCTATGTCGTTGATGTAAATTAGAAAGAGAATTGGTCCTAGTACCGATCCCTGGGGTACCCCGCTACTTACATTGGTCCATTTAGATGCCTTACTACTTTTTGACTACTCTTTGCTTTCTGTCGCTGAGCCAATTTTCTATCCATTTCAACACACCGTCTTGTATTCCATGCGCTTTTAGTTTTAGCAGTAAACGTTTGTGGGGAACTTTGTCAAAGGCCTTTTGAAAATCAAGGTATATAATATCTACAGATTTACTCTCATCGTAGAGGTTGAGGATATCGTGGAAAAAGTATTAAGAGGTTCGTTAAACAGGAACGTTTTTTACGAAAGCCGTGTTGAGTATCTTTAACCATCCTCTAGCGGGTGCTCTGTGGCCGTTTTGGGCCTTTCTGGGCCGTTCTGACTGCTATATCAACCATCAGTATGAAAGGAACTGTATTGCGCCGAAAACTAGGTGGAAATCGCTACACAATGACGCCACATACAGCTACGTAGCACTCGTGGAGCACTGACAGTGTTACCTCGAAGATGGAAGTTTAGCTGATTTTGCTACCTTGCTCACTTTTAGCGAACTATTGGTTACACTGTCATCCTCACGCGCGGTGGGGGAACTGGAGTTAGTGTGGGCCGGGAGGCCACAGATGTCGGACGTATGGATCATTACTATCCCACCCATTTTCACTCGATTTCCACCCTTTTTTCACCCGTTTTTTGCCAGTTTTTTCAACACGACTTATGTGGTGAGCCGCTTTTTAAGGGTTAAGTATGTTATTTTCCTCTAAGTGATTTACGAGTCTGTCTTATGACCGTTTCTAGCATTTTACATACAACTGAGGTTAAGCTAATTGGACGATAGTTACTGGGTAGGGATTTGCTGCCTTTTTTGAATATCGGTGTTACGTTGGCTAGCTTCCACTGATCAGGCATAGTTCCAGACTGCAAGGATTTATTGAATAGTAATGTCAGTGGTTTGGAGAGCTCATCCTTAGCTTCCTTTAGAACTCTAGGCGAGATTGTATCAGGTCCAGGCGTTTTATTTACCTTGAGTTTATCTAAACAATTCAATACTTCTCTCTCTGTAACGGTGATATTGCTTAGAACATCTGAATTATCAATCTGAATCGGCGATGGTGTAAGGATATCACTGAGGTCTTCTGTTGTAAAAACTGATGCAAAGAAGGTATTGAGGGCATTAGTCTAATTTGTACTTCGTCTTTGGTGTATTCTTCATTTTCATCGACTAACAGTCCAACAGTTGAAGTAACTACTTTTTTCTTTCTGATATAACTATAGAATTCTTTCGGGTTTGTTTTACTTTGATTCGCAATATGTAACTCTAAGTTTTTTTTATTTTGCTTAATTAACTTTTTGGCTTTGCGTCGTAGCTCTACAAATTACACCCGTTCTTCGTCATGGGGACAACAAAATCTAGTTTCCTTTAATGCACAGAAAACCAAGTACATTTAATTTTCTAACCGACAGAATCTCACTGACTCCCATATATTTTTTAATGATGTAAATATTCCCACTTCCCCTAGTATTGACATTCTCGGTGTAACATTAACTACTAACTTGAGCTGGACACATTATGTTAGAAGCATTGCTAAGAATGCCTCTACAAAACTGGGACTCCTGTACAGAGTTCGAGAATTCTTCACTGACGAGCAGTTGGCCGTAATATATAAAAGTCATGTGCGTTCTCAGATGGATTACTGTTCACCTCTGTGGGGTGGAAGTGGAGTGGTTGCATTGAGGAAGTTGGACAAAATTCAAAATAAAGCTATTATATTAATAAATAACCCTGCAATCACACAGGACCTTCCTACATTATCCATACGAAGAAACGTTGCATCCCTTGCATTATTCTACAGATATTTTCACAGCAATTGTTCCGAGGAACTTGCTTCAATTGTGCTGCCTCTCCACATCTTTCGCCGTAGAACTAGGGCAGCTGAGAGCGCCCATGAATTTACACTTTCTCCTCCACAATGCAGAACTTCTGCTTATCAGAATTCATTTATCCCCAGAGCTACTAGTCTTTGGAATTCACTTCCCTCGAATTGCTTTCCACAAACTTACAATCTACAAATGTATAAATCCAGCTGTTACAAACATTTTATGAATGGAGGATGCCTTTAGGCACATGGATCTCGTTTTATCTGTGTTTTTCCTTCCTCCGTTCATTGTCTCTTAAAAACAAAATAATAATTGTGAGGATTTTAATCTATCATTAGCTAATTTTTTAGAAAGCAGGCAGTTTGAAATATCTTTATTCCATCATTTGGGCTTATTATTATGGCCTGGACGCCGTATTTTCGATGGTATGCAGTCTTGCACTGCTGGTTTCGAATAACGTCCAAGATGTATTTATGTCGTTATTGTTAATTAAAAAGCTCCAGTCAGTTTCTTTATTAAACGCTATGTTTAAGTTTATGGAAGTTTGCTTTCTTGAAATTAGGGACTTTTTCGATCCTACTATTTGGTTCGTTACTAGTAAACTTTAAAGTGAAAGTTATCGTACGATGGTCGCTGTTACTGAATTCATCACCAACATTCAAATTCTCTATTAATTCTTCTTTTGTTGCAAGTACAATGTCAAGAACGTTATTACCACGGGTCGGCGTTCGAACAAATTGATAAAGCCTACTCTCTTGCAAGTTCGTATACAAGTCATGTCCGGAGTGTGAAGTAAGAGTATCGCCCCACTTGGTCACAGGTAAATTAAAGTCGCCAAAAATTACGGTATCTTGTGAGTTACTTACATCTGCAATTTGTTCGTAAATTTCTCGGTCAGTTTGCACTGATTGAGCTGGAGGTCTGTACTTTAATGCAAGTATTGTTTTTGTACCTTTATTATTCTTTATTAGCACAAAAGATGTGTCGACGTTCACAATTTGAGGTTTTGACAAGAGGGTAGGGTTAAGACTTTCTTTAATATAAAGTAAAACGCCACCTCCATTTCGATTTATTCGGCTTTTCTCAAACATTACATAACCGGGAAGTGAATACTCTGCCAAAAAGTCTCTATCTTCTGTATTGAGCCAAGATTCTGTTATGCCAATCACATCATAATTTTCTGTAAACACTAGCTCCTCTAAATCTGATAATTTATTGTGTATGCTACGAGCGTTTGCATAGAAAACCTTTAAATTTGTTATTTTAGAACTCCCGGAACGCTCTTTAATAATATTTTTGGTTGTTGTCGGATCTACATTTATGTTCATGGCTGTCCTCGGTCCTCGCTGTCTTCGGTCCTTATCGCTGGTGGTTCTCGGTTGCCTCTGTTTTTTGCTTGGCATTGGATGATTTATGTCACTGCTTCTTCTTCTCGGATGGCGTTTTTTGATCCATGGCTGCGGACTGCTTCGTGTAGGAGATGAACCATGCATGCTGAACCCACAGGGTTTAGATGAGTGCCATCCTTGCGGAACAGAGTAGGCTGGTTATAGAAATTGTCCCAGAGGTTGATGAATTCAACTTCTTCCTTCAGACACAAATATTTTAGTCGGCTATTTGTGCTGAAGGCCTTGTCGTAGAATTTGTCAGGTGCACCGATCTTGGGGAGAATGCCCGATATGATGATATTCCTCGACTTGTTTTTGTAGTGCTGGATCATCTTGCGATATTTCTCCATCAACTCTTCGGATCTGGTGCTCATGACGTCATTTGAACCAGCATGGATGACAAAAGGGGTATTTTCGTTTGCATCCTTTGTGGTATCTTCAAAGGCTTCCACAACATCGTCCAGTCCAGCTCCTGGGATGCAAAATCTTTTTCGTCGATTTGGGACTCTGTCGCAGAACTCTTCGACCTGTCCTCGTAGGATTGAATCCCCAACGAACCTGGTCTCTTCTGGTTCGTCTTCCATTTCTACCAAGATCTCAAATCTGTTTGACATTGTGACTAGTAGATGAGACCTTTTCTGCGTTGGCCGTGCAGCGTTCCTCACTGGTGTAAATCCGGAAACCTGTGATGGCGAGACTCTGCGTACAGGTCAGGGAGAGGAGTGGTTAGAACGGGGGCGAGGGGTTGGTACTATTCGTGCTAGCAGGCTTCTTGCACGAGGAGTGGGGGAGAGACTAAGGTGAACAGGGCGGCTGTCCTGGTTTGATGTCGGCTCAGGTTCGTCAGAAGCATTTGCTGCAGTGGCTACTGCAGGTGTTGGATTGTTGGTAGATGACGTTGGGGCGGTGGTGGATGCTGGAGTTGAAACAATTGGAGTTAGTGATACTCTAACGTTGAGTGTTACAAACTCTTGGAGTGATTCCATCTTCCTGGTGAGGGCGTTGATCTTGTGGGCTTCATCCAATTTTTCTGTCAAATCCTCTCGTTGCTGGCAGAGTCGACAGACTTGTGGATCGGCAGGAGCAAACATGGAAGCACCAAACCTGGTGGTAATAGTAGTGATCATAGATGATGGTGACCCATCGCAAAGTTGGGTATGCCGTTTTGATTTTTGGCAAAGCGACACTTCTACTTTATTGTTATTATAATTTGGATTATTCCCAAATGTTTGTTTTCTTTATGGTGTGATTCATTGAACGTTTACAATATAAATAGAATAATAAGTTGAGGTGACCAGGGAAGGTTAGGTGGGTCAAGTTAAGCTAAGGGAAGAGGTAAATGGGTAAATTTGACATTTTCCGTAAAAAAAACATTATCGAAATCGATTTTTCCTAAATTTTAGGCTCGCTTTCGCTTGCCACGAATAAAATCTACACCTGAATGACATGGATGGTCTTAAAATTGACAAAAAAATGGGGCGAAACGTCTTAGAACTGCCACACTAATGGGACCAATGCTTTCAAATTTCAAATTTGATGGGGTTAAGCATGAGGGGAAAGGGGGTATAGAAAAATCCCACAAACCTCACGTTAAACATCGAAACTGGCAGCCGAGGAAAATAATCCAATAGGGGACACCCATGGTGATTGGAGGCAGAATAACCTTTACGGGGACCAAGCGCGCCCGTGGGAAACAACTTCATAAAATGCTGGTCAAAAGTAAAACAAATAAAAACAGTATAAATCAAATCAAATGTAAGCCTGACATTCAGCGTTAATTATTTTTGGTTTTACTTGATACTTTTCCTTCAGTGAATGATCTCGCCTCTCTCTCTTCCCATGTAAGTAAAACTGAGCTCTCTCTCTCTCTCTCTCTCTCTCTCTCTCTCTCTCTCTCGTGTTTGTCAAGTGTACGATCATTAATCCAGCCTTAGGACATAAATGTAATCATATAGATAACCACTCAATAGATCTCTCTCTCTCTCTCTCTCACACACACACTGTCACTCTCTCTCTCTCATGGTATTGTGTTTGTTAGGTGAACGATAATTAATCTAACTTTTCGGCATAAGAGCAATCCTGTAGATAACCACTTACTCTCTCTCTAACACACATACATAAACGCACACACACACACACACACACACACACACACACACACACTCACTCTCATGGTATTGTGTTTCTTAAGTGTACAATAATTAATCTAACTTTTGGGCATAAGTGTAGTCATATAGATTACCACGCATTCTCTCTCTCATACACACATACACATACACACTCCATCTCTCTCTCTTTCAGACAGAGAACATTTTCTCTTTGTAGATAGTTGGAGAACATTCCAAGGTAAACGGCCCTGTACAAAAGAGACGGTATTGATTTATCCGAGGCAGGTATGAGATATATGAGCGGTATATTAAACGCAGCTGTATTCTAATTTCAGGAATGTTCCACTAAGCCAGATATAGTAATGTCCAGAAGATTATTGAGCCCAAGCCCTTCAACCTCCTCAACCCATTCACAGTAATCCCTCAGTCCCCTCAATTACTGTAATTAACCCCTTACGGACGGGGATGTTTGTAACTTCTACTACCTGCCAGGCGGGCATATTTACCCTAAACGTACTTCATTCCGTGCTCTTTTTCATATATAAACAAGAGCCAGAGCATAATACAATTATGTATCCGTGAAAGTGCGATAATAGAGCTTTCCAATGACACCTGAATCATCCTTGTACGACCACGGGTTATCCTGTAGCAATCGCGCAACGAGAGGTGAAAAACCCTACAATACTGTAATTTCCCAATATTGTTCCTGGTCTCACGAGGCCGTGGGTGTGGAATGTTGCAGAGGTGGCGTCAGTCGCGGCACTAGGGCCGTGCCGAATGGTCAGAGCCCGACTATCGTCCTCCCAATGCGTGGACTCGCTCTAAGAGCCGATAATGTGCTCAAAATCCCTTCCGACTATTGTCGGGCACCGCAGGGTTGGCCATTATTCTCTCGGCCGACATATGTCGGGCTTGAGTGTTAAGGTGAGATGGGTTTATTTATTTGCTTTGCGTTTAGATTGTTTTAATAGTTATTGAATTTTCCTCCCTAGACCCCCATCAAGCTGTAAAAAACACCCATTAGACCTCCCATCAAGAAAAAAACAAGGACGATCCACTACCACCTGGGACAAGAATGGAAAATGCCTTACCGAAGACCAGGACATCATAAAAAGGTGGACTGAATATTACTCAGACCTCTATAATCATACAGTTATGGGAGATCCTGAGGTCCTGAACGTTCCACCAGCAACTAACACCGACAACTTCCCTATTCTTCGAGAAGAAGTGGAAGCAGATGTAAAATCGCTAAAAAAGGGGAAGGCAACGGGAGTCGACAACATCCCAGGTGAGCTGGTCAAATCAGGAGGGGACAGTATCGTAAGCACCTTACTACAAATATGCAACAAGATCTGGCAGACTGGTGACTGGCTAACACTGTGGACCCAGTCGCTGATAATCACCCTCCCGAAGAAAGGCAATCAACAAATATGTTGTAACTAACGGACAATCAGCAAAATATGCCACCCTAGCAAAGTCATGCTGAAGATCTTGCTAAATAGACTGAAGCCACAAGCAGAGTTCATCATCGCTGAAGAATAGGCAGGCTTCAGAGCAGGGCACATTACAACCGAGCAGATCTGCAACCTAAGAGTGCAGATCGAAAAGTCGGAGTCAGACAAGGCTGTCCGCTCTCCCCTACCTGATTCAACATCTTTTTGGAGAAAATAATGACCGAAGACTTGGAAGACCACATAGGAACAGTAAGAATTGGGGGCAGAACAATTAATAACCTACGCTTAGCCGAAAACATAGGCGGACTAGCAGGATCTGAAGAGGAATTAGCTAGACTGGTATCAATTTTGGACAAGACCTCTGCAGCCTATGGCATGACGATCAGTGCAGAGAAGACTAAACTGATGACCAATAACACCAATGGCATCAGAACTAGAAGCTGGGAACAGTAAACGGCTTCAAATACCTATGACCAATTGACTCAGACCAGGGATCGAAGCCAGAAATAATGTCCAGCATCGCTCAGACAATAGCTTCACTGACAAGACTGAAGACAATTTGGAGCGACAGGAACATCGCAATCAGCTCGGAGATCAGACTGATGCGCTCCATGGTCATCTCACTATTCTTGTATGCCTGCGAATCATGGACCCTGACTGTGGAACTTGAAAGAAGGATACAACCACTGGAAATTAGGTGTTTCCAAAAACTCCTCGGTATTAGCTACAGAGACCACATCACAAGCGAGGAAGTGAAAAATAAAATAAAGCAAGCCATGGGGCCCTATGAAGACCTCCTAACCCCACAGTAAAGAAGAGAAAACTGAAGTGGTATGGGCACCCCGTCTCCACGAAGAAACAGGCTTGCCAAGATATTCCTGCAAGGCACAGTTCAGGGAGGAAGATGGAGTGGTGGACAGACAGCGGATGAGGTGGGAAGATAACATGAAAAAGTGTACGGGAATTAAGAAGCTGGGAGATGTCATGAGAGGGACGGGGAAAGCTAGTGGCCAGGTCATCAACGGCTCTCCCACGATCGTCCAGACTACGGGACTGATGATGATGATGATGATATTTGTACATTTTGCAGTAGAAAAAATTTCCCTGCCGAAGGCTAGTTACTCTTAAAATTACTGACCGAAAGGTCTTAATATTGACAAAGAAACGGGGCGCAAAGTCTTAAAATTGCCAAACTAATGGGTCGAACGTCTTATAACTAAAAACCAATGGGGCTAAAAACAAGGGAGAAGGGGGACCAGAAAATCAAACCATCTCCCCTTAATCACCCATCAAAACCACTGACCGTAAATAATCCCCCCATGAATTCCTTCACTATAAATAGACCACCAACTGCAGCTAATGATAAAAGATTCAGTCAAGGAATACCAAAATCATAGCGGCCATCTCGACCTTCCTCCTTCCGCGTCCATCCTAGCACCAAGGGATTCGCCGTGCTCGGCTTTATTCTACATTCCACCGCTTTCTAGTGAGTCCTTACTCATTTGTATACACCTGCGTTGTAGTAACAAGGTTCAGATTAGCTAGTAACGGTTACCCTAATGGTATGGTCGCAGGAAGAGTGTAAATTAGGGTACTATTGTAACAGGCGCTTGCCGCTCCCGCATCCCAGGATCGTCGCGCCATGTGCGTTATTTTATATTGTTTTGACGCCTTTAGCTTTTGTTACTTAGCTAGAAGGCTACCATTCTACAAGTTGATGCTACAGACCGTCAATATTGAGGCAGTGGCATAGTCATTTATATATTTTAGCAAATAATCTGGTCTAATGGTGCCTGTACGTCGTGCTCCACCTTCCAGAGTTCGTAATTTGCTTTTAGGCCCCTATCATGGGCCTCCCCTCGTCTGTGTGCTGTGGCTGGGTCTTCGGAGCGTCGTCGGCTGGGATATCGCTTCGAACCTCATGGTCAGCCTGGTTAGGGGCCTCTGGTCTAGGCTACAGGTAATTTATGATTTTGAATTCTCTGTATTTATTTTGCCTTTATATGCCCCTAGTGATGAACATGTGTGCTTGCATGTTTTGGGGTTTTGGGAGACGTCCCTCTATTTATATGTATTATAAAATTGGTAATGTGGGTTTTGGAGGAGGGAGCTGTGCTTTTGTCTCCCCTCTCTAAAATTTTGGTTGTTTTTTTCCGGCGGCCTCTTGCAGCAGGGCCCAGGTTATCCGTCTTCAAAACGGGTAGGGAACAACCAAATGTCCGACGGAAGTGCAAATTCCTACGGGAGATTATGACCATATTAATTACGCCCTGACCATATTAATTACACGACCAATCGCCCTGTGGCGCCATAGTCAAGTATACAAGTGTTAAGATTCGTTATCCAAATTAGTTTCATTATCCCTCTAGTGCTTTAGTAAGGGTTAATCATACACTATTAGTCAATGGGCCTGTGGCTTTCGCCAAAGGTAAGCAGTTTTAATCAGCATATACGAGAAAACCCCAGGTTTTTTCATGGCGGGTCCAGCCGAAGGTTAGAGTATTTGTGAACTATAGCTAATTTTCCGGCGGACTCAAGGTAGGATGTATTAACACCTCGCAGGTTATCCTTATGAGCATTGATTCCTGGAAATTGTCTATTTCCAGAATCCCCGGCTCCTTAGTGACTACAGCACCGGCTGCATTGGGGGGGCTATTCCTGCGGGGTGGGGGGGGGGGCCCTCTATCCATCATGCCTCGCTTTGAGTTATGCGCTACTCCTACCTGTTCCATGTTGCCCATTTTCGATCATAAGTTATGTTTGAAATGCGTTAAATGTTTATACCGCTCTAGAGGCTTGTGGGTGTCGCGGCGTTGTGCTGTTTGCTCTGAGCTCAAAGACGCCTTATTCTCCAAGAAAGACCTCTCGTTCTTGGCAGCACTGCAAGAGATTAAAGCTATATTTAATTCTTATGCAAAAGATACAGCCCATAAGGCACTTCATTGTGATGACGAAGCTCTTTGGGAAAAGTTGATTATTAAGTCTCCTCTAACTAAACTCACATCATATAAATCTGCTAAGCCTAAAGTCAAGTCGAAAGCCCTCACAAAAGAGGTAGTGAGTAGCAGTAGTGGCACTGACAATGAAGTAACTGAGGATCCCCCCCCCCCCGACCGCCCGAAGAGGAGACGTTCACCCTCTCCGAAGCGGAAATCTAAGTCCAGGTCTAGGTCCCCTCGTAGGCACTCTTCTTCTGACTCTTCCCGGTCCCTCAAGTGCCGGAAAGAGGACTCTGAGTCATCGGCTGGTATGCCGCGTAGTGGGAGCCGGAAGGGGACCCCTCAACCGCCCCCCTCTACCCATGCGTCTCACACGCCTCAGGTTGATTCTGGTGACTCGGAAGTGGGGATGGAGGCTACGGGTTCCACTCCTAGTCATGAACAATCATTAAGTGTCCCATCTCAGGTTACCTTTGCGATTCCAAAATTAAACTATGTGCCACGTAGTGTCCAGTCCGCCGGGCCAAGACGGGTTCTGGCTGACCATTACAGGGGTTTTCATCAGGTTCACAAACTGATGACAGCCCTCAAATCATTCAGGACTCTCAGCCACCCGCAGCAGGTGGGTGCTGGCGGCAGTCAGAACCGTCTCTGAGGCACATAAGGGAATTCCAAGAACTAAGGGATGAAGATAGTATGGAAATGGTACCCTCATCAGTCCCAGATTTAATGTGGCCTCCGGCGGAACAGGTACCGGAGCCACAACAGGATGGGTCTGAGTTTAGTAGGGAGCCAGAGGAAGTGCCCTTTTCCCCGGCTCCACAGGACTATTACAGGTGAGGAGTCTGAAGTAAGCTCACAATCCTCGAGGAGCTCTCATAGTAAGTGTGTTACTTCGGATGAAATCAGTGATATATTACATAGGGTTATGCGACAGTATAATCTCCCTGTCTCTTCTGATCCTCCTGTTTGTCAGCCATTACTTGCCCCCGTCAGTCAATGATAAGACCTCTAGTATCTCCAGGCTTTCTGCCGTCTCTGACCCCGGCGGTGTCCGCGGTTCTAGGCATTACAGTGCCGGCCACATTGACGACCACCAATGTGAGGGTCATTGATGATATCACTCTCCCCCCACTAGACAAGGCACCACTGAAGAAAGGCCCTATGCCTCTCCTCTATGGCCCTGACTGTTCTTGGTTCCGGCGATGCCACTGAACCCACAATCTGCACAACCCACCATTTCAGGAGACCTGCCGGTCCCCACTGAATGGAATATTGAGATAAACAAGAGCAGGAAATTTAGAGCTAAAGATGAGGCAGGGCGGTTACTGGATATATTGATTACAGGTATACCCAGTTCATATAATCCAGACATTTTTGTGTATACTGCGGCCCCGGCAGTCCCTTCCGCCGCTTCTGCACGGCTCTTTGCTGACTGGTCAAAAGCTGATGGCATGAATGATGCCAAAGCATTAATGCTCTTACGACGGAAATGGATACACTTCCGGTTCTAGTCCAAATGCATACACCAGTCCTGCAGATGGGGCGGATAGGGACAGGTCCCTGGGTAGACTGGGAATCAGAGGCTCAATTATTTGCTGCAACAATCACTTCCAAGTCCTCACATCAGGTTCCACAGGAAACGCATCAGTACTTTTCGTTGCCTGTCTCTAAGGCTGATGGGGTGTCGCCGGCTCTGTTTGCCTTCCTGGCGGCACCCAAAGTAGCCCTTAACTCATTAGATAAACCTTTGTACCCCTCCGGCGGGTCATCTTGAAAGGGACTTTAAATTAAGGAACAAAGCTTACCAGCAGTTCTCTCAGTATCTAGTTAATCGCCAGATTGCGTCTCCCTTAACAGAACCATATCGGCCATTGCTGACCCTCAGGTTAGGAAGGCCACTGATTTATCTAGAAGACTCCTATTGCAAAACTCGATTCAAACCTTGGGGGACATTAGAATTGCAATCATGGAAGCGGTTCGAGCCCGCCAAGATTTAAGAGTGCATTTAGTGAGGAAGTTACCGGAGAACATTGGCCGCCAGGTAACTCTTTCGCCGGTCCTTCCGGCCTCCCTACTTACCGCAGAAACTTGGAGTGTAGTGTTCAATCTGGTAAATGGATGGAAGCAGGGTACCTCCCAAGCTAAGAAGGACCCTGTTAAGAAACCTTTTCACAAGCCTAAGAGTGGAGGTAAGTCTCACCAGCAGCAGGCTAAACAATCCTTTTGTGATCCCAGAACTCCTCCTCAGCAGGGAGGTGCTCTGCCCAAACCCAAGCTAGGTAAATACTCAGGATAAAAAGGTAAGCCCCATCAGAAGCCAAATCAGGGGCAGATGTCAGCAAAGACTAGCCAGCCGTCTGATACCAACCCACCACCCCCTCCAAAAAAACTAGCCACCCAGCCTCTCAATCTCCCAGTGCCATGCTTAAGGTTACCGGATTCGAGAGTAGCTTTACCGAACCGCCCCGGACTGCAGCCGGGGTCGTTCGGGCCATTCCGCTTAGCTTGGCCCAGGAAGACTTGGGCCAAGAAGGCAGTAAGCAAAGGAATCACCTGGCGGTGGCTCTGGCGACCTCGATTGCGTCAGGCGCTGGAATACAACAATGTTTCACAGGAGGTGGAGGCCCTAGTCCACGAAATGATCTCAAAAGAAGTCATTGTCGCAGTCAAACCAACTTGCCCAGTATTCATCTCCAGACTTTTCTTAGTGCCAAAAAGGGACAGTGTGCAAATGCGACCAGTGGTAGATCTCTCGCATCTGAACACATTTATCATAAATTCACCCTTCAGGATGCTTACAGTCAATCAGATCAGGCTCTCTCTTCCGCCGCAAGGCTGGATGTGCTCAGTAGACCTCAAAGACACCTATTGGCATGTCCCTATAAACAAAAGGTTCCAAAAATTCCTCACTCTAAGGATCACGCAAGAGACTTATATCTTTCAAAGAATGCCTTTCGGGTTGAACCTGGCACCGAGAATTTTCACAAAATTAGTCCGGCCAGCCCTTTTACCTCTGTTAGCCCAGGGCATTCAGGTGTTTTGGTATCTAGACGACTGGCTGGTGGTGGCAAAGTCAGAGGTGTTATGTCATAACCATGTAAACCAAGTATTAAATCATGTGCACAACCTAGGGCTCAAGGTGAACTTGGCAAAGTCTCGCCTTGTCCCCACACATAATATTCAGTGGATAGGGCTGGTCTGGGATACCACCAATCTCACTCTTACTCAGAGTGTGGACAACCGGAATAGATTTCGCCGGAAACTGTTCCGTTTTCTCCACAGTCTGAATACAACCAGGAAAACGTGGCATTCCCTGATCGGCTCTCTCGACTGGATCCAATTAACTGTGAAGTTAGGCCGGTTGAAAGTAAAGAGGTTAATCTTGGAAGGCAACAAAGTTTTTCCTCTCTCCCAGGAGAAGAAATTATGGCTAATTCCTCCATTAATCCACAGCTTGCTATCGGTCTGGGCCAAGCCGGAAATGCATTACTCAATAATTACATGGGTTTCTCCCCCACCTATGGTATGGGTAGACACAGACGCTTCAGGGGTTCTAGGTTGGGGTAATCAATCGAATCTAGGCCATCAAGGGCAAGGCACTTGGCCCCACGACAATTTTTGTCATATCAACAAGCAAGAGCTTTTAGTTCCTCTCTTTTTCCTACAAGATCATGAGATGTCCTTGCAAGACAAGTCAATAGCATTCCGTATGGACAACCTCACCGCAGTCCATTGTATTCAGAAGCAGGGCTCAGTGAGGTCTCGATAATTGCTAAAATTGTAAGAACAGATTTTTGCCCTAGCCGAATCGCTGGGCATCCATCTGCATGCAACATACCTTACCGGCGTGTCGAACGTCTGGGCAGACCGTCTCTGAGGCGGAGCAACCTAGTAGAATGGACTATCAAACTAACCGTCTTCGACAAGATGATTGCCAAGTCTTGCCGTCCACAAGTGGATCTGTTCGCATCCGAGGGGAATCACAGACTCCCTCTCTTCCTCACTCGCCACGGGGTAACCCCGGCGGGGGGGACCAGATGCATTACTGGTGAATTGGAACAAGTGGACTTCAATTTATCTTTTTCCTCCACCAGATTCTGTACTAATGTGCAGAGTGATTCACAAACTGAGGGGTTACCGGGGCTTAGTCTCGATGATCGCGCCGCTATGGCCGGCCCAAGCATGGAACCACCAATTGCAGAAATGGTGTAAGAACCCTGTGTCGCTCCTGGTCTCCGCCTTCTACTTAGAGATGATTGGCAACCTTCAGACCTCGCTCAGTTTTGCCTTATGGACATTTACAAGGGGAAATGGTTAGCTAAATTTTGGGAAAGTGTCACCAACAAGCTTTTGAACCAGTATAAAATGTCTACCAAGAGACAATACCAGTCACATTGGAAAACTTTTACGACCTGGATTGTAGAGTCAGGGCAAACAGATGCCTCGGGAGACTTGATTTTCAAATACCTAGATTATCTATTTGAGCACAAACATTTTTCAGTAATCACGTTAAAAAATCACTTGTCTGCCATCAGAACTCACTTTTTTTTATCTCACGGGCCTTTCCATACCGCAGGCGGAAGAGAAAGGTTTTATGAGGGCGTGTTTCAAGCTGCACCCACCACCCCGTCAGCTCATGCCCACTTGGTCGCTTGACAAAGCCTTATCATTACTTCAATCCCGTAAATATAATAATGCGCCGGATTTTGATTAACTCTTAACCCGGGAGCTGCGGGGAGACTCATAAGAGTTCCCCCGGCGCACTGCGGGGAGACTCTTAAGAGCAGAGACTTTGAACACGTACCAAAACCGCGCGTTTATAGCCAGGCGGCTGAAAATTGGTGTGGGTATAGTACTACATGTCAACTCTCGATACCACCCCGCCAAACGCTCGCCCCGCACTCGTGCAAGCACCACCGCGCCAGTAACCACGCACTAGTCATGGAGCCCACACGTCCCTCAAGCTCGCTCCCTGATGACACAACCAGCCCTCCTTCTGGTGGTGTTAGCCACCGTGGAAGGCAGAGGGTGGCTGCCAAAGACCCTAGCTACCAGTATGACACGCCCTACAGCTCAGAGGACGAAGCACCAGCACCCAAAGCACGAAAAACACGTGCAAGCAGGGCAATGGCACAGAGGTCATTGGTTTTTCGGGACACTGCCACCACGACCCAGGCCACTGCAACAACCACTACCACCACCACTGCCACCACTGCCACCCCTGCCACCCCTGCCACCGGTACCAGCGACGCAGGAGGCCGCCCTAGGGCTGCATTACCTGCGGGGGCAGGAAAAATGAAAGGCACGGGCGTAGGGAAGAGAACCCGTACGCCAGCCACAGTGCCCCTACCACCACCACCACCACCCCCCCCTGGCCCGGCTGCCCCTGCCGCCCCTGCTGCCCCTGCCGCCCCTGCCGCCCCTGCTGCCCCTGCCGCCCCTGCCGCCCCTGCCCAAGGAACAGGGAAGGGGAAGGGGAAAGGGAGAGGGAAAGCGACTGGGAAAGCGACTGCTGGCCCTGGTGTCCCTGCCGGCCCTGCTGCCCCTGTTGCCCCTGCCGCCCATGCCGCCCCTGCCCAAGGAACAGAGAGAAGGGCGACAGGCACCACCATCATCTTGCCATCAAGGCCACGCACCACTGCTGCCCCTGCCGCCCATGCCGCCCCTGCCCAAGGAACAGAGAGAAGGGCGACAGGCACCACCATCATCTTGCCATCAAGGCCACGCACCACTGCTGCTCCTGCCGCCGCCGCTGCCGCCGCCCCTGCCGCCGCCCCTGCCACCGCCTCTGCTGTCCCTGTCCATAAGACTCCCGCACGTGCCAAAGTGACCCGGAAAACTCTGACACCATCTAAGTATGCCGCCCTGCTGTTTGATGGTGATTCGCAGGACATTGGCAGCCCGGGTTTCGACGACGAAGCCCTAGCACGGGACCAAGGGTGGGGGGATTTGGGAGTGGACAGTGGGAGTGAGTCCGACGTCGGTGACGAAAATGAGGAAGGGCATCGTCTGTCAAGTGAAGAGGAGGGTAATGATGATGAAGTGCTGTATCGCGACCATGGAAGCGATATTTCAGACGATGAAGCAGACGCAGACGACATTCCGATCCCTGGCATGCCTTCGTTCGATTGGTCTGACGGGGTCAATTTTGTACCTGACGTGCCCCAGTTCAATCCTGGGACGTCAGGAACAACTGACGACTGGCCCTGTGATGATCAAGCGAACGAAAGCGACTTCTTCCTCGCTTTTTTCGACATGGAGGTAATGACGTACATCGTTGCCCAAACAAACGCCTACTACAGGTGGGTGTTTGGCAGATTGGACGTCCTTTCTCCAAAAGCGAGAATACGAGGCTGGGTGGATACGACTGTGGAAGAATTATGACGTTCTTTGCCTTGTTGTTCCTCATGCCTCTGATCAAGAAGCATGTGTTGCAACACTATTGGAAGCACGACCCTCTCATCGCCACCCCAACTTTCAATAAGTTCATGACTCGTGACAGATTTTTGTTGCTGCTAAGATTTATGCACTTTGCAGACAACGAAAATCCTAACAGGATTGACAGGATATGGAAAGTTCGGGATGTGTTCACCATGTTGTTGGAGAGGTATAGGAAATACTTTTACCCCTTCCTCAATTTGGTGATTGATGAGTCGCTCGTGCTCTTCAAAGGACGTCTTGTTTTCAAGCAGTATATCCCCTTGAAGAGGCATAGGTTCGGAATCAAGCTCTTCGTGTTGTGCGACTGTGAAACTGGAATAGTGCTTGACATGATCGTGTGTACAGGAACTGACATTGACGTACCGAAAGCCGCTGCCAATGACCCCATGGGCATGTCAGGTGCCATCGTCAGGAAAATGTTGGCACCTTACCTGGGCAAAGGCCACATCATCTACACTGACAACTGGTATACTTCTCCTACTCTCTGCCAGTTTCTTTATGACAACCAAACGGGGTCATGTGGGACTGTCAGAAAGACAAGAAAGTTTATGCCAAAGTTCACAGGTGATGTCATTCCTCTCACAGATGCCTCCTCCAGTGACACACCTTCAGAAGATGACCTGGCCCAGGAACACCGCGAGAGGCATGTGCGAAGAAGGCGACGAAAGGGGCAGAAATACAAGCAGCTCGAGAAGTGTGGGAAACTGATAGCCCTGAAGTGGAAGGATAAGCGAGACGTCCACCTGCTTTCCACCGTCCACACAGGTGCCCAGGTGGATTCTGGCAAAATCCACTACCGAACCAGGAAGACAATCTACAAGCCGACATGGTAGTGGACTACACAAAAAACATGCGCCTGGTGGACAAGTCTGACTGTCAGCTGTCAGGCGTTGAGTGTCTGAGGAAGACTGTGAAGTGGTATCATAAGCTCTTCCTCCACCTAGTTGACATAACGATGCTGAACGCCTACAACTTGTGGTTGGTGAAAAAGGATATGACCCCAAACCAGAAGCTGAAATTCCGGGAGTTCGTGTACAACGTCTCCTACCAACTCCTGGAGAAGTATGGCACCACCACTCACAGACGTACAGCATGGCGTGGGGATCACGTTCCTGACCGCATCCAGCTGGGTGTCGAAAGACACTACCCCATCAACACTGAGATGCTTGGCACTCGTCACAGGCAGGCGCAGTGCACCGTCTGCAGCTCCAGTGTCAGGAAACCCCATGTCACGAAAAGAGTCACCTCAATGTGCCCGAGTGCAATGTTCCACTCTTCCTGGGTGACTGCTTCAGGGACTACCACACCTTCAAGAACTACTGAGTGTCGGCCCCTGCCCTGCCCTGCCCTGGACTCGCCCCGTGCCCTGCCCTGGACTCGCCACCTGCCCTGCCTGGACTCGCCCCCTGCCCTGCCCTGCCCTGGACTCGCGCCCTACCTTACCTGACCTGACCTAATTGATCACGCTACCTCATAATGTAACATATATATTATATAATGTATAAGTTCCAAAGATGTCCCTATGATATAGCTTTTACATTATATAATTGTAGGTTTCATTATTTAGTTTATAAGTTTCAAAGATTTACATGTAATATGCCTTATTTTTTTAGTATATCAATATATATGTTTGTTATTAGCCAAAGTAATGTGTATATAATTATGTTCTTACCTCAAATGAATTGTACAAAAATAAATATGTTTCAATAAATCCTGTCAAACCTACTAAGATAATAAAAAAAACAATAAAAAAAAAAAAAAAAAAACAAGGTTATGTCATTGTATTCTTACAATATGATATATTCTATGAATATTTCATATTGTTTGAATACAATGACATGATCTTGTAAAAAAAAAAATTTATCAAAAATTTGTCTAGACAATATAAAACCTTCCCCATAACCCCCTCCTGGATTCGATCCCACTACCCTACGACACTTTGAGTTTTCCAGTCCGCGACCTTACCAACCATGCCACAGGAGCTCATACCAAATATCACTCAAAACTTCGTGTCTACAATCGAAATGACAATGTACAACACAAAAATGAATTATCCCACCAATTTACGTTTGTAAATTGATGGGATTATCAATTATATCATGCCAAGGTTTATAAAAGTTTGTCTCTGTCAAGAATTAGTAATTATATAACTTTATTCTGTCAAAAATTGCCCAAACACTCAGCAAAATTGCCCCTCTCAGTGTGACTCCACTCTTTTTCACACGGTCAAGCGGTCACGAGGTGACCCTTGCCGCTCCTTGATGCTCCAGCTACAGCAGCTCTGTCTGGGAACAAAATTGGTATAAATACAATAATGGATAAAATACTCTTCACAAATACATTTGTATTGTATAATATTGTAAATAAAAATGAATAATAACTGTGTGGGTGTCGAAAATTGCTCAACCAGCTTTCTTATGTCTCGCCTACGCGCGTATATTGGATTATACATAGTCATGACTGTCATACAAATAATTGCAGTAGGTCTCGAATATACATTTAGATTGCATATTACTTCGAAATAAATAAGTAAACGTTTCTCTGGTGGCAATCTACCCTTTCGCAAGTGTAAGGAGACACCAGTCTATATTTAGCCCTCTATCACAAAAGGCAATCTGCCTGTGTTGACTCAGCACCGTCGCTGGTGGTCTATAATATAGTACTTTATTTACAGTCAATGGCCTACATGTTTCTGTAGTACTTCACATGTGTCTAAAATGCAATGTCTGCTTGCATAAAAATGGAATTCTGAAGTCCATTTATACGTACGACATACGTATGTCTCAGTTTCTCTCTCTCTCTCTCCATTCCTGACTCATGTTATTGTAGACCTGTTGATGGCAACGAACACCAGCCATCTGGTAGACATAAGGTTCAAAATACCAAACATCAATACGCCTGGGGCGCCTCCACAATTATCACAAAGCTGGTTATCTATCTAGAGATCTGCCTGACTTCCATCTCTCCACGACTCACTCACTCACTCACTGCACCGCTGCATGCCTCCCTCCCACCCACCCTCCACAACCCACCCTTTCAGGCTTCCGTCTGCTAGAAACACATTCACAATTTGCGTAAATATCGCATCAATTGGGCTATATGCGGTATATTCCTTGTTATATGGGACGCCTACATATGTACACGTCTGTATTATAGCATGACAGTGCTCTAAATACAAGATTTACGTGATATTTATGGCGTAACACACCCTCTCCCCCTTTCATTCCCAGCACAACTCACTCACACCTTGGTTCACGCATAGAAACTCATTGATAATGTGCGTAAATATCGCATGAATTGGTCTATATGCGGTATATATTTTGATATATGGCACGTATACATACGTACAAGTCTGTATTATAGCATGACAGTGCTCTACGTACAAGATATACGTGATATGTTTGGCGTAAACCACACTCTCAGCTCATAAATGGCCGCCAAACCTCCAACACATCTTCATTCCCGCCTAAAAATTCTCTTATAATCTCCTTATATATTGCAATTTTTGGTCACTATGAGGCATATTCATTGTTATATGGGTGCCCTACACACGTATACATACTCTACATAGCCTAAAAGGGCTCAAAAAAGGACATATACGTGATAATACGCGGTAACCCACCCCCTCCTCCCTCTCCTTCTATCCCCTGCGCGCGTAAATATTCGGCAGGGAAATCTCGCCGCTCGATGACAATCTAGCCGCGCGGTGCCATTCGCTCCACATTTTTTCAACTACGGACCGTTCCCTACCCCCCCAGACATTTTTTGGGGGGTCAAATATATATGGGCCGATGCACGCAAACATTCCCTACACGATGATGTACTTTTTATCGAAATTGGCAATAGGTCCCAAAATCATCATAGGTGCGCACAGTCTTACCCTGTAGAAAAACCCCTGTGCGCCGCGGAGAGGTTAAAAGAAGGCTGTATTCCTTATGGCCCTCGCCACTGAAAATAGGGTGTCTGAGCTGGCGGCGATGAGCAAACGAACCTAACTGCCTTAGGTTTGGGAGACTACACGATCATGTGCAAATAGCACCGTCTCCCACATTTATTGCAAAGAACGAGCATTCCAATCATGTATTTTCTGAGTTTTCTGTTCCGGCATTGAAACGCGGACATACTCATCATATTTTATGCCCTGTGCAGGCCTTATCTAATTTTATGAGGGATGCTCACCCTCGCCAACTAGGTGCTCTGTGGGTGAATCAGGCAGGGTAATCGTGTTACGAGAAGAAAGTTAGCTTCCTTGCTTGTAGACGTAATTAAAGAAAGTAACCCCGGCGTCGTGGGCAGGGGCTCACGACATCAGGAAGTGGGCAGTCTCCCCTAGATTCCTCCAGAATTTTTCTATAGAAGACATTGCTAATACTCAACTAATAATACTTTCTTAAACACGTTACCTATCGATTGCTCTAGATAAACCAAAGCGCACCTGTGTAGCTTTACGACAACGGGTCCAGTAGGATAATTAGGTTCTATTATGTATATTGTGTTTTAAAAGGGCGGGGGGGGGGGGGGTGGGTGAGGCCATACCTCACTTAAGCCCCGTCCGCCGGAGACTGTGATAAATCACGAGCTGTGATCATAACTGGTTATACAGTCAAAGAATTTTTATTTATGATAAGATTAAGTGGAAATCTAACATAAGTTGCAACTATGTAGTTTTACCAAATCGTACAAATAGATTATATTGTACAAATAGTATTAAGGTGAGAACGAAATTCTGCAGAATTATAGTTCAATCTAGGGGAACACATGCGTGACACCACAAAAAGTATCCTGCATAGATCTTGAAGTGAGGTCTGGTCATGAGTAAGCAGATTTTCTTGATGCCACACATGGTTGCCAACTTTTATATTTTTTATAAGAAATATATTGTATGCATACAATAAAACTTAAATTTGTTTATATGGATTTTCTTCCCTGAGGTTAAGGATATTGTCACGAATGTCCCCCTCCAGTCTTGGTATTCTGGCAATATCGTCAATGATGAAGGGGCCACTATTAAATTATAGGTTTGATTCCCGGAGGGAAGTAAAGAAAACCTAATATTTAGTAGGGCCCCGTAATCATTGACGATAAACGTCCCTCACAACCATCCCACTTCCCATTCGTTGATTTCTATAGTTTGATCTTGGTATTTCAATGAAGGTCGAGATGTCCGCTAGAGGCCTGGTGGCCTGGTGTCGGGGTAGCACAACACAAGAAATCCACATATGGAAAGTCATATGATAACAGATATTAAGTTCTTTTTTCTTTTTATTTTTTATGGAGTTTTTTTCTGTAGGGTACCCAATCATAATGACGATCCCATAAGGGAATTAAGCGTGCACTTATGATGAGTCCTCCATGATCCTTCCGCGCGGTAGATTCAAAATGCTGACACGGGATGTTGAATGGAGACTATGATACTAATAGGCAATATTGTCAATGATTACGGGGCCCTACTAAATATTAGGTTTTCTTTGCTTCCCTCCGGGAATCAAACCTATAACCTTCCCCCACCAAGAGTTCAGTATAATAACAATATTATCCTTCAATGCATGTTCTATTCGAAACAAGAACGATGAACTACAACCTCCCTATTACCTGGGAGCCAAAGCGTCACATTTTTCCTTTGCCCCTCAACTTTCCCTTCATAATTGCTGAGGGGCACAGGGATTTGGGTTGGGCTTTGGTTTCCCATGCGTTTCTGCACCCTTCTCAGCTACCCGCCTTTGAGTGGCTTCGGTCACCTGGGGTTTATTAGTGGTAAGCAGGGAGGGTTCTGTGGGGGTGCTCGGTTATGGCCTTGGGCCTTGCTCGGTACCTTGGGGCTGCTCGGCCAGACAGACTGGGGAACAGCAACAACAACAACAAAAACTACTATGCCTTGCTTTAACCGAAAAAATATATGTAATTAGTGTAACACAAACTCACCTTTACTTTAAAAATAGAGATATAATTTCCGAATATCATAACGACTCATTCAAAAATAAATCACAAAGATAGATGTAACGGAAAGTCGAGATGTGGCGTGGCTATGTGGATTGCCTGTCATCTAAATCTAACCGAGGTTTCACCGTCCAAAAGTAAACCTGAAAAACTCAAGCATACCGACTTCCATTAACAATGTGGTCGTTGTTAATCCCTTTAAATGGCGGCGCGCAACACTAGTCGAGTATAATAAATCTGGACTTATGTGGCGGCGCGCGACATAGGTCGAGTTGTTATTTTCCCGCCGTAAAATTTAAGTTTAAAGCAACAATCTAGCGGTCAGGCAGAATTCACTAGTAAGTCCCACCCACCCATCCCCATCACGGTGAGCTTGGCTCAGTACTCGCTCTAGCACGCCGACAATGGGCAGATGACAAGGATTTGCCCCGTGTTTCGATTGCGGTGCCCGCCCCTAGTACGGTCGCGCCAGCCAAGGCGTAGGGTCCCGGCTCTCAAGCCGAGGAGTTAGTTTCTGCTGGATTGGAACTCTTCAGCGGTATCTAGAATATCGTTGAATGGAAAGACATGGAAGGGCTTGGTGAACAGTGGGGGAAGTGAGGAGGAAGGAAGAACTGGAAGATAAAACCCTGTCAATCCGGTTTTTTCACAGACGGCCATAACTATGCGGGGCGAAGATGGTGAAAGATTAGTGACGAGAGGAGCTTGATGAACACACTGGTGGTGGTGTTGGTAAGTACAATGTACATTTATATTATTTGAGAGATGGATAGAGATTATATATATTATATATATCAGGTGCTACAGTAGAATTCATTTTTTTTCCCTTTAACGGCATGTGACTGAAATTGCTCGCAAGTTTGATTGCAAGCGATTGAAGATTGTGGTGGTTGGTCTTCATATATTACGTTTCCAGTTCATTATTTATAGGCGTAGGCTATATACTACATATATATATCGCGGTGTACAGTAGAATACATTCCTTACGCATGTGACTGAAATTGTTTGCAGGTTTGATTGCAAGCGATTGAAAGATTGTGGTGTTGGTCTTCATATCTTACGTTTCCATTCATTATTCTAGAGGCGTAGGCTATATACTACATAGATATTAATCGGGCTGGTACAGTAGAATACATTCCTTACGCATGTGACGCTGGAAAAATTGTTTTGCAAGTTTGATTGCAAGCGATTGAAGGATTGTGGTGTTGGTCTTCATATATTACGATTTTCCATTCATTATTTAATAGGCGTAGGCTATATAATACATATATATATCGGTGTACAGTAGAATACATTCCTTACGCATGTGACCTGAAATTGTTTTGCAAGTTTTGATTGCAAGGCGATGGAAGATTGTGGTGTTGGTCTTCATATATTACGTTTCCATTCATTATTTCTAGGCGTAGGCTATAGAATACATATATATATCGGTGGTACAGTAGAATACATTCCTTTACGCATGTGACTGAAATTGTTTGCAAGTTTGATTGCAAGCGATTGGAAGATTGTGGTGTCTGTGTCCTCAATCTTCATATATTTATACGTTTCCATTCATTATTTCCTTACGTCATACCCTGTGACGTGAAATTGTCTTGAAAGTTGTTATTGCAAGCGATTGAAGATTGTGGTGTTTGCGTCTTCATATATATACGTTTCCATTCATTATCCTTATTATCTAATAGGAGTCGGCTAGATAATACTAATATATCCCGGTGTACAGTAGAAAGCATTCCTTACGCATGTGACTGAATTGCTTGAAAGTTTAATTGCAAGCGATTGAAGATTTTGGTGTTTTTGGTCTTTCACCTATATTCCGTTTTCCATTCATTTGTATAGGCGTAGATATTCACGGTGTAGGGTTGATTTATTCATAGTATGAAATCAACCCGTATTGCACCGTGATATAGACAGCCTATAAATGATGGTATTGACTATTGATTGTTTCGTGTTTGCGAGGTTTTAATCATTTGTTAGGCGTATTGTTATTCACGGTGTAGGATTGATTCGTTATCATAGTATGAAATCAACCCTACACCGTGCCTATATAGATCGCCTATCAAATGATGGTATTGAATTATTATTTCGTGTTTGGCGCGAGTTTTCAATACATTTGAATAGGCGTATTATCACGGTGTAGGGATGTGATTTCATAGTATGAAATCAACCCTACACCGTGATATAGACGCCTATCAAATGATGGTATTGAATATTATTATTTCGGTGTTTGCGAGTTTTCAATTGGCATTTTATAGGCGTATATCACGGTGTAAGGATTGATTTCATAGTTATGAAATCAACCCTACACCGTGATATAGACGCCTATCAAATGAATGTATTGATATTATTATTTCGTGTTTGCACGAGTTTTCAATCATTTGATAGGCATATATCACGGTGTAGGGTTTGATTTCATAGTATGAAACCTCAAACCCGTACACCGTGATATAGACGCCTATCAAAATTGATGGTATATGATATTATTATTTCGTATGTTTTGCGAGTTTTCAATCATTTGATAGGCATATATCACGGTGTAGGATTGATTTCATAGTATGAAATCAACCCTACAACCGTGATATAGACGCCTATCAAATGATGGTATTGATATTATTATTTCGTGTTTGTTGCGATTTTTCTTCAATCATTTGATAGGCGTATATCCCGGTGTAGGATGTGATTTTCAATAGTTATGAAATCAACCCTACACCGTGATATAGACGCCTATCAAATGAATGGTATTGATATTTATTATTTCGGTGTTTGCGAGTTTTCAATCATTTGATAGGCCGTATATCACGGTGTAGGATGGATTTCATAGTATGAAATCAAACCCTACACAACCGTGATATCACGACTCCTATCAAATGATGGTATTGATATTATTATTTCGTGTTTTGCGGTAGTTTTCAATCATTTGAATAGGCCGTATATCACGGTGTAGGATTGATTTCATAAGTAAGACACTCAACCCTACACCGTGATATAGGACGCCTATCAAATGATGGTATTGATATTATTATTTTCGTTGTTTGCGAGGTTTTCAATCATTTGCTAGGCGTATATCACGGAGAAGGATGGTTTTCATAGTATGAAATCACCCTACCAACAGTGATATAGACGCCTATCAAATGATGGTTATTGATATTATTATTTCGTGTTTGTCGGAGTTTTCAATCATTTGATAGGCATATATCACGGTGTAGGTTTGATTTCATAGTATGAAATCAAACCCACCACCGTGATATAGACGCCTATCAAATGAATGGTATTGATATTATTATTTCGCTGTTTGGCGAGTTTTCAATCACTCTGATAGGCGTATATCACGGGTGTAGGATTGATTTCCATAGTATGAAAATCAACCCTACACCGTGATATAGACGCCTATCAAATGATGGTATTGATATTAATTATTTCGTGTTTGCTGAGTTGTTCAATCATTTGATAGGAGTATATCACGGTGTAGGATTGATTACATAGTATGAAATCAACCCTACACCGTGATATAGACGCCTATCACATGATGGTATATGATATTATTATTTTCGTGTTTGACGCAGTGTTTCATCATGTGATAGGCGTATATCACGGTGTAGGATTGATTTCATAGTATGAAATCAACCCCTACACCGTCGTATACGGACGCCTATCAAAAGGTTGTATTGGTATTATTATTTCGTGTTTTGCGAGTTTTCAATCCTTTGGATAGGCGGATATCACGGTGTAGGATTGATTTCATAGTTATGGAAATCAACCCTACACCGTGATATAGACGCCTATCAAAATGATGGGTATTGATATTAATTATTTCGTTTTTGCGAGTTTTCAATCATGTGATAGGCGTATATCACGGTGTAGGATTGATGTTCATAGTATGAAATCAACCCTTTATCACCGTGATATATGACTATCAACATTGAATGAAACAACTCGCAAACAACGAAATAATAATACCAACCCCATCTTTTGATAGGCGTCTATATCACGGTGTAGGGTTGATTTCATACTATGAAATCAATCCTACACCGTGCGTGATATACTCATATCAAGCTGATATACTGATATACGGCTGAAGCCGTGCCACACGTCTGCAAACATACAACAAGGAGGCAACCCAATTAGGAAGGAAATCTACGTTGCATGTGTAGCTATTGTAATGTGGGACTATGCGCTTCTCCATGTTACACAGAGTACCACACACTGAACACTTCCTAGACCTCTTCCAAGACCCTCCTCCTCCTCTAGACCTCACTCTTGCCAATCATTCATAAGTTCATGCAATCATTCATTCATCTATTTCACACCTACCTCATTGAATTCATGTAATTCCACATCATTCATATGGTGAATAGCACAATACCCAAACAACAAGTGCATTCAGCATCATCAGCAACATCACCCATTACATCCATAAGTTTCTAATCTCATCCATCCATCTGCTTCTTGGTCTACCTCATCCATCCATGTCAGTTGTCTACCTCAATCATAATAACGGCCTTTTATCTACCTCAATCCTATAACTGCCTTTTCTACCTCAATGCACACATGTGGATTACACTCCTGGGACCACCACAAAAAAAAAAAATTAGTCATCCACACCCTACCCCATAGGGTGATTTGGAAATGTGTTGAAATAATATTATTTATAAACACAAAACAAAAATTCCTGCAAAGCAAGCGAAACAGAGACGAGCAGAGTGAAAATGAACGCCTATACCTATATCTATATATCTACTATTTATATATAATTATATAAGCCTATCAAATGATTTCAATCAATATATGGTATATATATGCGATATATATGTATATATATATACCGTATATTGGTATCAATCATTTGATAGGCATACATATCACCATGTACGGACCGGTAACATTGTAGGGACAGAAATGTACCGTATACCGTGATCTCTAAGCCTATCAAATGATTGAAATCAATAATAGACCAATATACAGTCATATATATATTGCTATCACTCATTTGATAGGAGTATATATCACGGTATACCGGTACATTTTTATCCTTACGAAAGGAGACGAGAAGAGTCATAGCAATTTCCAGGTCAACATGTACGGTACATAGTAGGGACAGAAATGTACCGTATAACCGTTTTGCAGGTAGTAGGGGTAGGCAGACACGCCCAGGGAATGTACTAACGCCCAAGGTTTCGGGAGGACTCAGGGAATAGCCTGAATTCCACTTTTCGCGACCACTGGCCTTGGTAGATGGATACATATCTTCTTGCCTCACACATCAGGGGGTATCAGGAAAAACATATTTACTATAACATACACATCCAACTTCAAGACATTGCCCTACATCGCTATCCTCTATCCATAAAAATACTAATCTTTCCCACCTACATACATACATGTAACACCATCCACTTACCTTATAAATATGGCAGTACAATCTGTTAAGAGCAAACCTGGGGGTGCCCCGGATAGGCACCCCCGGCAGGGTTGGGTTATTGAACCCCAAACAGGGCCCTCCCGGTCGTCATCATGCGACCCTGTGTCAAGAGCATTGCAACGTCCCAAAGCTGCTTGTCAGTACAGCTAGTCTTTAGTAATATAAGGGGACCTCACTCTAACATCAAATTCTGTACACCAAATTTCTTCAAGCAGAATCCCCTACTCTCCTTTTTTTGACAGCGAGACCTCAAGTAACACTCACATCTGACCACATCTAGATTTAATTTTTACAGGTACTCAACTGCTTCCAAAATTTAAGACCTAAAGGTGGTGTCACTTTGCTTGACAAAATCTGAAATTGCATGGAGGAGGTATACTAGTTGCAATCTGTTCCTATTTTGCTTATTCTATATACAAATTAATTTCTGCTGGTAAATTAAAATAACATATGTGCATCTACCGTTCACCAAATACTACTCCAGAGCAAAGTCTTTTTGATTTCTCTGTCCTCACAACTCAGTGTCCCAAACTTAAATGCTTCTTCTGAAATCCTGTGTTGGGTGATTTTACTGTCCATAATGTTTGACTGCTCACTAATTCACGCCAGGACTGATTGATGCTGGTTCTTGAATGTGAGCTATTGCAGGACTCATTTAATCAATTCAACTAGTCCAACCAACCCACCCGGTGTACCAGAATAATCATAATCCTACTTCCCCACATACTTCGACTTATTTTTAAAAACAATTCAGAAAAATTCATGATTGTTCAGTGAGCGTCCCCACTTGGATCTTCTGATCACGGTTCTGATACAGGCCACCTGTCTATCACCTACCACACCTTCCCACTCTGAACCTGTGTTGGTGACTAAATGGCAGACGATAGGGCCGAATGGGAGGGTCTTCAAGGTTTCTTATTGATTTACCTGGACCTTTCCTTTTCTAATGCTGCACACTCAACCTTGAGCCACATACAAGCTTTTGTAAACAGTTGGAATGGAAACTTTTATTACCTCATCACAAGTACAGTAAAAGACCTAATGCACCTAAATGGTTTGACCATAATTGTGCTAGAGTAAACTGAACAAAAAAGCAATAGCCTCAAATGCATACACCTAAGATCAAAAAAAACACATGAAGCCTTTTTACTTTAGAAACATCAGAATCATGCCAAAAACTGTATTAACACCTAACTAACTCAAAACTTTCTCCATAAGCAGGCAAATAAACTTCTAAATAATCACAAATGATAACAAAAATATTTTGGTCTACTCTTAACTCATTCAAATCCAAATTCACTACTGCTTCATCCAATTCCACAATTCAAATCTCCGACTGGCAATCTTGTAAGGGACCCACGAGGTTAAGCTAACTTCTTGCAGATATTTTATCACCAACTCAACCTTAGATGACATAAATCAAGATGGCCCTGTACTTACTTTTAATTCACCTGAAATTCCACGACATTAAGAATCCACAACAGACATGTCAAAACTATTTTGCAGGAATCTTCTCAGTAGATAAGGCTCCTGGTCCAGATGAAATTCCTCCATAGTACTTACGATGGGTCTTTGGTGCTCGCTCCTGTATTGGCAAAATTTTTCCGTACGGAGTGTAATTCATACCTCATGCTTCCCAGTACTGGAAAGAAGCAACATCCATCCAGTTCCTAAAAAAGGTGCCTCTTCAGATCCATCAAAACTACAGCACCAATAGCTATCAAACTTCCACTCTTGGCAAGTTTTTGCAAATATTAAATAATCACATAATTAAGCACCTAGGGAGAATAATAAATTAATCAGTGAATAGGCAATATGGTTTAGACGATTGTTCGATCAACTGCAGCCATTCTTTTGCCTTCTTACGCATCAAATCAACCAAGTACAGCCCAACCAGGTGAAACACATACCTAATAGCACTGGATCTATCAAAAGGCATTTGACTAGAGTCTGGCATCAATCCGGTATTGTCGAAGATGTCAAACTACGGCTTTGATACATTTAGATTCCACTAATTTTTCTTATATTCTCACAGAAAAATCGGTACTGGTCAGATGGCCTGTATTCTCAATTTCACTCAATAAATGATGGTGTTCCCCAGCGGAATCAGTTTTGGCCCCAAAATCTGTATCATTCATATCAATGATTTATATCTACCCATACTAATCCAATACATTCATACGCAGATGACTCAAAAACACTCCACAGTTCCTTCACATTTACCAATTCTTTCACCCAAACTGCGTGCTTATAATTCAAAATAAACACTGCAATTTCTCTGAACCAAGCGACCTTTCTAGAATTAATGAATGGGGACAAGCAGAATCTCGTTTCCGTTTAGCACAGAAGAAACACCAAAGTAATTAATTTTCTAACCGAACCGAATACTTCACTGGACTCCCATATATTTTTTAATGATGTAACTATTACCACTTCCCCTAGTAATTGACATTCTCGTGTAACATTAATACAACTTGAGCTGGAGGAACATTACGTTAGAAGGCAGTGCTACGAATGCCTCAAAAAACTGGGGACTCTGTACAGAGTTCGAGAATTCTGCACTGACGGGCAGTTGGCCGTAATACTATAAAAAGTTCATGTGCGCTCTCAGATGGATTACTGTCACCTCTGTGGGGTGGACGTGGAGAATGGGTTGCATTGAGGCAGTTGGGACAAAAATTCAAAATAAAGCTATTAGATGCAATCAATAACCCTGCAATCAATACAGGAACTTCCTACCATGAGCCATACGAAAGAAACAGGTGCAGCCCTTGCATTATTCTACAGATATTTTACAGGCAATTGTTACGAGAACTTGCTTCAATTGTGCAGCCTTCATCTTTCCCCGTCGTAGAACTAGCGGCAGCTGAGGAGCGCCAATGAACCTTACAACTTTCTCCTCCACAATGCAGCACTTCTGCTTATAAGAATTCATGAGCCCCAGAGTATCTACTCTTGGAATTCACTTCCTCGAATTGCGTTCCACATAACTTACATTCAACAAAGTTTAAATCCAGTTGTTACAAACATTTTATGAATGGAGGATGCCTTTAGGCACATGGACCTTTTTGCTTGTATCTGGGTTTTTCCTTCCTCATCATTCATCAAAATTTCCAGGTCATGTACGGTACATAGTAGGGACAGATGTGATACCGTGATATATACGCCTATCAAATGATTGAAATCATATAGACTATTATATATATATCATCAATAGGCGTATATCACATACGGTACATTGTCTCCTACGAAAGGAGAGGAAGAGTCATAGCAATTTCCAGGTATGTACGGTACATAGTAGGGACAGAAATGTACTATACCGTATATATACGCCTATCAAATGATTGAAATCAATATAGACAATATACAGTATATATATATGATATCAATCATTTGATAGGCGTATATACACGTACGGTACATTTGTATCCTTACGAAAAAAAAAAAAAAAGTCAAAAAAACTTTCCAGGCTCACATGTACCCGGTACATAGTAGGGAAAGAATTGTACCGTCTCACGTGAATTATACACTATCAAATGACCTGAAATCAATATAGACCAATATACAGTATATTATATTGAGATCAATCATTTGATAGGCGTATATATCACCGGTATACGGTACATTTGTCTCCTTACGAAAGGAGAGGAGAAGAGTCATAGCAATTTCCAGGTCCACAATGATACAGGTACATAGTAGGGACAGGAAACATGTACCGTTATACCGTGATATATACGCTCTATCAAATGATTGAAATCAATATAGACCAATATACAGTATATATACTATATATTGATATGAATCATTTGATAGGCGTATATCTCACGGTATAACGGTACATTTGTCTCCTTACGAAAGGAGAGAGAAGAGTCATAGCAATTTCAAGGTCACATGTTACGGTACATAGTCAGGGACAGAAATGTACCGTCACCGTGATTATATACGCATATCAAATGATTGAAAATCAATATAGACCAATATACAGCATATATATATTGTTATCAATCAGTTGATAGGCGTATATATCACGGTATACGGTACATTTGTCTCCTTACGAAAGGAGGATAATGAGAGTCATAGCAATTTCAAAGGTCACAGGTACGGTACATAGTAGGGACAGAAATGTACCGTATACCGTGATATATACGCCTATCAAATGATTGAAATCAATATAGACCAATATACAGTATATATATATTGATATCAATCATTTGATAGGCGTATATATCACGGTATACGGTACATTTTTCTCCTTACGAAAGGAGAGAGAAGAGTCATAGCAATTTCCAGGTCACATGTACGGTACATAGGAGGGACAGAAATGTACCGTATACCGTGATATATACGCCTATCAAATGATTGAAATCAATATAGACCAATATACAGTATATATATATTGATATCAATCATTTGATAGGCGTATATATCACGGTATACGGTACATTTCTCTCCTTACGAAAGGAGAGAGAAGAGTCATAGCAATTTCCAGGTCACATGTACGGTACATAGGAGGGACAGAAATGTACCGTATACCGTGATATATACGCCTTTCAAATGATTGAAATCAATATAGACCAATATACAGTATATATATATATATTGATATCAATCATTTGATAGGCGTATATATCACGGTATACGGTACATTTCTCTCCTTACGAAAGGAGAGAGAAGAGTCATAGCAATTTCAAGGTCACATGTACGGTACATAGTAGGGACAGAAATGTACCGTATACCGTGATATATACGCCTATCAAATGATTGAAATCAATATAGACCAATATACAGTATATATATTGATATCAATCATTTGATAGGCGTATATATCACGGTATACGGTACATTTCTCTCCTTACGAAAGGAGAGAGAAGAGTCATAGCAATTTCCAGGTCACATGTACGGTACATAGTAGGGACAGAAATGTACCGTATACCGTGATATATACGCCTATCAAATGATTGAAATCAATATAGACCAATATACAGTATATATATATTGATATCAATCATTGATAGGCGTATATATCACGGTATACGGTACATTTTTCTCCTTACGAAAGGAGAGAGAAGAGTCATAGCAATTTCCAGGTCACATGTACGGTACATAGTAGGGACAGAAATGTACCGTATACCGTGATATATACGCCTATCAAATGATTGAAATCAATATAGACCAATATACAGTATATATATATTGATATCAATCATTTGATAGGCGTATATATCACGGTATACGGTACATTTCTCTCCTTACGAAAGGAGAGAGAAGAGTCATAGCAATTTCAAGGTCACCTTCGTAAGGAAAAAAATATACCGTACATGGTGATATATATAAGCCTATCAAATGATTGATATCAATATTCACCAATATAAAGTATATATATATATATATATATATATACCGTATATTGATATCAATCATTTGATAGGCATACATATCATCATGTACGTATCGGTACATTGTAGGGACAGAAATCTACCGTATACCGTGATATATACGCCTATCAAATGATTGAAATCAATATACACCAATATACAGTATATATATATATTGATATCAATCATTTGATAGGCGTATATATCACGGTATACGGTATATTTCTCTCCTTACGAAAGGAGAGAGAAGAGTGATAGCAATTTCAAGGTCACCTTCGTAAGGAAACAAATATACCGTACATGGTGATATATATACGCCTATCAAATGATTGATATCAATATTCACCAATATACAGTATATATATATATACCGTATATTGATATCAATCATTTGATAGGCGTATATATATCACCATGTACGGTATATTTGTTTCCTTACGAAGGTGACCTTGAAATTGCTATGACTCGTCTCTCCTTTCGTAAGGAGAGAAATACCGTATACCGTGATATACACGATATACAGTATATATATATATATATATATATATATATATATTATATATATATATATAATCATATATATATACCGTATTTGTACGGTAGCTTGTAAGGAATGAAATTTATTAGTGATAAATGAAAGAGAATACAGAAACTGAACTGAAAATAGAGTGAAAAAGATAATAATACAGAAATATTACAAGCAAATAAAGAAAGAGGGAATAGAGAAAAGAATAATGAGAATTACATATACGAAAGGGAGAAATATAGAGAAGAGAGACAGGGAGGAAGGGAGACAACGCGTACGAAGGAGAAGGGAGGAGAGAGAGAGAAAGCGAGCTAGCCAGAGAGAGAGAGAGAGAGAGTCAGACAGACAGACAAGAGGAGTGAGAGAGACAGAAAGAGAGAGAGAGAGAGAGAGAGCGAGAATACAGAGAATACAGAAATAAGGAGAAACAAGATAAAATAAGAGGGCTTACCGAAGGAATACCGTATTTGTACGGTAGCTTGTAAGGAATGAAATTTATTAGTGATAAATGAAAGAGAATACAGAAACTGAACTGAAAATAGAGTGAAAAAGATATAATAATACAGAAATATTACAAGCAAATAAAGAAAGAGGGATTAGAGAAAAGAATAATGAGAATTACATACACGAAAGGGAGAAATATAGAGAAGAGAGACAGGGAGGAAGGGAGACAGCGCGTACGAAGGAGAAGGGAGGAGAGAGAGAGAAAGAAAGCGAGCTAGCCAGAGAGAGAGAGAGAGAGAGTCAGACAGACAGACGAGAGGAGTGAGAGAGACAGAAAGAGAGAGAGAGAGAGAGAGAGAAAGAGCGAGAATACAGAGAATACAGAAATAAGGAGAAACAAGATAAAATAAGAGGGCTTACCGAAGGAATAATAGACGCGCGTGAGGCCGAAGTCAGGACAAAGCGAACGCATCCGAACGCGCCTGGGAAATACACCAAAAAGTAGCCTCCCTTCCTCACCTCCTCCCACCCTCCACACTCGCTCAATTCATTCAGAATAGACTTCTATGGGGAGCGGAAGAGTTGGTCGTTCCAAAAATCATCGTTTCGTTCCGATTGGAGCCATAGTTACGGCGCTAGGGCGAGTGAAAGTGAGCGAATATTTCGGGATTGTGCCCGCTGGGCGGCTCGTGTAAAATACCGCCTAGCCCGCTAATAAGGTGTTAAGATAGGGGAGGAGTTGTGTGCATATTACACTTGCATCAACGAACAAGTCAATCACACAACTCCAGCTTTATAGTCGGTTTCGTTTTAGCTGGCGGTAAATTGAATCCCTTAGTAACTTATTTCTCGATAGTTAATGGAAAAATGTGAACCTATACTATGTCTCTTCATCCTATTAATACCATATTTTCATAATGAAGACCATATTTCACTGCAAAATATAAATAATTTGAAAAAAACTAAGAGGAAGACTTGGCAGTGTGCCGTCAGATGGAAGGAAATAACAGTAGAGTTCAAAGGAAAAAGTCAAGTTTGAGTTGCATATCCAGGACTTCCAGGACATACTTTCAGCATCTCGGGCCTCTATCAGAAAATATAATTGAATATTTACAGATAGCGAGCCTGAAATTTAGGAGGAACCGGCCTTTGGCCGGGACATTTCTCTACCAAAGAATGTACAAATATATATCGAAGGGGTGTCTTGGAGGTATTTGTTTTAATGCTTGATGGAGGCCTAGGAAGCATATTAAAAACCTCCCCTTAACCTCTAGCATACCATAGGGTACTAGTATAAATGTGCCCCCCAGTCCCAAGCAATGTGGCAAAAATTACTTCAGAGGCAAGATACAACAACTTCCCACCTCAAAACATGGAGGAATATTGCCTCTTCCAGCCTGTGGTGGCTTGGATATAAGCTGAGAAGTGTTGCCAAGGTCTTAGAGCAGTGCTCAAACGTTGTGGTACCAGGTACTGCCTGATACTGGCATTTACAAGGATCGTATATTACTGACGGCTGGCAGCCGTCGCTAGGACTGGGTGAGTGATTTATCTACTGACGGCTCTCTGCCGTCGCTGGTATTGGATGGGTTAAGTGTTGAGTTTAGGTGAGCCATGAAACAGAGCTCTTTCCAACTTCCATATGCACCTACAATGTACACGAACAACGTAAAACGGTGGAGGAACCTACATGTGACAATATGAAGGGAAGCTAAGGTCGTCTGGTCTTGTGGTAGGTTGACAAGCAAGGGAAGACATACTTTAGAGCGTGTTTTATCAAATACAGAGAACATCATAACTCCCTCTAAGTGATCGCCCTTCTTAGTTAGCAAAAACAACTGGTAGTACAGCCTGTTAGCTGAATACAAGTATATCAAGATGACATACTCGCTGGGAAGGTACTGTACTCATGGTTAACTCTGTAGTAGTAGGGCTCACAAATGAGATCATTACCATTTATGTAAGAACACATTTAGCATATATAGTTTTTATTAAATTTTGTTTAATAACATTCTGAAAATGCCAGGTAATTTAATAACAAAACACTGAAGTAAATCATTGACACAACCTAACACCATTACAACATACAGAAACTACAGTAAGTTACAAGAGTCACCTGGAGACCTTCTTTCAGATTAGTAAGTTGTCTTAACACTTTTGTTGTGGCACTTGTCATACGACAATTGCTTGGTCACGACTGTACCATATGGGTGTTTTGGACTAAAAGTAACCTTTATTCCCTGAACATTTTCATGTATACACAAGAGCTATAACGTATTTCAATGATATATCCTTGAAAGCAGAGGAATAGACCTTTCCAATGACACCTGAATCATGTCTGTACGACCACTGGTTGCCGTGCTACGACATTACACAGGTGACGCTAAATTGGTTAAAAATAGCGAGTTTGAGTGGTTTTCGCTATTCCCGAGTGTGTATGGGAGCTGGAGATGTCTCCCACTGCCACTAGGTATGGCCCGGACCCGGTGGGCGTTGGATGGGACGGTCCCGCGCTGCTTGTACTCGCTCGCCTGCCTCCCAGTCCATGTTCAAGGCAGAAATTTGGCAATTGTCATATGACAAGTGCCGCAGTGATGACCGTATTTCTTACATAACAGCCTGCAGGCATTGAGTTAAAGTCATTATAATCTACAACAACCACTCCATAACTATTTGATGCTCGCCAAACCCCGACACATCCTAATGTCTCAAAATAGCAGATCAGCAGGTCCCATAATGAACTGAACTGCCATTCAGGGATGACTATAATTATAACCTCCGTTCATTTCTCCAGTGGACTTTCTATTAGTCTTACTCTATATAAAAAAGCATTATTCAACCTCCATTTTTTAGTCTCTCTCTCTCTCTTGTTAGAATTAAATCTGGACTGCCAAATAAGGGCTGCAAGGCCTGTGCAGTCTGTGTATCTCTGTACCTCAATGTGACACTCTCTCCACCTCAGCTATCTATACTTACAGTATGTGGTCTGGAAAGGTCTTCATGTCCTGCTGCCGCAGCTGAGTCACACATATGTTGACCCACTGTTGCTCCGTCATTCATCTCGGTGTCTAGGTCTCCGCCGTTAGTGATCCTGTCTGCCTACGAAGGAACAGGGAGAAGCTATATTATCTTGACTATGAGAGGTCATATATATACAGTATTATATATTATTTCATTAACAGACACTTTAGTCTTCCATAGCTCTACACCAATACCTCTTCCTTGCAGGTGGCAGCACAAACGGTCTCATCATCACAGCTCTCAGTGTCAATGGGAGGGAAATGCAACACCTCCAGCTCTCCCTCCTGCACGTTGATGAACCCACCACAGTGACACTCCGGACGATCTTGACCCCTGTGTTGCGAGGGAATAAAGAAATTGGTGTTCCTAAATGTCTTCCTAGATTGGTCTCATCAAACTTGTCAACTTGACATATTGCCTCCTCAGCCAGCCACCTATCTCCCATTGCTGACATCACTTTGAGGACTTAGGGTAGGAGAGGTATCAAGTGAATTAATTTATATTTTTCATTTTTTATCTATTCATTTATATATTTTTATATTAACCCGTACAGCCCCAGCGACGCGCCTGACGCGTCGGCGATGTATGTAACGCACAGCCCCAGAGACGCGCCTGGCGCGTCACCCTAATTGCGCCGACCGTAACCTCAGGTGTAGCCACTCAAGAGGGCTCAGATTTGTATGGGAACTGTGTACGTATCCCACGCAACCGTGCCGATGGTTGAAAACTCTCAAAGTCCACGTGCGTGCGCGCGAGCGCGCAATAACCTGTTTTTTTGGGATAATTGCCTTCAATTTTTTACTCTTATAAAATCCGTTTTCGGGGGCTCTGTAGGACCATTTTTTAAGCTTTTTGAGCGGTTTTTCGTGGTTTTTCCTTCATTCCTAACCCATTCGCTATTGTTTCTGGAATAAAACCATTTTTTGAAAACCGGCCGGGTTCTGGTGCGCAAACATTACAAAACTAGCCGGGGCTCCACGGGTTAAGGCCCAGGACTCAAATTTACGCCTCTAGTAACTTGCAATGCCATTATTGAACGCTGTAAACCAGTCGACTCGAAAGGATTCCCACTAGACTAGTACCGGTAATTTAGTCGTCCATTTATGCATTCTCGACAAAATAATTTGAAACAAATGACGTTACCTTTAGAAATAGGAATACTAATCCACGTACTCTCTGTATACAGCACTTATTGTCAGAGTATTCATTTGGTATCAGGCTTGTTTAACCCAGCAAGCGTAATAAGCTTTATGGAATTATCTGTATAGCGTATGCGATAGGCCTCACAGGAGCAAAACCATGAAAAACCCTTTCAAAACGCCCCACGGGCAATTAATACAAAGCAAGATGTAATTAGGTTATATAATTTCACTCTAATACTTTCTACCACTCCTTCACATGTGTCCCAACCCCCTCTTCTCTTTTATCCCCACCTTTTTCCCCCCTCTTCCTCCCTCCTCAATTATCGGCTATTTTTCCTCTTATTTTCCTCATTTATCGGATATTTTCCGCGCCAATTATCATCAGGCGGGCTCGGAGACAATGGTGAGTCATATAAAGAGCCTCTAGCAGCCAGAGATCTCTCCCGGGCCGCTCAGTTGCTTGCGAGACTTTGCAGAGGAGAGATATACGTCTCTCGCCCGGCCACCCCAAAATACGACCGCCTGGCAAAAAATATACGTTTTTTCACTACCCAATTGCTGTTCCTACTTCTTTTATCACTCTTCAATGTTCACATGTTCATCATATAAGTAAAATAAATGCACATGGAAAAGAAATAATGCTTATTATGGTAAATAGTATATATGACAAATTCTGTCAGAATCGAAGGGTTTAATTGCACATACGCGATACTTTTAAACACCTCATTTCCGCGCTCCTCGGGTTAAGAATACAATGTGTGTCTTTGTGGGAAGTTGGGGAGCTAATATATGGTTCAATGTTTTTAGTATTGCTTAATAATAGGTTATATTCTCAAGCCTATACTGATAGCGTAAGATATTGTTTTTTATAATGCTGAAATGTTTGTAGTAGCCAGCTACTGGTAATTATCGAAGACAATAATGTAGATGTATACACATTACTTATCATATATATATCTGGCATATATATTTTCATAATATATGGATTATCTAAGTAAGGTTTGAGTAAAAAAGGCTATAATAAAGACATTTATATGTCAGCCACATGTACTGACTGGCCTACTGATCCTGGGGTATGGAGCTGGCCTTGATATATACAGGTAGGAGGGGACAGTATACGGACAGGGTGTACGCACAGATAATAGAGTTCCTTCATCACTTTTACTTAATAACATTACTGTAGTTATATTTTCTTAATATTGGTTATATGAAGTTATGGCAGCGAGTTAAGTGTGGTATGGAGTAATACTGAAAGCCTAAATCATAATTATTATAGGCACATAAGGTCAATGTAAGCATACATCCGTACTAATGTGGTCAAGGTGGAAGTCACACTGGTATTTGTTTTCAGAAACTTTGTCGGTCCATATCATTCTTTATATTAGTAAGCATTAGCAAAGTAAGGCATTTTTGAAATCATTATTCAATACTCTATCATTCACAAAAGGATGATTTGAATTATCATTATTATTTTGTAGACTTGTAAGTAGTATGTCATAGATTGTTGGACTCTAATATTATATAGAGTGGGCTAAAATACAAATTCAATGGATCTAAATAATTTGTGCAAACTTTATAAAGCAAAACTAGGGGAATGGAGGGAACTACTCCAAAACTAGGGGAATGGAGGGAACTACTCCAAAACTAGGGGAATGGAGGGAACTACTCCAAAACTAGGGGAATGGAGGGAACTACTCCAAAACTAGGGGAATGGAGGGAACTACTCCAAAACTAGGGGAATGGAGGGAACTACTCCAAAACTAGGGGAATGGAGGGAACTACTCCAAAACTAGGGGAATGGAGGGAACTACTCCAAAACTAGGGGAATGGAGGGAACTACTCCAAAACTAGGGGAATGGAGGGAACTACTCCAAAACTAGGGGAATGGAGGGAACTACTCCAAAAGACTGAAAACGTGTGGATTCTTTTGAAGATTTTTATACTCAATATTAAATATGTAGTTTTTTCAATGATGCGGCTTATCTATATCATAAATTTCTGTGTATATGGTACCATAACATTCGGAATCACAAGTCGCACCCATCTACACAAAAATGGCGTTGATCACCCGTATAGTTTTCATGATATGGATGGTCAAGTGACTTTGAGGCGATTTCAAGATGGCCGCCATAAAAAACAACATGTAGGGCAAAGCCTTTTTATATAACATTTGTGGGGCATTGGTAGAGGATTCCATACACCAAAGCACAATAATCTATGAGTGGGAGAGACGGTATATGGTATATACGTCTAAAAAGATTCGGAAATATGGCGTGCGTGTCTGGGCTCCATTTTAGATCTTTAGTATATAAAAAGTTGCCCAATAAAACAATGCAATTGTGTCAAAGTTTGCCCGCGATCCTCCGACAAGCGGTTCCAGAGTTATTTCATAAAAATTGTGCACAAGAATAATTTGGAAGAATAAAAAAAAAAAAAAAAAAAAAAAAGATAAATAAAAACTATTTTGAACGATTTCCATATTGGATCCCCGCTGTAGGCTTGAAACCATAGTAATATGAACGATTTTAATAGGGGTTCACTGCCGTAGGCTTGAACCCCTAATATGCAGGATTCGAAGTTGCATAATAAATCATAGGCAGTGTCCACCATTCTTTAACTGCCTTCGTGGTGTAATGCATAAGGTGTTGATATTCGGTGTGAGCGTCCTGGGTTCGAATCCACGGACTGCCACATGTGTTTGTAATATTTCATTAATCGATTTTAGGAGTAGAGTTGGTTGTTGGATAGAACATAATAATTATACTAGTAGTAGTAGTAGTAGTAGTAGTAGTAGTAGTAGTAGTAGTAGTAGTAGTAGTAGTAGTAGTAGTAGTAGTAGTAGTAGTAGTAGTAGTAGTAGTAGTAGTAGTAGCAGTATTATATTAATAATACCATAGTTACCAAACCAGTCCGGCCAAAGACAGAATAAGGATAAGGGTCTTCATGTTGTTGTTGTTGTTGGTAATGTTAGCAGCAGCAGCAGCAGCAGCAGCAGCAGTGGAGGCAGTAGATGGTGTGTTACAATACTGTGTTACCGTCCTTTATATAGCACTACACTAAGGTCAACAGTTGTTGGTAATGTTAGCAGCAGCAGCAGCAGCAGCAGCAGTGGAGGCAGTAGATGGTGTGTTACAATGCTGTGTTACCGTCCTTTATATAGCACTACACTAAGGTCAACAGTTGTTGGTAATGTTAGCAGCAGCAGCAGCAGCAGCAGCAGCAGCAGTGGAGGCAGTAGATGGTGTGTTACAATACTGTGTTATCGTCCTTTATATAGCACTACACTAAGGTCAACAGTTCACTATTGTACTACACTAACACCTGGCATCACTCACGGCTTCATAGCTATCTTGTGCTTGGTCATGAATACTTGTTTGTGTTTTACAGTACGTATGTACAGGTGCGTTTGTTTTTCTATGTGAGTGGGGGAGACAAAAAACAGAACTGCATGTGAAGAGTGCCTCTCCCAGAGTTGAAAGAGTGACAGGTCCAAAATCAAGGAACGCACGATCCAAAATGCCTGGACACACAGAGTTTGAAGCAATTTAACTCATAGCATAAGGGAAAGACTGATACTGGAAGAGAGTTCCAGAGCTTAGGTGTTAAATAGAAGAAATATTGAGAATAAAGTTTCACTCTTGGGTTAGAGAGTTGCACAGAATAGGGGTGTGATTGTGTTTCAAGACTGGTGCTACATGCTGTACGAACAGGGTGTGGTATACACTGAGAGAGCTCTGAGGAACACTGATTATTGTAATAGCGGTAGAATAGTGAGAGAGATGCAACATTGCGGCGAAGAGAGAGACTGCAGATAATTGGCGAGTGGACCTGAGTTATTTTATTTGTTATATGTTTTTTCTATATTCCAAATTACTCCCTCTCGGGCATAGGCTGAGAGCCTGTACATTCAACCGTTCAACACGGTGAAGCACGTGAGGTCTCGTTCCAATCTTGGGAGTGACTATATTTTTGTTTTGTTATTATTTTTTTTTTCACTTGATTGGGAAGGCCATCAGCCCATCAGGACTATTAGGTCATACTAAAGCAACATGTTAATTGGCAAAGAACATCATAATACTGGAATGCGATATTGGCAAGTATCACAATCCAGTATACGTCACAGGTCTAAAGCAATTAACAACAGGAAAGTAATAAAGGCAACATCAGCTGAGAAGAATAGTGTCAGGACAGACACATTCTGAAGAGCATCAACTGTCAACCTCATTATATGCTAAGACAAAGGGGGAAAAGCAAAACAGAAGTGAAATTAATATTACTCTAAAATTAAATACAGACAAAATTAATTAATTGAACAATAAAAGCAACATAGGAGGTCCTGTGAACATAATAAATAATGAGTGAACACAATAGCATAAAACATTATGCTAAAAAGGAACATAGGAAATAAATAAAATAGCACCACCAAGAACATAACTCAAGTTACAACTCTCTGAATAAATTGGTCTCTTTCAGGTAAGCCATCAATTTTTCAACCACAACAACATCCCCATCACCCAGGATCGTGTCCAAAGTGATGGGGACGTTATTTGCCCTGCAGTACATCAGGAGAGGGCTACGCTCCTCCACAAATCTGCCACAGGACAAAAGGATGTGGTTGATCGAGAGAATCCCGCCACAGGTGGTACATTGCGGCGGGAATACACGGTCTATATATGGCTTCATGTGAGTTAAGAATGTGCAATTCATCCTCAGACGAGCTAAAATAACTTTCTCCCTCCGGGAGCGACGGTTAGCTGAGGGCCAAACCCCAATTGTCGGTTTGACTGTATGAATAGTCAGGTTGGTCCACTGACTTTGCCACAGAAGATTAATTGATTTCTTACCGAAAGAGAGACTTCACTGTAGATCCCGAGGGATGTTCCATGGCCCCTCAAGTTCTTACGCCGATTTTGCTAGTGCGTCAGCCTGCTCATTGCCGAAAATACGACAATGACCAGGCACCCACATCAGAGAGAAGGACTTACAACTTGAGTGCAACTTATTGATAATGCGGCCCTGGATTTCAGAAGAACCCGTCCTACATGAATCAATTGCCAGAAGGGCTAACTTTGAATCCGAAAAAATTACAAAGTTTACATGAGGAGGAGCCTCGGCAAAATCTATGACCCTTTCAATTGCAAAAAGTTCAGAAGTGAATACAGACAAACGGCAAACGGTACCTGAGGTGACATTCGGTCGACCACACACTCGCACCCACAAATTCATCCGACTTAGAGCCATCGGTGTAGAGGTGGAAAGAAGCTAGGTGTCTGATGAGGACCGATCGGAAAAGCTGGCGAATTTCCACCTCCGGCGCCTGACGCTTGGGGGAAGGGAGTCACTGAGTATCTGCGGTATATGCGGGCAGCTCCCAAGGTGCTATCTTTAATACAACCAGCTGGTCAACATTAGAGAGGTCATAACCTAGCTGTCGCGTTAGGAAGTGAAGCCGCACAGCCACCGACTTGAGGGCCCCATGCTGCACATGCTCGTACTGCAGGAGGATCCCATAAGCCGTAAGGCTGAGCGAATGTTTACGGTGTAGTGAAATACCGAACGAGAGGAGCATATGGTCACGACGAAGACGGAGGGGAGAAGACGTTAGCTTCTACTTCCATACGCTCCACACGAGTACACCGAAGGGCTCCAAGACACAAATGCAAACAGACATTCTGAAACACATCCAACCTTCTCAAGGACGCCGACCTATACACCTGCGAGCCGTAGTCGAACTTTGAACGAATAAGGGACTTATACACCATCAGTAAAGACGTTCTGTCGGCTTCCCAGTAACGAGCAGAAAGGTATTTAAGGACATTTAACTTTTTACTGCAAGAATTAATCAAATAATTGACATGAGACTTCCAATTGAGCCTGCGATCAAAGTGCAGACCCAAGAACTTGACTGAATTTTGAAAAGGTATCGGCTCATTATCCAAAATGATGCGCAAATTAGGTACGTTAAGTCTACGAGTAAATACTACGCCAACACACTTAGCAACGGAAAACTTAAAACCCCACCGCAAGGCCCAACGATGGACGGAATGAAGGGCCACTTGAACCCGCCCAGCCGAAAATTGCACATTGCGGGAAGAATGCCACAATGCGTAATGATCAGCGTACAATGAGTATTTAAGATTCCTGGGGATCGGAGCGGAAGACAGAATATCATTTATCATAAACAAAAACACCAAAGGGCTAAGCACACTGCCTTGCGGCACCCCATTCTCTTGGACATGAACGTCCGATGTTATGTGATGGGGCAACCTGACCGCAAAACATCGGTCGGACATGAAATTACGAATATAAATAGGCAAATTACCTCTAAAACCGGAAGCATAGAGTTTCGTAAGTATTCCGTGTCGCCAGGTCATATCGTAAGCTTTATGAATATCTAAAAAAATTCCAATCATGAATTCATTATTGGCAAAAGCCTCAGCGATACAATGCTCCAAATTCATTAAATGTTTTAGTGTACCCCTGTGTTTACGGAAGCCACATTGCGAACATTTAACAAATTCTTTGACTCTAAAACAAAAAGAAATCTGACGTTAACCATCCTCTCAAAGACCTTACAGAGACACTCCGTCAACGCAATAGGACGAAACAGCTTGGGATCTGTAAGGCTGCCAGGGCTCTTCGGGATCGGTATGACGTGCGCAAAGTGACATGAGTTTGAAACGTTCCAGACGTCCAAATCTCATTGTACAATGCTAACAACTTAGTCAGGTTGTCCGGACTAAGATGCTGAATCATACAGTAGGAGACTTGCGAAGGACCCGGACTCGAACCTTTACAGGATTTTAGGGCAAGGAGAAGATCCTTCATTGTAAACTCACAGTTGTAGTCAGAGTTTACTTCTTCTGTGGCAAAGTCAAAATTATGGAGTTCGGCCTGCCGCTTATGAACTAAAAAACGGGGATCATAGTTGGCCGAACTGCTAACATCCGCAAAATGCATGGCGAGTGTGGTGGCAATGTCCACGGGATCATCAATGACATTACCGTCCACCCTGAGAGTGGTGATGGGTGAACGGGTATACTTGTTGTTAAGTCCATTTATTGTGGACCAGACCTCTTTAAGCGGCGTGAACTGATTCACCGTGGACACATAAGAACGCCAGGCACTACGTTTTGTGGACCAAATGACTCTCCTTGCCTCAGCCCTGGATTTCTTATAAGCAATGAGGTTGTCGTCTGAGGGCTGTTTATCAAAAATCCTGTATCGCCTATTCTGTTTAGTGAGCGCTTGTCGGCAGTCCGGTGACCACCACGGAACTCTATGCCTCGTGTGGACTGTAGAAGTTTTAGGAATAGCAAGCTCGGCTGCGTGTAAAATGCAAGTCTGAATATGAGTTACCTTGTCATTATGTCACCTCCCGAAATATCAAAGTTGGCAATTCTAGAGAAGGCACCCCACTCTGCTTTCTTAAAGTTAAATTAGCAGCAAAAGTCGCATGAATGAGAAAGACAGTTCGGTAGGTGGTCACTTCCCATAGAATCGTCGAAAGTGCCCCAAGTGATGTTAGGTAGTATTACAGGGGATGACAAAGACAGGTCAATGCATGATGTATGGCCCGTACGATCGTCGTTCAAAAGACAGAGGTCAGATGGAAGTAAAACATTAGCTATTTGTTTGTCGCGACCATCACACCTCATACTACCCCATTGATGATGATGTGCATTAAAATTGCCTAAAATTAATTTTGAATTGGGCAAATAATCAAAAAGAGAAAGGAAAGAATCATCATCAATTGGAACCTGAGGAGGACAATACAGCAAGCAAATAGACAGGTACGTGCCTCGAAATTTGACCCTGCATGCGACAGCTTCCAGGGCAGAATCAAGAGGCACTGCCGAGTGGGGAAGCGACTTATGGACATAAATCACCACCCCATGACCTTCATGTCTTCTATACGAATGGTAGTGTTTAAAAGGAGGCGGATCAGCGTGATCCACCAAATTCGTCTCCTGTAGACAAACGACTGACGGCGAGTGCAATTGCAACAGAAGAGCTAAGTGTTGTAATTTATTCCTAATACCTCTACAGTTCCACTGAAATATCTTGTACTCCATGGTTTAAGAGTGATTGGGATGCCCAGCGTGCTTAGATTTCTTACGATTATGTTTAGAATGAGGAGAACCCGGGGACCTTTGCCGGGGCTTGCCACCGGCAACTTCCATCCTCTCCGTAGACTCCCATAGGTGAGGCCGGGAGGCCCCCCTCGAGGGAGCCGGAGACGGGATGATGTGCGTATAAGACTGACGGCTGAGGGGGGGTAAGATTTACTTTATTCACATCAGGCTTGCCATTTTTCCCAGTAGGAGAGGGAGGAGAAGAAGCAGCAGCACGGGAATAAGAGGACTTATCTTGCACTGAGGCAGAAGCAGGGCAGAGGATGACGCAATAAGAGGAAAAGAGGTAGATGGAGTAGGAGAGTCAGATACAGACGTAGCGGTAGAGTCAGTGGAACTGGGAGAAACAGTGGAAGTGGTAGAGTCAGTGGGAGCAGTAGAAACAGTGAAAGTGGTAGAGGAGGAACAGTGGGAAAGAGGAGGCTGAGACTGAACAGGTGTAGCAGGAGGGAGAGGATCAGTCTGGGTAGACACAGAACAAGTCTGAGTCCCCACAGAGCACATCTGAGGCCGAGAGATCGCCGCCGAAGCATAGGAAATATTTGGCCTAGGAGTTGCATGCAACCCATCCACCTTCTTCCTAGCTTCGAAATAAGAGACTCCCGAAGTGTCCTTGACTGTACAGACCTCCTTCTCTATCTTCCACTTGGGGCAATCCCGAGAGGAAGAAGAGTGAGCACCTGCACAGTTTACACACTTAGCTGTCTCAGTGCACCCTACAGACTCATGACCCAGTCCACCACAACGTTCACAAACAAACTGGGGAGAACGGCAAGCTTCTTTAGTGTGCCGAAATTGCTGGCATTTAAAACAACGCAAAGGGTTGGCGGGTGCCCAACCCCGAAAGGGGTTGAAATAGGGGAGCTATCCCCCCGCCAAAGGCGGCTTTCTAGGGCCTTTCCTAGCTGATGCTGAGAGGATTGGGTTCTAGTCATGTGGTGATGGGCTGGTCTATCAGAGTGAGAGCTGAGCAATCTCTGCCATACCCATAGCTTACTCTGACTGTTCCTTTAACTTATATATTTTCTAGATCTCAAGTGACGGCGTCTCTTCCGTGGATTGACCTCCCAATCTACCAAGATTGGAAGCCAAAACGTCACATTTTTCCCTTGCCCCTCAACTTTCTCTTCATAATTGCTGAGGGGCACAGGGTCCTGGGTGGGGCTTTGGTTTCCCGGGTGTTTCCGCACCCTCCTCAGCTCCCCGCCATGGAGTGGCTTCGGTCACCCAGGCCTTATTGTGGTCGGCAGGGAGGGTTCTGTGGGGGCGCTCGGTTATGGCCTTGGAATTGCTCGGGGCCTTGGGGCTGTTCGGCCAGGCAGCTTGGGGAACAACAACAACGCAAAGGGTTAGGGATGAAAACTCTAACTGGGCAACGTTCGTAACCTACATGAACAGCATCGGGGAGCGAGGCCATACCAAAAGTAAAAATAACCGTGGGAGTCTTTACACGTTCGCCATTTGTAAAACGAGTAATAAATCTTGCGCCAACGACAAACTGATCGGCCATTTCATTGACAATGTCCTGCTCAGACAAGGACAAGAAATCCCTATAATATGTCACCCCCTTGCACGAATTCATTGATTAGGGATCTGCGCAGTTACATCGTAGCAATGAAATTTCCGTAACATGAGGAAGTCTTTAACCTGGGAAGCATTACGTGTTTTAATGAGGAGGTCACCACTGGCAAGCTTCTTGACCTGGTCCACCGGCCCCGCACATCCATCAATCACCTTCTTAATTAAGAAGGGATTGAGGGATGCTAGGGTCACCAAACCAGACGCATGAAGTGTTACAAAGGAGGCGTTCTCGGGAGCAATCACGGGCGATAGAGGAGGACGATCGGGGGACTCACCCCTCCCCCCTTTGGGGGGAGAGGAGGGAGGAACAACGTCCATCCCACTTCCCCTGAGGGGGGAAGTGAGAACCGCACTGGCGACGCCAGAAGAAGGGAAGGGAGGTAGGGGAGGAAAAAATTAAAGTTTGCTAAACCGTCTCAATCCTCTGTTCGGGGAGCCGCGTCCCTGGTAATTCAGGCCCAGAGCGATCAGTTGGGGGATCTCCCAGAGGTCAGAAAGCAAAGATCTAGCAAATACCAAAGGGCAAAAAGACACCTACTTTGCCACCAAAAAAGGGAGAGGAAGAATGAAGACAAATATATTTATTAATGAAAAAAAAGAGGCACCCAGGCCAACAAACAAGCATGAAATCATCAACCGCCGAGAAGACGTCCGCACGCCACGCCTAATGCAAGTCAAGTCCCAATTGCCCCTCTGCTTTTAAACCCCTTTTGTATCAACGCTACGTGGACGACACGTTTGTTGTTTTTAAATGTTCAACTTATGTTCCCCTTTTTCTTGATTACATAAACTCTAAACATCCTAACACGAAGTTCACTTGTGAAATGGAAAATAATACATTATCCTTCTTAGATGTGTTTGTTGAGAAAAAGAACGACACTTTCATCACATCTGTTTATAGAGAACCCACCTTCACAGGGCTTACTACCAAATTCACTGTTAATATCCCCATCCAATTTAAAAGAAATTTGATAGTCACATTAGTAACATGGGCATATCATATTTGTTCATCTTATTTTGCTCTGCATTTAGAATTGGAACACCTGAGAAACATTCTGAACCTTAACGGCTTCCCACTTGATTTCATTAACACTTATATCGGCAAACAGATCAATAAATTACGTTCCGTATGGCAGTTCCGAAAGCTATTATTTATTTTACAATCCCTTTCATTGGCAAAAAATCATTTGCCATAAGAAACAAGGTAACTAATCTATTTCGGGACTTCTATCCACAAGAGTTCCTTAGGTAATTGTTTCAAGTTGAAAGACCGAATTCCTGAATCTCTGCAATCCTCAGTGGTGTATCTTTTCAAATGTAGTGGGGGTAATTCCACTTATATTGGACAGTCAAAGCGCCATCTCACTGCTAGGATTTCAGAGCATGGGGTAGGTCATTCAGAACGGGTTTCCCTCTATCAAAACCTTCTCATTCGGCCATAAGAGAACACTCTGAAGCTTCAGGCCACCCAATACATCTTTCGGATTTCTCCATTCTTCACACAGCCGTAGACGACACCACACGCCTTTTATCTGAGTCTCTTTTATTTTAAAAACTGCACCCAACCCTGGGCACACACGAGACTTCCACCCCCTTACTTTGCTTCTAAGTATCATGTGGTATGTGTTCCAGTTTTATTATGTAGGTTCTCTTCCATTAGTTATATTTTCTTATTAGATATGTCCACATTTTATTCTAATTCCTTAACCACACTCTTCTTTAGTGCAATGTCTTCCTATATAGTTTCCCTCCTTCGTACTATTTCAATGCGTTGTGCATTATAATTAACACTTAATTTGTAACACTTTTATATAATTTAATGCTTAGTGATTTAATCTGATTATCTGAATTACTTAATTAGTTTCTCAATGTTCTATTTCCAACTGTAATAACGTTACTCTAGTGGCTTGTTTATATAGTTTCACTGGCTTTCATGCTAATTTAATGTATTTCGTACGTAACCTGCATTTTCCGTTTGTTTTAAATCTTCGGTGTTTACAATGATATTTCCGCGACCCCATTGTACTTTAATGCGAACCCGTTTCTACACTGTTGTTGTTTTCAATATTGTCTCCAACCTTTCCTACAATATTGTCTCCAACCTTTCCTACAATTTACTTGTATTTCGTGTTGCCAACCTACTTAATTTTAGTATACAATTTAATTATAATTATAATTCTCCTACAAGTTTTAAATATTAACCATTAGTAATATGCAAATATTTATGTAGGCCCTTTTTGTCTTACTTTAAGCTGAAGATGGGGTAACATTCAAGACAGCTAGAGCCGCCTTATTTACCAAGTTCCTTTATATTTTTTCCAGGGAATATAGTGTTTAATTGTTGTTTATCATGGTTTGAGTGGAGGATTTGCATTAACTTACCCATTATTAATTAATCTGAAGATACTCCGTCAAATGGCGCCATTTATTGGGTGAATCGCGTTTTTACAGTAGGTAAGGAAAATTGTGGGGAGGCCATGCACGCTTCCAAAATGTACAAATATTAGATTAAATTAGATTAGATTAGATTAGATTAGATTAACCTAACCTAACCTAACCCTAATATTATATAATATAATATCGTTTTTGTGAGTAACGTTCAAGCCATTTATTGGGTGAATCGCACTCACCGCATCTTTCAAAACAAGAAGAAGAGGACCCAGGTCGAAGGATTCATTGGGTGCAATGCTTTGTTTACGTTCCGGACATTATTTTCGTGTTATTTTTCGGTGTAATCGGATTTTTTCAAGTGTCGATAACGAAATTCCTCCATGCGGACTATAATGAGAAAAATATGGCGAGTCTATTGGTCCCTATTTTCCCTAATAAATTATTTCTAATAAGGCGGCGAAAGAGGTCTTGAATGTTATCGAAGATGGATTGTGTGTAAGCCGAAACGTCCCACAATAAAAATGTTCCACAATAAAGATGTTCATCCCAGCGCTGGTTTTTCTATATATATATATATACAGTATATAATTATACAGTATATACAGTATATACCACACATATACACCAGGAGGGGGAAAGTGGTACGTGCACAATAAGTTCGTGCTAATTTGGGGGGAATAGGTACGTGGAAATAGGTTGGAAAACCTGCGAACTTGTTTCCCACGAACCAATTTTCCGATTTTGAAGAGGGACTTGGACATAGGATCGTATGTAATATTACACAATTTAGTTGGAAATACGCACGTGGTAATAAGTACTGTTGATAGTGCAGGGTATGAAACAGGTACGTTTTCGAATTTCTTTCCAAGTAAACGTCAGTAAGTTCGAAAAGGCCAAAAACTAGATTGTTGGATATTAGTTCGAAATGTTCTAGTTTGAATTAGGTTCGAAAAGTGCTAATTGGAATTAGGTTCGAAAATATCCACTCGGTATTAAATTCAAAATTCGGAAATAAGTACGAAAATCCTTTGACTTGTTTCCCACGAACCAATTTTCCGATTTTGAAGAGGGATTTAGAAATAGGATCGAATGTAATATTATAACATTTAGTTGGAAATACGTATAGTACGTGGTAACAAGTACGTGTTGATATTGCATCTAATACCGAGTGGATATTTTCGAACATAATTCCTAGTTCAAAGTTAGAACATTTCGAACATAATTTCAACAACCTATTTTTTGGCCTTTTTCGAACTTACTGACGTTTACTTGGAAATAAATTCGAACAAGTCCCTGTTTCAAACCCTGCACTATCAACACGTACTTATTACCACGTACGTATTTCCAACTAAATTTTATAATATTACATACGGTCCTATTTCCAAGTCTGTTCAAAATCGGAAAATTGATTCTTGGGAGACAAGTTCGAAGGATTTTCGAACTTACTGCCGAATTTCGAATTTAATACAGAGTGGATATTTTCTAACATAATTCCAATTAGCACTTTTCGAACCTAATTCAAACTAGATCATTTCGAACTTGATTCCAACAACCTAGTTTTTGGCCTTTTTTAACTTACTGACATTTACTTGGAAAGAAATTCGAAAACGTACCTGTTTCATACCCTGCACTATCTTATTGTACACGTACTGTACATAATTCACCCTCCTTATACACCACGGTTAAACAAAAGCAAGCAGGTAACCCAAGATAACCGTGGCGCCTCCGTGAGTGATGCCAGGTGTTAGTGTAGTACAACAGTGAACTGTGGACCTTAGTGTAGTGCTATATAAAGGACGGTAACACAGTATTGTAACACACAATCTACTGCCTTCACTGCTGCTGCTGCTGCTAACATTACCAACAACAACAACAACAACATGAAGACCCTTATCCTCATTCTGGCCTTGGCTGGACTAGCTTGGTAGTAATCATAATAATAATCATAATAATAATAATTATCATAATAGTAATCATCATCATAATATTAGTAATCATAATAATGATGATAATAATAATGGCATGTTATTTATGGTTACTTTCTGAATGTAGTGGTGACTTTAATGTAGTGGTGACTTGGACGTAGTGGTGACTTGAATGTAGTGGTGACTTGGACGTAATGGTGACTAAAATGTAGTGGTGACTTGGACGTGGTGGTGACTTGAATGCAGTGGTGACTTGAATGCAGTGGTGACTTGAATGCAGTGGTGACTTGAATGCAGTGGTGACTTGAATGCAGTGGTGACTTGAATGCAGTGGTGACTTGGGCGTAGTGGTGACTTTAATGTAGTGGTGACATGAATGTAGTGGTGACTTGAATGTAGTGGTGACTTGAATGTAGTGGTGACTTGAATGCAGTGGTGATTTGAATGCAGTGGTGACTTTAATGTAGTGGTGACTTGAATGCAGTGGTGACTTGAATGTACTGGTGACTGAAATGTAGTGTTGACATGAATTCAGTGCTGACTTGATTGCAGTGGTGACTTAAATTTAGAGATGACTTGAATGTAATGGTGACTTGCCTGCAGTGGGCATTTTGATGTAGTGGTAACTTGAATGCACTGGTGACATAAATGCAGTGGTGACTTAAATACATTGGTGACTTAAATGCAGTTGTGACTTAAATGTAGTGATGACTTAAATGCAGTGGTAACTTAAATGCAGTGGTGACATAAATGGGAAAATATCAAGGAAACCGACCACCTTTTATTTCGTGATTTTGTTTTTGTTGGTTTTAGCTAGTTGTCATCATTATACAGTGGTTGTCATTAATTAGAATCTCCGGATTTTTTTTTTTCCCCATTATCCAACAATCTTAAGATACGGACCCCGATAGTGGGGAGGGCTATGAAGTACAGGGAAATTGAGGGGTAAAATACGAAAATAAGGGGTAATACTAGCCTAACCTAACAACCTTACCTAACCTAACCTAGTATATTAGGTGGGGGTTGCCGCCCCCACACCCACGCTGGGTTGGTGTTTGATTAATAAAAGGTTGACAGTCGCCAAAAAAAAAAAAAAAAAAAAAAAAAAAAAAAACGTTAATGAAGTCTACGGTATTTACTCCGAAATCTTCAGCTTTAACAGGAACTTTTTTCAAAGTAATTGAAAACGATTTTTCCGGAGATTCTAATTAATGACAACCACTGTATAATGATGAAAACTAGCTAAACCAAACAACAAAATCACGAAATAAAAGGTGGTCCGTTTCCTTGATATATACCCATAAATTCAGTGGTGACATAAATACAGTGGTGGCTTAAGGGGAGATTTCCACCTGGAGGATTTTTTCTGAACCTCTTTCTCCCTCATGTTTAGCCCCATTGCATTTGAGTTTATAAGATGTTCGCCCAAGTAGTTTTGACATTTTAAGACATTTTGCCCCATTTCTGTCAATTTTAAGACCTTTCGTACCATTATGGTGTCTATTTTTTCCTGGCGAGCGATAGCGAGCCTGTAATTTAAGAGCAACCGGCCTCCGGCCGGGACATTTTTCTACCGAAAAATGTACAAATTTATCTGGAAAGGGGGTCTAGGGGGTGTAATTTTAAGCTTGATGAAAACGTAAGGAACAAACTAAATACCTCCCCTTAAATGCAGTGGTGGCTTAAATGCAGTGGTGGCTTAAATGCAGTGGTGACATAAATGCAGTGGTGACCTAAATGCAGTGGTGACATAAATGCAGTGGTGTTATAAATGCAGTGGTGACATAAATGCAGTGGTGATATAAATGCAGTGGTGATATAAATGCAGTGGTGACATAAATGCAGCGGTGACATAAATGCAGTGGTGACATAAATGCAGTGGTGACATAAATGCAGTGGTGACATAAATGCAGTGGTGACATAAATGCAGTGGTGGCTTAAATGCAGTGGTGGCTTAAATGCAGTGGTGACATAAATGCAGTGGTGACATAAATGCAGTGGTGACAAAAATGTAGTGGTGGTTTAAATGTAGTGGTGACTTAAATGCAGTGGTGACTTAAATGCAGTGGTGACTTAAGTGCAGTGGTGACTTAAATGCAGTGGTGACTTAAGTGCATTGGAGACGTAAATGCAGTGGTGACTGAAATGCAGTGGTGACATAAATGCAGTGATGACTTAAATGAAGTGGTGACATAAATGCAGTGGTGACTTAAATGCAGTGGTGACTTAAATGCAGTGGTGACTTAAATGCAGTGGTGACTTAAATGCAGTGGTGACTTAAATGCAGTGGTGACTTAAATGCAGAGGTGACATAAATGCCGTGGTGACATAAATGCAGTGGTGATATAAATGCAGTGGTGGCTTAAATGCAGTGGTGACATAAATGCAGTGGTGACATAAATGCAGTGGTGACATAAATGCAGTGGTGACTTAAATGCAGTGGTGACTTAATGCAGTGGTGCCATTAATGCAGTGGTGACATTAATGCAGTGGTGATATAAATACAGTGGTGACATAAATGCAGTGGTAACATAAATGCAGTGGTGATATAAATGCAGTGGTGACATAAATGCAGTGGTGACATATATGCAGTGGTGACATAAATGCAGTGGTGACATAAATGCAGTGGTAACATAAATGCAGTGGTGACATAAATGCAGTGGTGACATAAATGCAGTGGTGACATAAATGCAGTGGTGACATAAATGCAGTGGTGACATAAATGCAGTGGTGACATAAATGCAGTGGTAACATAAATGCAGTGGTGACATAAATGCAGTGGTGACATAAATGCAGTGGTGATATAAATGCAGTGGTGATATAAATGCAGTGGTGACATAAATGCAATGGTGATATAAATGCAGTGGTGACATAAATGCAGTGGTGACTTAAATGCAGTGGTGACATAAATGCAGTGGTGACATAAATGCAGTGGTGATATAAATGCAGTGGTGACAAATGCAGTGGTGATATAAATGCAGTGGTGACATAAATGCAGTGGTGATATAAATGCAGTGGTGACTTAAATGCAGTGGTGATATAAATGCAGTGGTGACATAAATGCAGTGGTGATATAAATGCAGTGGTGATATAAATGCAGTGGTGACATAAATGCAATGGTGATATAAATGCAGTGGTGATATAAATGCAGTGGTGACATAAATGCAGTGGTGACATAAATGAAGTGGTGACATAAATGCAGTGGTGACATAAATGCAGTGGTGACATAAATGCAGTGGTGACATAAATGCAGTGGTGACTTAAATGCAGTGGTGACATAAATGCAGTGGTGACATAAATGCAGTGGTGACATAAATGCAGTGGTGATATAAATGCAGTGGTGACTTAAATGCAGTCGTGACTTAATGCAGTGGTGACATCAATGCAATGGTGATATTAATGCAGTGGTGACATAAATGCAGTGGTGACATAAATGCAGTGGTGACATAAATGCAGTGGTGATAAAAATGCATTGGTGATATAAATGCAGTGGTGACATAAATGCAGTGGTGACATAAATGAAGTGGTGATATAAATGCAGTGGTGATATAAATGCAGTGGTGATATAAATGCAGTGGTGATATAAATGCAGTGGTGACATAAATGCAGTGGTGACATAAATGAAGTGGTGACATAAATGAAGTGGTGATATAAATGCAGTGGTGATATAAATGCAGTGGTGACATAAATGCAGTGGTGACATAAATGCAGTGGTGACATAAATGAAGTGGTGATATAAATGCAGTGGTGATATAAATGCAGTGGTGATATAAATGCAGTGGTGATATAAATGCAGTGGTGATATAAATGCAGTGGTGACATAAATGCAGTGGTGACATAAATGCAGTGGTGATATAAATGCAGTGGTGACATAAATGCAGTGGTGATATAAATGCAGTGGTGACATAAATGCAGTGGTAACATAAATGCAGTGGTGACATAAATGCAGTGGTGACATATATGCAGTGGTGATATAAATGCAGTGGTGACATAAATGCAGTGGTGACATAAATGCAGTGGTGACTTAAATGCAGTGGTGACATAAATGCAGTGGTGATATTAATGCAGTGGTGACATAAATGCAGTGGTGATATAAATGCAGTGGTGACATAAATGCAGTGGTGATATAAATGCAGTGGTGACATAAATGCAGTGGTGACATAAATGCAGTGGTGACATAAATGCAGTGGTGACATAAATGCAGTGGTGACATAAATGCAGTGGTGGTATAAATGCAGTGGTGACATAAATGCAGTGGTGATATAAATGCAGTGGTGATATAAATGCAGTGGTGATATAAATGCAGTGGTGATATAAATGCAGTGGTGACTTAAATGATGCAGTGGTGATATAAATGCAGTGGTGATATAAATGCAGTGGTGACATAAATGCAGTGGTGACATAAATGCAGTGGTGATATAAATGCAGTGGTGATATAAATGCAGTGGTGACATAAATGCAGTGGTGACATACATGCAGTGGTGACATAAATGCAGTGGTGATATAAATGCAGTGGTGATATAAATGCAGTGGTGACTTAAATGCTGTGGTGATATAAATGCAGTGGTGATATAAATGCAGTGGTGACATAAATGCAGTGGTGATATAAATGCAGTGGTGACATAAATGCAGTGGTGATATAAATGCAGTGGTGACATAAATGCAGTGGTGATATAAATGCAGTGGTGATATAAATGCAGTGGTGACATAAATGCAGTGGTGACATAAATGCAGTGGTGATATAAATGCAGTGGTGACATAAATGCAGTGGTGATATAAATGCAGTGGTGATATAAATGCAGTGGTGACATAAATGCAGTGGTGACATAAATGCAGTGGTGACATAAATGCAGTGGTGACTTAAATGCAGTGGTGACATAAATGCAGTGGTGACATAAATGCAGTGGTGATATTAATGCAGTGGTGACATAAATGCAGTGGTAACATAAATGCAGTGGTGACTTAAATGCAGTGGTGATATAAATGTAGTGGTGACATAAATGCAGTGGTGATATAAATGCAGTGGTGAGATAAATGCAGTGGTGACATAAATGCAGTGGTGACTTAAATGCAGTGGTGATATAAATGCAGTGGTGACATAAATGCAGTAGTGACATAAATACAGTGGTGATATAAATGCAGTGGTGACATAAATGCAGTGGTGACATAAATGCAGTGGTGATATAAATGCAGTGGTGATATAAATGCAGTGGTGACATAAATGCAGTGGTGACATAAATGCAGTGGTGACATAAATGCAGTGGTGACTTAAATGCAGTGGTGACTTAAATGCAGTGGTGACTTAAATGCAGTGGTGACTTATATACAGTGGTGACTTAAATGCAGTGGTGACATAAATGCAGTGGTGATATAAATGCAATGGTGACAAATGCAGTTGTGACTTAAATGCAGTGGTGACTTAAATGCAGTGGTGCCTTAAATGCAGTGGTGACTTATATGCAGTGGTGACTTAAATGCAGTGGTGACATAATTTCAGTGGTGGCTTAAATGCAGTGGTGACTTAAATGCTATGTGACTTAAATGCTGTGACTTAAATGCTGTGACTTAAATTATGTGACTTAAATGCAGTGGTGACTTAAATGCAGTGGTGACTTAAATGCAGTGGTGACATAAATGCAGTGGTGACTTAAATACAGTGGTGACTTAAATGCAGTGGTGACTCTAAATGCAGTGGTGACTTAAATGCTATGTGACTTAAATGCTATGTGACTTAAATGCTCTGACTTAAATGATATGTGACTTAAATGCAATGGTGACCTGAATGCAGCCTTGAGTTTAGTGTTAACCCTTGCAGTACCGGTGGTGTCCTTGTAACTTAATTTTGGCTACTATTAGACGAGTTGATAAATGTTTCGCAATGTTCCCGTTATAATATCCTCAAGTAACTTATTAAGAACTGGTCAGGGGACTGGTTATAACTTTTAGGATATTTACTTGGAGTGCGGAAATCAGTATTTACTGAGAAATAATAGTCTTAAAATGCGCTATGTTTTACCAGACTCGACCTTTTCTTTGGGTCACCCAGGGTCCCTGCCCTCTCTTTAGGTTAGGTTAGGTTAGGTTAGGTTATTTATTATTGATCTATGTTGCCGAGTCTAAGTCCATAAAAAAAAAAAACGAAATAAGGCGAATTTTAGTGGTGGGGGGGGGGGGTGTATTTTAAGACTGTTACTTCTCAGTAAATACTGATTTCCACACTTCAATTAAACATCCTACAAGTTATAACCAGTCCCCTGACCAGTTCTTAACCCTCTCGCATCCAGCAACTTAATTATCTAACTTATGGTAAGACATTCTCTAATTTGCCATGAAATATCAGGCTGGGGGAGTTTTCAAAGCCTTGTGTTTTTCTGTATTTTCATCCACCAGAATGCTGTTTATTGTGATGTATCATATATCAATGGAAAGAGGAATATTTATAGTACATGATAAAAAAAAAAAAAATGTAAATAAATCGAAATATGAAAGTGTAAATGAGTCCGGAATACAATTATTTCCCATGCAATTGTCTTCACACCGTCCTAGCTCTAAATTGTGAGTGATGACCATATATTTTATTTTGCTCAAATAATAGTATTTTTTCTTCTCTTTCCAAATCTGAAAACAGAAATTGTTTATCTTCAATAGTTCTCAAGCAGTGACCGATTTTTTTTTTTTTTTTTTAATTGATATGGTTTATAAACTTTTCGATTTATTTCGTTGCTACGAAGTGTATGGTTTTACATTTAGGCTGTATGAATACGGCAAATAATGCTGATGAGTATAAAACAAACTAGAAGTTCCTAGGACAAATACTTTTTGCGCTATGAATATTTGAAATGAAGAACCAAAATGCGAATATTTATGCTTCACCCATCTCTGTTCCAGCGATGCTAGCCGGGTTCCGAGCTGTTCCCCACCTCGTGGTTGCGTTACTTGCTCGGATACGTATATAACTGTTTATATCACCAGAATCGAAAAATTGTGCTCTTTCCAATGGTGAAAACAAAAATAATATAGCGTAATTGGTTCACGAGCTATGCGCAATTGTTTCCATGCAGTGACCGAAAAAAAAAAATAGATATGGTTTATAACATTTTCGATTTATTTCGTTGCTACGAAGTGTATGGTTTTAAATTTAGGCTGAATGAATACGGCAAATAATGCTGATGAGTATAAAACAAACTAGAAGTTCCTAGGGCAAATACTTTTTGGACTATGAATATTTGAAATGAAGAGCCAAAATGCGAATATTTACGCTTCACCCGTCTCTTTTCCGCCAATGCTAGCCGGGTTCCGAGCTGTTCCCCACCTCGGCATTGGTTTATTTGCTCGGATACGTATATAACTGTTTATATCACCGTCATCGGAAAATTATGCTCTTTCTAATGGCGAAAACAAAAATAATATAGCGTTATTGGTTCGCGAGCTATGCGCAATTGTTTCCATGCATTGTTATTGTTATGTAAATATATGAGAATGTTTATACAGTTGTATATCTTTGCCACAATCTACAACATTTATATAAATATATAAATATAATATATATATATATATATATATATATATATATATATATATATATATATATATATATATATATATATATATATATATATATATATATATATATATATATATATATAAAATAAATGAAATACAAATATAAATGAAATTAAATAAATAAAATCAAATAAATAAATATATAAATAAAATAAAAATGTAATAATAATATAAATACTCGATTATGGGCCTTGGGCTTGCTCGGGACCTAGGGGAACAGAAAAAAAAAATATATATATATATATATATTGTTACGTATCTTGATCCTCAAGTGGTTAACTTGATGAATCTAGATAGCACAGAGATATATATTAAGGTATCAGTCAGCTGAAGGCAAAACAAAAGTAAAATCTAATAAAATAATTTCCTGTTGTTGCTTCCTTTCCTTTTGGATCTTAGGACTTAGTTTCCTTTATTGACTGATACTCTTTAATTATGAAAAATACTGAAATTAATTAAAGTCATGTAGTATTTATAAAGAATTATTATTTAACCGAAGCTTAGTAGGCTATGGTTATGAACCGAATAAGTTATAGCTAAAGAAGGACTATTAATTTTATAAAAAGTCTTGAAAGATAAATATTAAAGTAAGAATATTTCTGTCTCTTACCCTTTTTGAAATGAATTGATAGTTTTCTTATATGTCCTTTTATTTATATTTAATGTAATTATTCTTGGTTCTTGTCTTACGTTAATAGGATTATATTATTATTATCATCAGGAGTAATATCAAAGTCACATAAAAAGTTAGATATATATTTAATAATTAGTTAAATGTATGTCTTAACCACGTAACATTGAGGTTTGATTATGAGTAAATTAAGTTACAGGATCGCTTCATAGATTCGATTCAGGTCTCACTCAAATAATATGAAAAGCAAAATATAATATTTTTAAGCAAAAGAATTTTCTTCAGCTTAGGAAATCACTAGAAGTAATATTAACACAGCCATGTTAGTCTAAGGCGATATTACTAATACGAGACAATAGCATCACCGTACTAAGCACCGTTAAGCAATGTAAGCTTAATTCAAAGAAAACGAAAGAACTCGTAAGTATTAATATAAAACAATAGTATTACTTTCATCATAACCCAATTACTTAAAGAGTTGCTTTAGTCCACAAGTTAGTCAACTAAAATAGTTAAGTACATAATAATAGCGTTAACGTTAATTCCCAATCAAATAGTTAAGTACATAAATAGTAGCATTAACGTTAATTCCCAATCAAATAGTTAAGCACATAATAGTAGCGTTAACATTAATTCCCAATCAAATAGTTAAGCACATAATAGTAGCGTTAACGTTAATTCCCAATCAAATAGTTAAGCACATAATAGTAGCGTTAACGTTAATTCCCAATCAAATAGTTAAGCACATAATAGTAGCGTTCACGTTAATTTCCAATCACATATCTCACTAACCAACATAACGTAAGTGTTTACACCGAACACACTTTTATATAATCTGACTGACAGTCACAATCCCATTATAATACTTCACCCCGTCTTCCTCCAGCTGCAAGTTCAACTTCCCCAACTCCAAATGAGACTGATTTGAATGCCCACAACTCGGGTCTTATATACCAAACAATTATGGTGTAGGAACGAATCAGGAGGCGGGGGGGTGGTGCCTGCTCCAATCACAGCTCCTCGAGTTGCATAGCAGGTGCCTGGTCCAATCACAGCTCCTGGCGTCGAACATACGTCATAGTGTCGGGTCATCGGAGTAGTTTGCAGGGTCCCCTATGACGCACGCAGGTGTGAAGGCTTGTTTGCAGGTATGCGGGCGAGCTAGTTTCCCCACTCGCTAGTTCGCTCGCTAGTCTGCTTCACCGTTTGGGTAGTGTGACTCCTTCAACTCTAATTCTAACTCTTAAATTAACATACAGGGCTCCGTATGTCAGACCTCCCCCCTAGAAAAGAGTTTAACACCTTATTAGCGGCCTAGGCGGTTTATTTATATGTACCGCCCAGCGGGGTGTTTTTAGCCAAAATAGGGCTGTTTATGTGATCATTTTCATGCCTAAATAAGACCCAGAACGTAAAACAAGTATCTATCCCTGAAAGGGCATAAACAGAGCTTTCGAATGGCACCATAACGATCCTTTTATGATGGCTAGTTTTCTTGCAATAACCGTGCAACGCGAGTGCAAAAAGCATGTAATTAGGCACTTTCCCCATACAATTCCGTATATAGCGAGTGAGAGAGGGAGGGAGGAGGTGGGATTCGTGTCAGTAGGTTCGCCGCGGTGGTCTGGAGCAGTCATATGCTCGCTACTCTCCTGCCACCACTTGTCTCTCTCTCTCAGCAACATTACGTGCTGAAATTGCCACACGACCTATGTCGAGCGCCGCCACATAGTCCAGCTTTATTTAACTCGACTTATGTTGCTCGCCGACAGTTAAGGGTTAAGGAGTATAGTACATAATATTGAACATAATACATAAATAGATTCACCACCAGATTGGCAACAGCAAGATTATAATGAGGATATAAGAAGGTTATCACCCAAAGTAGGCAACGTCTCCAGGTACCACATCAGAACATAGCCGGAACGTAGCTGGAGCGTTACTCGAACTGCAAGGCATCTCACAGCTGAAGGCTTGACAGCGCACTACTAAAGCATGATATTTACCTCGCTACAAGGGAGAGCTAACTGCCAAAATCCTCTCATTAAATTAAACTTACTGCTGTATGAGGCCAACCTGGTAAATGCAATCTTTGATCCGTGGCAGTGGGTAGGTATCGTTCTTTGTGACAGCATTAACTTGCCTATAGTCCCTACAAAACCTATGGCTCCCGTCTGGCTTTGGCACAAGTATGACCGGACTACTCCACTGGCTTAAGGCCCTTTTGATCAGCTTGTTTGACAACATGTAGTCAAGCTCGACCTGCAGTATACTCCTGCATTGTGGTGAGACACGGTAGGGGGATAGTTTAATGGGAGTTGCATCCCCTACGTCGATGTCGTGCACGGCCAAAGAATTGAGCCCTGGAGTATCTCGGAACACACTGGGAGACTGAGATAAAACAGAGATTAGTTGGTTCGCTTGATCAGAGGGAAGGTGACATAGTTTAGATGGTAATTCCCTCAAAGCCACTGAATTATACTGAAAGTTGGATAGGCTACATGACAAGTCAAAGTCTGCATGGATACCTTCAGGCTCTGGAACAGTCTGTTGCGGGTCAGTAAGAGAACTGAAGACTTCGTCCGCACCAGGCTGTTCACAGGTCCTGACATTCACTGCCACAGTGGGAGAATCTGGAGGAGAGGAATCAGGGGACCTATGGTAGGGCTTCAACATATTTATATGGAATACTTGCATGGGCTTTCTCCTGTCTAGGGTAGTTACTAGAAAATCGGTAATGCTCACCCTCTGAATGATCTTATATGGGCCCCTGAACTTGGCAGATAATGGTTGGCCAAAAAGGGGGAGCAGGACCAAAACCTCATCATCGGGCTTAAACTCCCTCTCACGGGCTTTTCTGTCATACCATTTCTTCATGGAGCTTTTAGCCACTGTCAAGTTTTGAGCGGCAAACTCACATGAGGATCTCAGCTGGGTTTTGAAATCTGAAACATACTTGAGGAGGTTTTGGTTCCCCTCCTGGCCAACTAGGCTATCCTGCAATAGTTGCAAAGGACCTCTTACCTGGTGACCGAAAACTAGCTCATTAGGGGAAAAACCCAGGGATTCAGTTGGAACCTCACGAGTAGCAAATAAAAGAAAAGGTACCCCCTTATCCCACTCAACTCCGGTCTCTGTACAATACTTACGTAACATTCCCTTTAATGTCTGATGATATCGTTCGAGAACCCCTTGACTCTCTGGGTGGTAGGTGCTAGACTTAACATGCTCGATACCCAACTCCTTCAGGGACTGCTGGAAAATGTTAGAGGTAAAATTAGTTCCTTGATCACTTTGCACCTCATGGGGGAAACCCATTCTGGTGAAGAATTTAAGCAGTTCCTTGATGACAGTTGGAGCAGAGGTAGTCCTTAAGGGTATAGCCTCTGGGTAGCGAGTTGCCATGTCCATGATAGTTAATAAATAAATGTTACCTTGGGAAGTCTTAGGCAATGGGCCTACAATGTCCACTACCACCCGAGTAAAAGGATTCTCGAAAACGGGCAAGGGCAGCAGAGGATGTACAGGCACCTTCTGATTGGGTTTTCCTGTCATCTGGCAAGTTTGACACACTCTACAAAACTCCACTACATCTGCACGCATTCCTGGCCAGTAAAAGTGGGCTCTGATTCTGTCTAGAGTTTTTCTCACACCTAGGTGTCCTGCCAATGGTATACAATGTGCCATTTCCATGATATCTCTACGACAAGGTTTGGGGACTACTACTTGATGGACGTCCCAAGCCCCGTCATCGATTGGTCTGTGTGGCGGTCTCCATCTACGCCACAATACTCCTCCTTTGAGGTAGAAACATTCACCACCCTCCTTCTCACATTCCTCTTCACTCACGGACCTGGCAGCTAACTCCTTGCATTCACTATCATCTCTCTGTAGCTCTACCAGGACACTAGGACAATTTGGAGGGGTTTCATGGTCATCGTTAAGGTCAAGATGAGCCATAAAGGTGTCAGATAAATCCACCTCAGTCACATCATCAGGCACAGTTGGAGCGGCATTCACACTCTCATCATCCCTTTCATCAACTCTTACATTCGGTACATTTCTGTCTGAGGGAACTGCTACTTGAGACATTGAACGTGTGACAGCACACACAGGGAAAACTGTTGGCATCTCCTTGTCGAGCTCACCGGTTAGTGGCTCGTTAACAGGGGAAAGTGACAAAATGGGGTCTGGTCGGACCTTCTCACCTGCTACATCATTCCCCAAAAGGAGTGTTACCCCAGGCACAGGGATATCTTGGGACCTACACAAAGCTATGGTGGCCTCACCCTGTAGTAACTCACATTCAATTTCGCCTTTTACCAAGTGTGCATAAAATTGGCCTCCAGCACCTCTCATTACAACTGGTTCGCCAGGTGGGCACTCAGTGTAAGGATTCACCATGAGGGTGCTAGTAGAACCTGTGTCTCTCAGAATTTTTACCTCATGCATACAACCATTTAATCTCACGTTGCCAGATGAAATAAAGGGACGGTAACTGTCCTGCACTGATGGTGAAATTATTATTGGCTTAACCCTAGTGGGTTGCACCACACATGCTACTACACCCCTGTCTAGATGATTTACGTTAGCTGCTAGGTACTCCTTCTGTCGGGAGTCCTGCATTAAAGGAACTTTTGGTGCTAGGTACTCCTTCTGTCGGGAGCCCTGCATTAAATGCACATAAGGAATTTGAGATACGGCGGCAACTGTCTGCCCCGATCTCTCGGTTCTCTCCTTGGCCCAGCACTGATAAGCTAGGTGGCCTCTCATGCCACAAAAAGTACATACTTTAGGGATAACGGGAACGTTCCCTCTTTGAGCATTACTATTACTTTGGGGCCCACCTCTGTTACCATTGCCCTGAGTCGCATTTTTAGTTGGGGGAACAATTCTATTTTGGCTAGCTGGGGAAGACGTTATAGGCTTGTGACTGGGTCTGTCAGATTTGTGATTGGGATACTTAAAATTAGAACTAGAATTATCGTAGGGCTTCTTTCCACGAAATTTGTTGTTGAGCACGTATGTGTCAGCCATGTCAGCGGCGTCAGCAAGACAATCTACCTTTTTCCCCTTTAAATGATAGGATACAGAAGAATCAAATTTCCATAGGAAATTTTCTAACAGGACCAACTCCTTCAGATCGTTGTAGCTTGTGACTTTCTTACTCTTGACCCAATGATTGGAAGTTTTAGTCATGGTCCTGGCAAATACCTTATGAGTTTCTTCTACTTTCTTCTGGTTTTTACGGAAAGATTGCCTGTAAGCCTCAGGCTGCAATTGATAGGTTTTTAGGATAGCTTCTTTGAGATTGTCATAATCCTGCCTAACTTCTGCTACTTCTGACAAATACGTGGCTCGAGCCTGCCCTGTCAAAACAGTTTGTAACATAAAAGGCCATTGATCTCTTGTCCACTTCATACCTCCAGCAACTTCCTCAAACAAAACAAAGAAATCCTGCACATTATCCTCAGTGAAAGGTGGAATGACACTAGTCATAGTCAATCCCAGAGGGGGAGCAATTACGGGAGCATTTGTATTGACATTTAGTTGAGCCGTACGATATTGATATTCACATTGTTCGGTCGTTGCACTGGCATTTATTCTGGCTAGTTCTATACTTGCGTTGGCTTGTTCGGTATTTGCTTTTATTCTGGCTAGTTCTAGTTCAACAATTAGGCTGGCTTGTTCGGTCTTTTTTCTGGCTAGTTCCAGTACTTGGTCACCGGTCAAACCAGGTGGCAATTGTTCATCAAGTTGGCTAGGTTTACTAGGGATCCCACCAACTACTCCGTCACCCTCCCCGCCTTCTACAGGGAACAGGTGGGTTTTTATGGTCTGAGCCACCTCTACTTTGGACATGTTTGAGACAGTTAATTGGAGATATGAGGCAAGCACTTTCAGTTCAGATTTTGACAGACAGTCAATATCAGGGGATGTGGGTTCTGATTCTATGAAAACTCTAGCATCTTCGTCATTAATTAGTTGAGGCATGATTAATATTTGGTTTGTAAGTAGGGAAACGGTAATGAAACTGAGTGAAACTGTATGAAACGAATCCTGGCAAAGTCGCCACTCTTCTGTTACGTATCTTGATCCTCAAGTGGTTAACTTGATGAATCTAGATAGCACAGAGATATATATTAAGGTATCAGTCAGCTGAAGGCAAAACAAAAGTAAAATCTAATAAAATAATTTCCTGTTGTTGTTTCCTTTCCTTTTGGATCTTAGGACTTAGTATCCTTTATTGACTGATACTCTTTAATTATGAACAATACTGAAACTAATTAAAGTCATGTAGTATTTATAAAGAATTATTATTTAACCGAAGCTTAGTAGGCTATGGTTATGAACCGAATAAGTTATAGCTAAAGAAGGACTATTAATTTTATAAAAAGTCTTGAAAGATAAATATTAAAGTAAGAATATTTGTCTCTTACCCTTTTTGAAATGAATTGATAGTTTTCTTATATGTCCTTTTATTAATATTTAATGTAATTATTCTTGGTTCTTGTCTTACGTTAATAGGATTATATTATTATTATCATCAGGAGTAATATCAAAGTCACATAAAAAGTTAGATATATTTAATAATTAGTTAAATGTATTTCTTAACCACGTAACATTGAGGTTTGATTATGAGTAAATAAAGTTACAGGATCGCTTCATAGATTCGATTCAGGTCTCAACACAGCCATGTTAGTCTAAGGCGATATTACTAATACGAGACAATAGCATCACCGTACTAAGCACCGTTAAGCAATGTAAGCTTAATTCAAAGAAAATGAAAGAACTCGTAAGTATTAATATAAAACAATAGTATTACATTCATCATAACCCAATTACTTAAAGAGTTGCTTTAGTCCACACGTTAGTCAACTAAAATAGTTAAGTACATAATAATAGCGTTAACGTTAATTCCCAATCAAATAGTTAAGTACATAAATAGTAGCGTTAACGTTAATTACCAATCAAATAGTTAAGCACATAATAGTAGCGTTAACGTTAATTCCCAATCAAATAGTTAAGCACATAATAGTAGCGTTAACGTTAATTCCCAATCAAATAGTTAAGCACATAATATTAGCGTTAACGTTAATTCCCAATCAAATAGTTAAGCACATAATAGTAGCGTTCACGTTAATTCCCAATCACATATCTCACTAACCAACATAACGTAAGTGTTTACACCGAACACACTTAACACACATTTATATAATCTGACTGACAGTCACAATCCCATTATAATACTTCACCCCGTCTTCCTCCAGCTGCAAGTTCAACTTCCCCAACTCCAAATGAGACTGATTTGAATGCCCACAACTCGGGTCTTATATACCAAACAATGATGGTGTAGGAACGAATCAGGAGGCGGGGGGTGGTGCCTGCTCCAATCACAGCTCCTCGAGTTGCATAGCAGGTGCCTGGTCCAATCACAGCTCCTGGCGTCGAACATACGTCATAATGTCGGGTCATCGGAGTAGTTTGCAGGGTCCCCTATGACGCACGCAGGTGTGAAGGCTTGTTTGCAGGTATGCGGGCGAGCTAGTTTCCCCACTCACTAGTTCGCTCGCTAGTCTGCTTCACCGTTTGGGTAGTGTGACTCCTTCAACTCTAATTCTAACTCTTAAATTAACATACAGGGCTCCGTATGTCAGAATATATACCGGGTATATATATACTGTATATATATACTGTATATATAAATAAAATAAATAAAATAAATAAAATAAAAAATATAATAATATAAATACTCGATTATGGGCCTTGGGCTTGCTCGGGACCTTGGGGCTGATCCGCTAGACAGCCTGGGGAACAGGAATAATAAAGAAAAAACATAAAATATATATATACCGGGTATATACGTATATACCGGTATATATATATATATATATATATATATATATATATATATATATATATATTATATATTATACTGTATATATAAATAAAAAAGAAAAAAAAAATATATAATAATAATATAAATACTCAATTATGGGCCTTGGGCTTGCTCGGGACCTTGGGGCTGATCCGCTAGACACCCTGGGGAACAGGAATAAAAAAAAAATATATATATATACAGTATATATACTGGGTATATATATATAATATATATATATATATATATATATATATATATATATATATATATATACTGTATATATATATATACTGTATATATAAATAAAATATATAAAATAAAAAATATAATAATAATATAAATACTCGATTATGGGCCTTGGGCTTGCTCAGGACCTTGGGGCTGATCTGCTAGACACCCTGGGGAACAGGAATAACAACACAAATATATACGGTATATATATATAAAATAAATAAAATAAACATAAATAAAATGAAATAAATAAAATAAAATAAATGAAAACTAATAAATCAAATATATAAATATTTAAATAAAATACAAAATATAATAATAATATAAATACTCTATTATGGGCCTTGGGCTTGCTCGGGACCTTGGGGCTGTTATATACTGTATATAGGCTATATATAATATATGTATATAATTATAATAATATACTGTAATATAACTAAAATTCCATAGAGTACTTACCATACTTCCTGTAAGCATTCCTGTGACATCTTCGTGATTATAATGTATTTATTTCGTAGGCAGTATTTATTGATAAATATATTTGTCTTTCAAGCAAAAAATAGTGAAAAGTCATCAATTATACCTAGACAAAACTGCATCAATACTCAAGGGGTTAACCAAGATTCACTCCCCTCAGTCACCAAAAGTCACAAGTAACATCTTATATACATATATAGTTCGAATTATTCACTAAACACTTTCACTGGGTAGATGAAATAATCCATAATTGCCTGCCTATAGCTAGGCATGGTGGGCCAGAGGGAGGGAGCCCAGAATTTAAAGGGCCGGGACCCTGCCTCACAGTCTGGGGGCCGGGAAACTACTGACTTTACAGATGCCCGCGCTCCTCAGAGAGGGACGCTATGGGGTTGCTAGATACTTCCTTTTGTAACTTACTGATGCCTAACTTACTAGTCCAAATTGAGTCAAAATCGAGTCATAAACTTATTTTTGGCGAATATTTCTAACTTACAGGTGGCATTATGACGCGATCGCGTCCTATAGATGCGGGAGGGTTAATAGGTTACTTGAGGATAGGAAAACGGGAACATTGATACATTTTTACCGACGATTTTATTTGTTTTAAAAGAGGCCTCCAGCAATTAACCTTCTCCGACATATGACGCGATTTTGAGCCTATATGGGATACTTTAAATCCTTTGTTACCATCAGGGGTATTTGGAAACCTTTAGTCTAGTTACTTCAACCTCTGCAGTTGTCTTTGAGTTAGCTGTGGGCAGAAAACTAATTTTGGAGAGGTAATTATAAGAGTGAGAGAACTCTATTTCTTATTGCGGTAAATCTAGTTATACTACCCCTCCCCCACTACCCCCACCACCTCCCCCCTTCAAAACACGCCTTTTAGCGTGTTTTTGGATGGTTCAGCAGATGCGGAAACTGGAAAAAAACGTATTTTGATACAAAATTATCACCAACCAGATACAGTACAAGTTTTTCAGGCAATTTGTTGTTGTTTATTAATGTTTTCTTTGATATACAGTGTTGTTTAATACCGAGGACCGTCGCATTTTAGTATTTTTAACATTAGCAGGGTGGAGATGTGATAATAGATTGGTTGGTGAGACTTTTCAATGTGTGCTTTGTTGTGTCAATGGTACCAATAGACTGGAAGAGTGCATGTATTGTGCCGTTGTACAAGGGGAAGGGAGATCGGCAGGAGTGTTCAAGTTATAGAGGTATTAGTTTATTGTCAGTGGTTGGAAAGCTGTATGGCAGGGTGTTGATAGAGAGGATAATAAAGTGTACGGAAGTTGCAATAGGAGAAGAACAGTGCGGTTTTAGGAGGGGAAGAGGGTGCGTGGATCAGATGTTTGCAGTAAGACAGTTATGCGAGAAGTATTTAGAGAAGCATAAGGAGATATTTTGGGCTTTTATGGACTTGGAAAAAGCGTATGATCGTGTGGACCGTGAAGCAATGTGGAAGGTGTTAAGGATTTATGAAATAGGAGGAAATTTGTTAGAAGCAGTTAAGAGTTTTTATGAAGGGAGCAGAGCATGTGTGAGAGTAGGAAATGGTGAGTTGAGTGAATGGTTTGAGGTAAAGGTAGGTTTGCAACAGGGTTGTGTAATGTCACCATGGCTGTTTAATATGTTTATGGATGGTGTGGTGAGGGAGGTGAAAAGGAGAACTATGGGAAGAGGATTGGGTTTAGTAGGAAAGAATGGTAGAGATTGGGAGTTGAATCAGTTGCTGTTCGCTGATGACACAGCATTGGTGGCAGATTCTGATGAGAAACTGCAGCGGGTAGTCAAAGAGTTTGGTGTGGTTTGTGGAAGGAGGAAACTGAAGGTGAACGTCAATAAAAGTAAATTTAATGGTGTGTAATAGGGGAGAGCATAGGGTGAATCTAGATGTGAGGCTGGATGGGGAAATATTGGAACAAGTAGAGTGTTTTAAATATCTAGGAGGAACGATAAGCAGGAGTGGAGGTATGGAAGTGGAGGTAAAACAGAGAGTGTGTGAAGGAAGGAAGGTTTTCGGAGCAATGGGAAGTATGTGGAAGACGAGAAATCTCGGAGTGAAAGTAAAAAGTGCACTGTATCAAGGAATTGTTGTGCCAACAGTGATGTATGGGGCTGAGACATGGGCTCTGAAGAAAAAGGAGGAAAGAGGGCTGGATGTGATGGAGATGAGCTGCTTGAGGAGTATGTGTGGAGTTACTCGTAGAGACAGATTGAGGAATGAAGAGATACGTAGGAGAGTGGGGCAGCAGGAAGATTTGTCAGCCAGAGTGGACAGAAGGGTGCTGAGCTGGTATGGTCATGTTGAACGAATGGGAGATGAAAGGCTTACAAAGAGAATATGTGAGTCAGGTACAAGGGGAGATAGAAGGGCAGGAAGACCCCCATTGAGATGGAGAGACTGTGTAAGAAAGGCTTTGGATGATAGAGGAATGACTATAGATCAGGCAGGGGAAGTGGTGGTGGACAGGAGTGAATGGAGAATGATTGTGAATAGTTGAGTGAACACGTGGTCATTTGGAGTAAGGGGTCGGGCGCAAGTTCGACTAGATAATAGTCCATCAGGCGCCTGGCCCGGGGGGACGATTAATATGAAGGGTGTGCCTGGAAGTGTGGTGGGAGGGCTTGTGGCTTTGGCTCCGCTGCATGTCTGCCTGCCGAGATCGGAACCTCTCCGGGTGGTCAGGGGCCGGGGGAGTGCTGGAGCGACCTTGGTAACCCTGGTCTCTGGGTCTTCTCCTGGGTGACCTGGATGTGTGTGAGTTTGTGTTTTTTATCTGTGTTTATTTTTTGTTTTATGTTTTTTTGTGTTTTCCCTGTTCTTGCTCTGTCTTGAGTCGGCTACCCCCAAAATGGGGATTGGGCCTGAGCATATAGATAGATAGATAGATAGCCTAACCTAATCTAACCTAACCTAACCGAAAAGTAATCTGTCTCCGCGACGGTCTAAACTCCCCCTCACGTTCCCTGTTTATGGGTGCGCGACGGTCTAAACCCTGCTCACGTTCCCTGTTTATGAGTTTGCGAAGGTTTGTAATACTTCAATGACCTTAACAGCTAGTTTGGAAAGAGCGCCAGAATTAACCCAGTCAAACAATAGTGTAAATCCAAAACTGCCATGGGGCGGGCTTGACGAGGAGGAGTGTGAGCAATTTTGCACTTTAACACACACTCTCCTTTCTGAGCTTGATCCTGGCAGTGAGGATGCCATTACCTGTGAAGACACCAATTGTGTTAATGCTAGTCATCGAGAAGAAGTCAGCAAGCTGTACAATAATATTATATCTTGTCTTACTAAGGCTAGTGACATAGTATTTCACAAGCATAACAAAAATTACTCTTTTAACAAACCTGGGTGGAATGACCATGTTTCAGAACTATACCAGGCATCCCGAGATGCTCGTAGTGTATGGCTGGATCATAACAAACCGAGACAGGGACCCATTTTTGACATGTTCACCAGACTAAAGGCTAGATGCAAGTATGCAATCAGATATATAAAAAACAATGAAAATGTATTAAGAAGAGAAGCATTGGCCAAAAACTTTGCTAGCAAAGACACATTGGCCTTCTGGAAGGATATTAAAAAAATGCATAATAGCTGCACACCTCTACCCGTTAGTGTAGATGGGATCTCTGGTACTAATAACATAGCCAATCTTTGGAAAACACATTACCAAACTTTGTTTAACTCTGTTGGGCACCAAGGAAATACCATTTCTGCTACAACAGAGTGTAACAAAGAAGAAAAATATGACACAATTAAAGTTACAAGTGAAAAAATCAAGGCTGCAATAAGTAGGCTAGATGCTAACAAATCCTGTGGTTTTGATGGTATATATGCTGAACATTTGAAGTACTCCTCCACTCTCCTCTTGGAGAAACTCAGCAGTTGCTTTACCAGCTTTCTAATCCATGGTTTCCTACCAGAATCTATGATGTCCGTTACCTTGATACCAGTAATTAAAGACAAGGCTGGCAAAATTACATCAAAAGACAACTATAGACCTATTGCCCTTGCCAGTATTGTAAGTAAGGTACTAGAGTTAATCATTTTAGACAGAATCTCAGTGTATATCTCAACTAATAGTAATCAATTTGGTTTTAAAAAGAATCATGGTACGGACCAGTGCATCTACACTCTGAAGGAGCTAGTGGATGGGTACATCAAAATGAACAGCTCTATTTTTGCATGCTTTCTTGATGCTAGTAAGGCATTTGACAGAGTCTGCCACAATATCCTGTTTGATAAATTAGCAACAAGGGGAGTGCCATCCTATATACTGAGAATCTTGAAGTACTGGTACGCCAATCAAACATTTAATGTAAGATGGGGTAACATTATTTCGGATTCCTTTACAGTAACCAATGGAGTGAGACAGGGTAGTATTCTCTCACCTTACTTATTCAATGTATATATGGATGAATTAAGTGATAAATTGAATAAAGAGCAGATTGGATGTTATGGTGGGAATAAAATCATCAACCATCTCATGTATGCTGATGATCTGGTCATTATTGCACCGTCTTCTGCGGGTCTGAGCAAACTTCTTGATATATGTGAATCTTTTGGTAGTAAACATTGTGTTAAATTCAACCCACTGAAAAGTGCTGTTCTTATATTTAGATCAAAATTACTGTATAAAAGTAAACTGCCAAATTTCTCACTCAATAATCAAATTATTCAAGAAGTAAACAAAATAAAATACCTGGGACACATTATCTCAAACGATTGCTCAGATGATGCAGATATCGGCCGTCAGCGCAGACAGCTATATTTACGTGGTAACACCATCTTGAGAAAATTCCACATGTGTAATTGGGAAACTAAAGTCACTTTGTTCCGGACATATTGTTCCTCTATGTACACGGCCCATTTGTGGTGGAAGTATAAGAGAGCCACCATAAATGGTCTGTGTACATCCTATCATAATATACTCAAGATGTTCATTGGTCTCTCTAAATATGAAAGCACTAGTATGGTGTGCACACTGTTGGATGTGCAGTGCTGTCGGGCTGTCATCAGGAGACTGGTGTACAGCTTTTCACAGCGACTGCAATCCTCCAGTAACACGCTGATTGTAGCTCTTTGGTCTAGTGATCATATCTATGAATCCCGTATTATATCTCACTGGCAGAAGCTGCTGCACACATAGTATGTACTGTAATGTAATATATAGGTCTAATTGAACTATGAGCAATGATCTGTGCAATAGGTGTTAACCAACATTGAGCAATAGCCTTAGTTAGCCTATCTGTGTTATATTGTGACAAAATGTGATATGTGCTCTATTCTGTAAATAGGCCTACTGTATTTTTTATTTTATTGTGTCTTTATTAATATATCTTTGTGTATAATTATTATCTGTGCTCTGACGAGAAGTGTATGTGATATGGACCATTAGGTCGTACTGTATTTATACTGTATCTATCTTATGTGTCTGGAATAAAGAATTATTATTATTATTATTATCTATTTCAAGTCAAATATACATTTCCCCGCATCATCAAACCATACTAAGTCTACTACTAATAATATTAACCCATTAGTACCAACAGAATAGCGACAAAATAGGGGTAGTATAACTGTAGATTTATCCTTATTGCTAATCTGGCAACCTCTGCATCATAAATGCGTGAAAGGGTTAACAGGCTTCAAACTATCTCATTTAACCGTTTTTACTACCACAGATCTTTCTTAGGGGAGGCAGAACCTTACACCCCTAATTCACCCTGTATATAAGATTTTGTTTCTGGCATTATACCATCTTAATACCAATGGAAATACTAAGACTCGCTGAAAAAAATCAGCTCTATGTGCGTGTGCGCGCATTCGAGCGCAAAATTTCATTGCACTAAATGAAAACTCATCTAGTCATTGAAAATTGTTCAAATTTCATGCAATTTTTTTCTGGCATATCCTACAAGCATCCCCTACAACTAAATGATCTAGTTTTCCCATGTTGAATAATAGAAGGTGCTGAAAAAAATATATATTATATATATATTTTTTTGGTAGCACAAAATTCGACATGAAAACTTTCGAATCTTGGACAATATGGGAGATAAGGCCTTTATCTAATAATTTTACCATTGCTATATAGTCCTATATATAGTGTGTAGAAGGGGAACGAAGTAGAGCAATATACAAAAATGTAGTTGCACTTGGAGTTGCCAATATATGTTCTCCGGAAATCGCAAAACGTTTAAATTCATATCTAGGAAGTGACAATTTTGGGGAAAATAACCAAGTTACTCCTGCCAGAGAGGTTTTCTATTACTAAGCTGTTAGAGAAAACCAAGTTATATGGCAAGCTCATGTAAAACATCTTGGTGCAATGGCTTTAAAAAGCGTTATACCAAATTTTTATAAGAAAATCCATGATATTGGGGGCCACGGGGGGGGCTTTTAGATTTTGTTTTGCCCTCCTATGCTAGTCTCCTATGTTGAAAGAAGCATTATAGAATAAAAAAAAATAAAAAACATTGATTTCAAGGTTCAGCCTTGGTTCTGCTGCACAAAATTGTCTAAATATAGCAAGAATAAAATAAAAAAGACGTCGCTGGTACAGAAGGGGTTAATGATGTCAATGCAACTTAGGATACCAATGAAATGTCTAATAACCTTAATTTTTACAGGGGCCAAGAAAACAAGAACTGTCAGTGTGGAGGGTTCATTGCTACAATTTCCGAGGGTAACCTGGAGGTGATGCCCTTCCCACCCATCACTGTGGACGACTGTGACGATACCACTGCTTGTGCTGAGCAGTGCGCAGCAGAGGTAATTCTCAAACTATTAGGAACACTAAGCAACATTATGGGTAGGAAAGAAGTAGTTAAAGTGTCCACAATATCTTACCCTATACATAACTGTTGGTAGTAGAAAGCAATTTAGTTAAATCAACTCTCCGAAGCGCACAGAAATTTACATTAAGTTAATGCCAGCCCCCTTGTTTATGAAGTTACGAATACCTGGCATGTATAGCATTATTATATTATCACTGTTTAACCTAGCAGCTTAATGATCTTGATTTGAATAGCCCACCGTGGTGCGAGAAATCAACCGAAAATCCGAACCTTAACAAAATTAATGTACATCAGCGTGTTGGTAACACCCCTTACCCGCATCCCAAAGTATTTTTTCCACACAACTGATGTGGGTGTGCTGTTGTTATGGTTGGGAGTAACACAGTTTGCACTAATGGCACCCCCGTCAGCTGGCTTGCGAGCTAGAGGAGGGAGGTGCCTTTTAACCCACTGAGCCCCAGCGACGCAGGGTTTGCGTCCACAATGTATGTAACGCTAAACCCCAGCGACGCATGGTTTGCGTCCTGGCCGGTCCGGTCCTAATTACTCCGGTCCTATGGCACCCCGAGGGCTCAGATTTGTATGGGAACTGTGTAAGTATCCCACGCACCCATGCCGATGGTTGAAAACTCTCAAAGTCCAACCGCCTGCACGTGAGCGCGCAAAAACATGTTTTTTTTTGGGAAATTGCCTTAAATTTTTTACTCTTGTAAAATCCGTTTTCGTGGGCTCTGTAGAACCATTTTTTTGCACTTTTTGACCAATTTTTTTTGTTGTTTTTCCTTCATTCCTAACCCATTCGCTATTGTTTCTGGAATAAAAAAAAAAATCAGAATCAGCCGGTCCTGGGTGGTACATTTATTAATATTTAGCTGGTACTCAGCGGGTTAAGGGGAGCGTCTGCCATGGGGTATTAGAGGTGCAAGTTGAAAAATCCGAAATTGAGATTTTCACTGCTCCCGTCAGGGCAACACTCTAGGCATCTCCTGGCAAAATTTTAGACTCGTAAAATAAAAATTACCGTAAATGGATAAATTTAGTTTTTCGCCTTTTTCCTAAAAACTATAATTATTCGAACAAAAAACCTAAAAACTTTAGTAATTTTGGTCCGATGTTAATAAATAAAAACCCATTGGAAAGAGGAGAGTAAATGCAGTAGAATGTACTGAGGAATTTTTGATAAACCCATAACTTTTTTGACAGGAGGCTTGAAACCGTTTAAATATATAAAAAAAAAAAAAAAAAATATTAATAAAAAACTATAAGGTGTATCAAAAATGCCTCTGTACATTTTATTGCATTGTTTCTCCTCTTTCCAATGGTATTTTTTTATGTAGATTGGACCAAAAGTGTTTTAGTTTTTAGGTTTTGAAAATTTGGCCAAAATGCGAAAATCCGAGGTAGCGAAAAACTATTAATCCGACTTTCTTCATTTTTGGATATGTTGTTCCTAGAAGTGGTATCTATCACCTGTAATAAAATGAACACGATCGGACCATTTTGAAATACATGGCGGACGCTACCCTTAAGCCTATTCCTGATCCAATTTTCAGCCTCCTAGGCCTGTTGGCGCAGTTTTTGTACACATTTCAAAATCGCGTTTCGTGAAGGCAGGTCGCAGCTCACCTACAAAACCTTCCTGAAGGTATGTCGTAGCTGCCGGGTTAAGCCCATAATAATTGTGTCTACTGTTATGAATTATACATGACAAGACAGAGGAAAACTCATATATACTACTATACAACCAAATAAAACTGCAAAAAATGTATATTTCATAATTGAATTTGTTTGATATTTGAAAATCATACCGTTCTTCGGTTTTTACACTGTCACTTTGGTCATATGAGCTACGAATATAGTTCACTTTTTATGAAATAAACAGTATTTTTCATGCTCATTCCAATTGTTCCATCAGAATTTGTTTATCATCAATAGTTTTCAATATATAAATATAAAATTATCTGTATCAAGGGATATAAAATTATTGTGGCGTAACCAAAAAGACTTATCTCAATTAATGAGGGCGATCTTGTTTACATCACCGTAGGGCCCGGCGGGCATATTTCCAAAATATTCGCTCACTTTCGGTCACTGCAGCGCGTTACTATATCCCAAAGACGAATGAGACCAAGATATTTGAAAAACAAAAAACTCTTATACTCTCAAAGGAAGTCTAGCAAGCCCGGTAGAGTTTCTAGAGCGAAGTTGGGAGAGGAAGAAACCACCGGTTATAAAGGTCGCATTCCGCGAGGAGCCTTGGCTTAGGCATTACGCCCTCTCACTACTTGCCCCATATTACTCTTTATTATCTCTCTGTCTCTCTCTTTCACACTCCCATGCTCGCATGTCCCTTTGCCTCCTTCCCTCCCCCTCTCTGTCTCTCTCTCTCTCATGCTTGTGTGTCCTGTCGTTTCCCTATATATTGATAAGCTATCCTTCCCTAAGGAATCCTCTCCTCTAACGAGTAGGAGTAGCATTTTTTCACTTCGGATAATTTTATCGTTTATGTCAGATACTTTTTGTAAATTCTGACACTCTCTCTCTCTCTCTCTTTTTCCATACGTATAACTCCGTCGCTTCTCCCTCTCTTTCTCTCCATATGCATAACTCAAAACAAATATATAAATGACCCCCACAATCATGAACTAATGGCAAAAAACAATTTCAAAGCATTGCTACAAGCAATGATGCTTGTATTCACACACAACATATACTCACTAGGCCTGCCTTCAAAAGTGGGATAATTATAATTTCACAAATATAGTATCAAAATGATAATTGGCCTCGAAAATTGTGAAATAAAGGCAAAAAATTGCTGCAAAGCATTGCAACGAGCAATAATGCTTGTAGTCACACTTACAAACAATTAATGTAGAGTGTACTCCCTAACATCGGGACCAGTACCTTCATCTAACTCGTTGTCATCATCTTGGTAGTATTTGTTATACCAGGCTTTATGCCAGGTTTGTATAACGGTTATAGTGAGTTCTATCAATACTGGGGAATTCAGAGTTCATACAATACATGCAAAGAATCGAATAGAGGATACATATAACACTGAGATATAGTTTAAAGAACAATTTTAATTATCTTATGTTCTACGTACATTTAATAACAGATAGATATACTTATGATACATGGTATAAGTTAATACAACATGAAAATACTGGATTCGAGCACGATCGAGGATCTAGAAGGAGCTCAGGTATATATAATAAGTTTAGCTGTTCTCTAGTACAATACACAATAATAATAGCTTATTGAAATACTGAAGAGTCGGATATTACCAATATATAGTTGTACATACACATATGATCACTATTAACATACAATAGACGAGGTTTTACACTGAGGTAATATCATGAAATCTAATTTCCTTAATACACTGGTGGAAGATTAGACAGAGTCAATATATAGGCCTCTAACTTTATAAGTCACCTTGCGCACTGGTGAGACTTAGGCAGAGTCGATATTTTAGGGACTCTAACTTTATAACTTGTGAAGAATTTAACAGTCAACAGGTTAGGACTTTAACTTTATAACACTTATGGTAAATTTATTTAGAGTCAATATGTAGGACTCTAACTTTCTAAATCACCTTGCGCACTGGTGAGATTAGGCAGAGTCAATATTTCAGGGACTCTAACTTTACAGTATAACACTTTTGAAGAATTTAACAGAGTCGCTAGGTTGGGAATCTAACTTTAAGATACCTCGTCATTGGTATCGACTTAATTCAGATTTATATTATATCTCCAGAATTAACACTTAGAGCAAAAGTTGAGGTAGCAGCTTGTAGTCGTCTGGGTCTCCGTTGTGCCGTCCAAGGTGGCCTGTCGTGTGAATCAGTTGTTTAGTTACAGATGGAGTAATGGGTATAAGATCTTAAATGAGGTTCCTTGGTATCATGACACTGGGCACCTCATCGGACTAACGTGAGTATGTTTTAAGTACTCGACTATCCTGATCATTATATTACTCGGTGATGAAGTTCTGGTCAGGTACTCTTGACTTGGGGTCTTTAATATAATGCCTGTCTCATGACACAGTGACAAGATATCGGGCTAATGCAAGTAGATAGTATGATCATGACCAATACTATTTTCCTTGACTACCACTGACCTTTATAAGAGATTTAAAGAACTCGGGGCAGTGTTTAAACCTTTTGCTTACTATTGCCAGCCAACATGTCAGTGGACAAAAGTAAAACAGGACTTCTTTATGCCGAGTGCTTGTTAAAGTATCTCGCACAGCCCTGAACTACTTAGAGAATATTAGCATGCCAAGTATCCTTTGGTAGTTGTGGGAATACGTTTTTTATAGTGGTCAATTGGAGACTTCCTTTATTAAAGGTGTATGCCTATTAATGATTTCGATGTTAATACTGTGTCATGACATGTAAAACACAAATATTCCTCAATAGGTAAAGTAACTCCTCAGACCTGTGGGATATTAGGCATGCCTTTTATTCCAACTGAATGGGAGGGTAATTATCGGACTATAAATCACTAGTATGCCAGTGTGCTTTGAAGCCCTAGAATTGCTTGCCCTGTTCAGTTTTCTCCAGCATAGTGATGACATTTGCTGAGATGTCCCGGGGTGGATGTGTGAGAGGCAAAAGGTCACGAGTGTGGTCAGGGGTTAATTGAGGGGATTTAGAGGACCCTCTAAAAGCTGAGATGCAAGTGCTTTGACCTTTGCGTGGAACAGGGGCGTAGGTGTTTTCTCTGATGGTGGGGATAGAAGTCCTTCTCATTCTGGCTGAACAAGATCTTTCATTTTACTTGTTGAGAGTCAAAAAATATTTTGATGGTTTTCCCTGGTGTAGCAGGACATCCCGATGTAATGGTGGCTACTCGGGGTATCTCTATGGTTGGAAGTGATGGATGTGTTGGTGGTATTTGCATAACGGCTGGCTCGGATATTCTTGTGGGAAAACAAAGGCTGTATTTGCATGTGCGATATTCCTTCGTGTTTAGATGTCTTCGTCGGTGTCTTGGTACTTGTCTTCGTAGGTGTCTTCTTGCTTCCCTTTGCCTTCTCATCTTATGAGTAGTTGTCTTCGTAGATGTTTTCGTAGTATCTGTAGGGATGCTGACTCGGATATTCTGGTTGGAAAACTGGGGCTGAATTTGCACAAGTATTCCTCCGCGGTTCGTTGTCTTTATAGGCATCTTCACATTTTCCTTGGTCCTCTCGTTTTTGTGGTTAGATGTCTTCACGGGTGCCTTCTTGTCCTTCCTTGCCTTCTCGCCTTCATTGTTATTTACTTCTTCCGTCTTCTTGTTGGTGCGGGGTAATCTCGGAATACATGGTAGGGCGAATATAATTTGTTGTGTTGTGTTTGTTGGTTCTGATGTTTCCTTTTCTATGTTAGTTTCTCCTCTACTCGTGACCGGAAGTCGTCTTCTTTGGTGGTAGCCATCGCGTTCTTCTTTCCTGCTTTCGTTCTTCTGATGTTTATTTCTTATCTTCCTCTCCTTCTCTGCTTCCTTTTTCTTTTCCTTCTTATCCATATTGTTTATTCTGTTGTTGTTTCTGAGGTCTGGAATGTAGTGTCTGGAGTTCGTCTTTCCTGTGTTTCTTTTATCCGCTTCCGTTGTCAGTTTTACTTGTCTCTCCTCTCTCCTTTTGTCTTCCCGCTTCTTCTGTCCTTGGTCCTTCATAAGTTTTCCTTTCTCTGCTTGTCGGTAACTTTGGTAATTCCAATATTTTAGTATTCCTCATCAGTATCGTCACAACTCTTATACTCGTCATTGTCGTCACCATCACGCCGTAATGCGTCTTTCAGGTGAAAATCCACAACATCCACAATATTTCTCCTCGCTTTCACCACTATCACCAATACCTTCCATTGTGGCATTCAACAAGGGAGAAACTGCCGATCAATTGATTAGCTCTTCAAGAGCGTGGGGAGTGAGTGGTGCATCACATGTGGTTGGCGTGAACTGCTAGGCGGGGCGGTCGCCGAATTGGACCCATGCAAATTTGCTCTTTCCATTGTGGTAGCTAGAACAATTTATGGTAATACCCTCTGGTACAGTTTGGGTTAATGCAATATGGCATCATCTTAATACTATTCTAGCTAAAACTAGACAAATTTGTAAAGTTTCCAAAAGACCTCAAGTAATCAAAGTGGTAAAATTAATCTAAATAAACCCTTTGAAACTCAGACACTTTCCAAACTTAATACGTTTGCGTAATAGTAACCCAAATAAAATGAACCCCTTGAGGATGATGACCCATATCTATTTTTTTTTTTTTTTCTATATTCCAACTACTCCCTCTCGGGCATAGGCTGATAGCCTTTACACTCTACCGCTGAACACGGCGAGGCCTGTGAGGTCTTGCTTCAGTCTAGGGAGTGAGACATGCGAAGCTTCACTGCTCGAAGCAACTCCATCTCTGAAGCCGCCTCGCCTCTGCGCTTCACAGTCTCATCCCCCCACACTCAGACCCTCACTCGCAGAACGCCACCTATTGAGCAATTAACTCACTAGGCATTGCCCCCTGTAACATATTTTTGAATATGGGAATATTCATACAACGCTATTTAATCTGGGAACAATGAGGGTATTTTTGGCATTTCGGTGTGCTGTGGTAATGCACTGATACTAGGTACAGCACAAATTCCATCCCAATACTATCTTCCCACTGACATTTGGCATTTAAACCCGGGTCCATTGGATTACCAGTCCAGTGGCAAGACCACTCCGCCACACCTTCCCTTACTGTTTATTCAGGCTATCATTGGCAATTTCTTTCAGGTTATGAAGGATCTGTATGAATCAGAGGTATAATTGACTTGATTTTGTTCCTTCAAATTCCTACAGATCCTTCTGAAACTGGTTAAAATCATCCAATAAGAGTCAGAATGTAATGAAGAAATAGGTCATCGAATGCTAAGGGAGTTAAAGAATAAGTCATTGCACACTGAAAGGGTTAAGGATACAAAATGTAGGTGGACCAAGACATTATTCGAGGACGTGTTTCGTTCTTGTATTTTGTTTATCCTTTATTCAGTTTAGGAAGGAGTTTTTGGAAGTCAGAGGTTTAATTAAGTCAGTAAGAGTCAAATGCGAAAATTCTACATACCTCAAATCTTGTGCATCGAGTGAGCATCGGGTGCATATAATCTATGTATCTGGCTCTGAGGATGGTGCGATGGGTTTTGCCACATGTATACAAAAGATGATATAGCCAGAGTATTTAGACCAGACAATGAGTCTACGACCTTATGTGGCAACACTGTAAGCCTGACCATGAGAATATAGCCAAACGGGTGAGTCGTGGTCAGGTGGTGGTGGTAGGCGGTTATAGGAGGTCGGGAAGAAGGAAGGATTGAGATGAAAACCATGAGGAGAAAGAAGAAATGAATATGAGGAAAGAAGGGAGATGGGTATGAAGGAGGAAAAATAGTGAGGAATACATGAGAGAAGGAGATTTGTAGGGAAGAAAGGACAAAATAATTACGCCGTCTTCCAGAAGGAGGAATACGGGTAAATATGGATATGAAGAAGAATGAAAATGGAAGAGATAAGAGAGAGGTAACACAGCATGCATTCACACACACACACACATGTGCACGGGACAAAAAAACAATACTATTCAGTTATGGACATGATGTGAGGGCAGGAGCACATTGGCCATGCTGAGGGAATGGAAGAGTGATAAAGAGAGAGAGAGAATGGGAGAGATACATGAAAATAGGAACATGAAGGGCGGGGAATAAAGGAAGAGACGGAAAAACTAGACTTGGGAAGAAGAAGAGACAGAATGAGCAGGAGTAGAGAAGAAATGAGAGGAAAAAGTATGAAGTAAACAGGACATAGATAGAGGAATGATGGATAGAAAGAAGATAGAGAGATAGATGAGTTAGAGATGGATATAATAAAATATAGAGAGATAGATGAGATAGAGATGGAAAACTGAAGGCAAAAAGAAGTGAGCATTGAGAGAAAGAGAAAGTAAAGGTGGATAGAGATGGGAGGAAATCAAATATGGGAAATCAAGAACGAGGATAAATATAGAGGAAGGAGGGACAGTAAACAAATAGGACAGAGAGAATAAAGGAGGGTGAGAGACTCGAGAAAGGATGACAGAACTTAAAAGGTGGACTGACGGAAAATAGGATAGAAAGGATAAAAAGCAACAAAGAAAGAAGGGAATATTGGAGGGAGTATAAATATATACAGAGGAAGAATAGATACAGTGGGGACATAGAAATGGATGAGAGAGCAAAGAGAGAGAGAGAGAGAGAGATCCGCCTCCCAGTAGGTGTGGAAAGAGAAGTGATGTAGGGAGTAAAAGGTGAAGATGAGCAAAATACAGACAAGCCTGGCCAGGCCCACACACTACGGGCGGGGATCTCTCTATTATCCAGGGTCCCGGGAGTAATTTCTTTTTACTTTTCCAAGGTTTTAAAACATGTACATAACATTTATGGAATAAAACAAATGGAAAATTGCCTGACACCAGCAAGATCACAGCTTAATAGAACCTGTAACGCTGCTCGGCTTAATGGAGAGATTATTTTATTTATATTTTTTATTATTTTATAGATATATATTTTTAGTTTGCACATTGGACCTCTATCAAATTTAACATAAGACCCCCAAGACCCCCATTCGAGATAAATGTGTACATATTATTTTTATAGAAAAAAGTTCCGGCCGGCCATCGCTGCTTCCTACTATATTACAGGCTTGCTCTTGCTCGCCAGGAAAAAATTGACACCTACTGTAAATGGCAAGAATGGTCTTAATGTTGACAAAGAAAAGGGGCGAAAGGTTTTAAAATCATCAAATGAATGGGGCAAGTGTCTTAAAATTTCATAATTAATGGAGCTAAACATGAGAGAGACGGGGGTCCAGAAAACAAAACAAAATGCTTCCCCTTAAGATAGTTATTACCCCTTTGATTCCTAATGGTACACCTGATAAGATTTCCAAGGACCGGAGCTACGTATTTTCATTCTATTGATCTTTTGTTTATGTATACGGCTCAATCTATCCATTGGTATGTTAATTTATGTCTTTGCATTGCTCGTTTCAATATGATTAATAAACTAAGATAGTATAAATAACAGTAGTCCCGGGCTGAGTATAAATAACAGTAGTCCCGGGCCGAGTATAAATAACAGTAGTCCCGGGCCGAGTATAAATAACAGTAGTCCCGGGCTGAGTATAAATAACAGTAGTCCCGGGCCGAGTACAAATAACAGTAGTCCCGGGCCGAGTATAAATAACAGTAGTCCCGGGCTGAGTATAAATAACAGTAGTCCCGGGCCGAGTACAAATAACAGTAGTCCCGGGCCGAGTATAAATAACAGTAGTCCCGGGCCGAGTATAAATAACAGTAGTCCCGGGCCGAGTATAAATAACAGTAGTCCCGGGCCGAGTATAAATAACAGTAGTCCCGGGCTGAGTATAAATAACAGTAGTCCCGGGCCGAGTATAAATAACAGTAGTCCCGGGCTGAGTATAAATAACAGTAGTCCCGGGCCGAGTATAAATAACAGTAGTCCCGGGCTGAGTATAAATAACAGTAGTCCCGGGCCGAGTATAAATAACAGTAGTCCCGGGCCGAGTATAAATAACAGTAGTCCCGGGCCGAGTATAAATAACAGTAGTCCCGGGCTGAGTATAAATGACAGTAGTCCCGGGCTGAGTATAAATAACAGTAGTCCCGGGCTGAATATAAATAACAGTAGTCCCGGGCCGAGAATAAATAACAGTAGTCCCGGGCCGAGAATAAATAACAGTAGTCCCGGGCCGAGTATAAATAACAGTAGTCCCAGGCCGAGTATGTATAACAGTAGTCCCGGGCCGAGTATAAATAACAGTAGTCCCGGGCCGAGTATAAATAACAGTAGTCCCGGGCCGAGTATAAATAACAGTAGTCCCGGGCTGAGTATAAATAACAGTAGTCCCGGGCTGAGTATAAATAACAGTAGTCCCGGGCTGAGTATAAATAACAGTAGTCCCGGGCCGAGTATAAATAACAGTAGTCCTGGGCTGAGTATATTTCTTGAGCTATGTAACATTGTCTAATAATAGCCAGACTATAATGGAGAAATGTGTCATAGTTTCACATTACAGTATTAAACCATCTGATTTTACCTTTTTCTTGCTATACTCGGCGTCTTATCATATTTTAAATTATTTAGGAAAGACCTCTAGCAATCAGAAACGTAACATGTATCGTAATAATCCTTCTGACTCCCATATAACCTATCTAACCCTAATAATTGTCTAATAATAGCCAGAATAAAATGAAAAATACCTACTGGTATACTGAATGGGATTAAAGATAAGGCTACGATGGACCATAGTAGCTGTAAATGAAGCCAATCGGAGGTAATGGTGTCAAACTACCAAGCACCCTTGTTGCTGTTAAACATTCACGGCTATGGTGGACCCCATGTTTGTGTTGTTTTTAAACCACCTTCTGAAGATTTTATTCAAATATGTTTTGCAGCTCACATGATTTTTAGGCATTCAATTGAAATGTGTGCTTACAATAAAAAGGTGAATACTGATTATTCATGATGGAAAACCCTTTTTTAATTAATGGACTCAACATTGTTAACATTTTACATTGTAAATTTGTGCATGCATAATAAAACCAGTGGCTATAGCCAATTAGGTATGTATTATAACATTAAACAAGTACTAACTTGAACATGTTTTAGAAAGCTTCACTAATTTGGAATTTACAACAGAACACTTTTATAATAAGAATTAATTAACCAGTAATGTGTTCAAAAAGCCTAAAACAGATATTTGCTTTGCACACAAAATCAATATTACACTTATTGTTAATACCATTTGTATTAGAATCTACTGTATATTGAACATCTCCCTTTCCCTTCTCAGTGGGATGAGCTCACCAATGGTGGAGACCTGAGCTATGATGGTGGTCACGGGAAGTCGGTGGGTCAACAGATGTGTGAAGCTGCCGCTAAGGAGGGACATGATAACCTATTACCACATCCTGTGAGTCATCAGTATTTAGGCTAAGAGAGAGCTAATGTTGTTGTTGTTGTTCCCTAAGCTGCCTGGCCGAACAGCCCCGAGTCCCTGAGGAAGGCCATGGCCACGATCGGTCTTTCCCACAGAGCTCTCATTGAGTGTAGATTGTGTTGTTGGCGTAAGTGGTTGTGTGAAATGCAGTCTTCTATGATGTGTTTAATGGTATGGGGTGCTGTGTTACATCCCGAGCAGGTGTCGACAACGGAGTCATCCAGTCTCTTCTGATAGCTCAGGAGAGCTGGATGGTGTCTGCATCTCAGCCTGGCCAGGTGGACTCTGTCCTCGCGAGGAAGGGAGGATTCGGAAGGATGGATTTCGGGAGGTCGTGCATGCAGCTGCGTGTTGTCTGTGAGTGAGTGGATGGATCGGCGAGAGATATGAGTATGGATGTGCTTCTGGAAGTTGGTTCCGGGTGGGCAGGGAGGGAGAGAGGACAATAATTGTGTCTGTTACAGTGTGCTGGGTGTTGTTTTGATATTTCTTGGTGTCTGTGGGTGTGTTGCCATGTAGTTTAGTGGGTGGTCTTGGTTCGTGGAGGCTGCTGCCAGGAATTGAGTGCCTCTCATGTCCAGATGGTCTTTGACTTTGAGGATTTTGGTTTCTTGATGTAGGTGATCTGTGGGTGCAGTAGCTGTGCAGCCTGTAATGATCTTCAGGGCTTTGTTTTGAATAGTCTGTAAGGTCTTATGATGTGTTTCAGCTAGGTTAGAAGCCCAGGCTGGGCTTGCGTATTCCATCACTGATCTTATGTATTGTTTATATACTGTGGTGGTAGTTTCTTTGATGTCTCCAAATTTTGTGTGAGCAAGTGACCTGAGGGCGTTAAGTCTGGGTGTCAGTTTCTTTTTAATGTTTGTGGTGTGCTGTTTGAATGTCATATGAGTATCATATGTTACTCCTAGGATTTTGGGTGTGTGTGTATGTGTTCGGGGTGTGTTGTTTATGGTGAGTTGAGGGATGTCTTCGTGTTCTCCTGTCCAGCTTGTGAGCAGGGTTGCGGTGGATTTGGCTGGGGCTAGATTAAGTCTGTTTGTAGTGCACCAGCCATGTAGTGTGTTGAGATAGGGTTGATGGAGATCTGTTGCTCTTTTTGGGTCATGGTGTGTGCATGTGAGTGTTATGTCATCTGCATAGGAAGCTAAGTTTATTTGGGGCGCATTGGGTGTAGTTATATCGTGCTTGTACAGATTGAAGAGTGCGGGCGATAGGACGGATCCTTTTGGGTCTCCGTTTGGAAAGTTTCTGATTTTAGATGACTGACCGGCAAAAGATACGTGTGCACATCTGCCTCCTAGGAAGTTGGCCAGCCACCTTTTTGTGTTGTTGTGCATGTTTGTGTTGTAGATTTTGTTTGTTAGGTTGTGGCGGGGGATGGCATCGAAGGCTTTACTAATGTCGAGTGTGGCTAATAGTGATCTGTGTGGTGGTCTAGCTGAGTTGATGCCGTCAAAAGCTCTTTGTGTAAGGTCTGTGAGAAGAGTGTTTGTGGAGTGCAGTGGCCTAAAGCCATGTTGTGTTGGAGCTAGGGGTAGGTCGGGTGTAATTAGTTGTAATACTAGGCGTTCCATGACTTTGGAGGGGGAGCAAAGGAGTGTGATGGGGCGGTGCGAGGAGGGTAGCGTGGGGTCTTTGTTGGGTTTGGAGAGTGTGATGATGATACCATGCTTCCAAATGTCTGGTATTGTGTTGTGTGAATAGCTGTAGTTTGATATGTTAGTGAGTGCTTGTATGCCTTGTGGTCCCAGGTGTCTGAGGTGTATGTTGCTTATGTTGTCTAGGCCACAGGCGGGTGAGTGCTTGAGATTGTTGATGATATGCTTTGTCTGGTGATTGGTGAAGGGTGTATAATCAGGGTCTGTGGGGAATTGTCTCTTACGTCGGATGACACGTCGGTCGTCTTTGTGAGGTTTTAGGTGGCTGACATGTGAGAAGTGATTGATGAGAGTGTTTGCTTGTTGTTTACATGAAGGAGTAGAGTCTGTTCTTGTGATTGCAGCATGTGATTGTGTTGTGTTGCTGTTGGAAAGTGTGATGCTGTTTAGTGTCTTGTAGAGTTTTTTGGGGTTTGTTTTGTGATCAAGTGTTTGTAGGAAGTTATTCCAAATTAGTTTTTGTTGTTCTTGTATTTTGTTGTTAGTTGGGTGTTGAGTGCTTGGATTTGTTGTGTGATGTCTTGTGTGTGGGGTGCTGGGGAGTGTTTCAGTATGTCGCGTTGTCTGATGAGGTTTTGAATTTCTGGTGTGAAGTTGGGGTTGTTTTTTTTTCTGTTATCTCTTGGAATGTGTTTCTTGTCAGCGTTTTGGATAGTTTTATTGAGTATGTGTACAGCATTGTTGATGTTAGTGATGGGTGTACTGTTTAGAGTTGTGAAGTGTTGTTCTGTCTCATTTGTGAATGCTTCCCAGTTTGTGATGTGTTGTAAGTGTGGTATGTATTCATTTGGTACTGTAGGGGATGTTTGGGGAGGGATGTATGTGTTTATGATGGTTATGTTGTTGTTGTTGTTTTTCCCCAAGCTGCCTGGCCGAACAGCCCCAAGGCCCCGAGCAAGGCCAAGGCCACAACCGAGCGCCCCCACAGAACCCTCCCCGCCGACCACAATAAAGCCTGGGTGACCGAAGCCACTCCACGGCGGGGAGCCGAGGAGGGTGCGGAAACGCCCGGGAAACCAGAGCCCCACCCAGGGCCCTGTGCCCCTCAGCAATTATGAAGAGAAAGTTGAGGGGCAAAGGAAAGATGTGACGCTTTGGCTTCCAATCTTGGTAGTAGGAGGTCAGACGCAAGAGACGCCGTCACTTGAGATCTAGAAAATAAATAAGTAAAAGAAACAGTCAGAGTAAGCTATGGGTATGGCAGAGAAGATCGCTCAGTTCTCACTCTGATAGACCAGCCCATCACCACATGATGGTTATGTTGGAGTTGTTGCCAGTGCGTATTTTAATTGATTGTATTTCTGTTGTGTTATCATTTGGGGGGAGTAGGGATTTGGTTTATACACTGGTTACTATGTATGATATTTCTTTGTGTACCAGGGTGATGAGTCCACTGCCCCCGCCGACAGCCCGGTCTTGTCTGATGGTGGTGAAATTATGAAATGTGGGTGTTTTTTGTGTTGTGCAGAGTTTTGTTTCTTGTAAGATGGCATATATGACAGCCGGAGAGTCATTTCTCGGTGTAGGAAAAACTGTGTGATGTGTGTGTGTGGTACAAAGGAGTACAAAGGAAATCAAGCAACAACAGATCTAGTGACCCTTCTAGGTTGCTTGTCCTCCAAAACACTGAGGATCAAGTGTCCAAACAGTGGTTTAGAGTGGGTAAGGGAACATTGGAAGGGGAATTACTGCCCTGGAACTAATGTCCGTGGCAGGATTAGGAAGTTAGTAGGGGACAGATGGGTTAGTAACTGAGGGGGGGATAAAATAAAGTTATTCATTTACAAACGCAGTCAGTCGCGGGTTTGATGCGAGATATTTGTCTAGGCGGAGTTTAAATGAATCAACGGTGATGCAGTCTATAACGTTTCGGGGAAGCCCATTCCACAAGTTGACAACTCGATTGAAGAAGAAATTCTTAGATTCGTGTGAGTTAAAAGATTTACCAATAATTTTGCAACCGTTTCCCCGCGTATAATTAGATTGGTCGATAGTGAAGTACTTACTACAGTTCATATTGTCGATGCCTTTGATGATTTTGAACACTTGAATTAAGTCACCTCTTAATCTGCGCTGGGTTAAAGGAAATAGATTTAATTCTCTAAGGACGCTCTTCGTATGGTTTGTTCTTTAGGCTAGGTATCATTTTGGTAACTCTACGTTGAACTCGTTCTAGCTTGTTTATATCTTTTTGGTAATAAGGGCACCAGGATTGAACGCAGTATTCCAGAAGAGGGCGGACTAATGAATTGTAAAGGGTTAGGATAACTTCTTTGGATTTATGCTCAAATGACCTGCCTATAAAGCCAATTATTTTGTTTGCCTTCTTAACAACTTCTGAACATTGTTGACTCGGTTTTAGGTTACTCGATATTGTTACTCCCAGATCGGTTTCTCTGTTTACATTCTTAAGCTGAGTGCCATTCATCGAATAGTTTGCTTTCTCATTTAGGTATCCGATATGTAGTACTTTACATTTATCCGCATTGAAACTCATTTGCCAAATTTGGGCCCAACATGACAATTTATCTAGATTGTGTTGCATATCGTCAACTTGTTCTTTTGAGAGTACGCTATTTGCAATTTTTGTATCGTCAGCAAATTTTGAGATTGTACAGGTGAGACCCTCATCTATGTCGTTGATGTAAAATTAGAAAGAGAATTGGTCCTAGTACCGATCCCTGGGGTACCCGCTACTTACATTGGTCCATTTTGATGCCTTACCGTTTATGACTACTCTTTGCTTTCTGTCGCTGAGCCAATTTTCTATCCATTTCAACACACCGTCTTGTATTCCATGCCGCTTTTAGTTTTAGCAGTAAACGTTTGTGGGGAACTTTGTCAAAGGCCTTTTGAAAATCAAGGTATATAATATCTACAGCTTTACTCTCATCGTAGAGGTTGAGGATATCGTGGAAGAAGTCTAAGAGGTTTGTTAAACAGGAACGTTTTTTACGAAAGCCGTGTTGAGTATCTTTAAGTATGTTATTTTCCTCTAAGTGATTTACGAGTCTGTCTCGTATGACCGTTTCTAGCATTTTACATACAACTGAGGTTAAGCTAATTAGACGATAGTTACTGGGTAGGGATTTGCTGCCTTTTTTGAATATCGGTGTTACGTTGGCTAGCTTCCACTGATCGGGCATAGTTCCAGACTGCAAGGATTTATTGAATAGTAATGTCAGTGGTTTAGAGAGCTCATCCTTAGCTTCCTTTAGAACTCTAGGCGAGATTGTATCAGGTCCAGGCGTTTTATTTACCTTGAGTTTATCTAAACAATTCAATACTTCTCTCTCGGTAACGGTGATATTGCTTAGAACATCTGAATTATCAATCTGAATCGGCGATGGTGTAGGGATATCACTGAGGTCTTCTGTTGTAAAAACTGATGCAAAGAAGGTATTGAGGGCATTACTCATTTGTTCTTCGTCTTTGGTGTATTCTCCATTTTCATCGACTAACGGTCCAACAGTTGAAGTAACTACTTTTTCTTTCTGATATAACTATAGAATTCTTTCGGGTTTGTTTTACTTTGATTCGCAATATGTAACTCTAAGGTCTTTTTACTTTGCTTAATTAACTTTTTGGCTTTGCGTCGTAGCTCTACAAATTTCAGCCGTTCTTCGTCATTTTGTGAGGATTTTAATCTATCATTAGCAAATTTTTTAGCAAGCAGGCAGTTTGAAATATCTTTATTCCACCATTTGGGCTTATTATTATGGCCTGGACGCCGAGTTTTCGATGGTATGCAGTCTTGCACTGCTTTTAGGTAAGTGGCTTCGAATAACTTCCAAGATGTATTTATGTCGTTATTGTGAATTAAAAAGCCCCAGGTCAGTTTCTTTAAACATAGCTCTAAGTTTATGGAAGTTTGCTTTCTTGAAATTAGGGACTTTTTCGATGCTACTATTTGGTTCGTTACTAGTAAACTTTAAAGTGAAAGTTATCGTACGATGGTCGCTGTTACTGAATTCATCACCAACATTCAAATTCTCTATAATTCTTCTTTTGTTGCAAGTTACAATGTCAAGAACGTTATTACCACGGGTCGGCGTTCCAACAAATTGATAAAGCGAACTCTCTTGCAAGTTCGTATACAAGTCATGTCCGGAGTGTGAAGTAAGAGTATCGCCCCACTTGGTCACAGGTAAATTAAAGTCATCAAAAATTACGGTATCTTGTGAATTACTTACATCTGCAATTTGTTCGTAAATTTTATCAGTCAGTTTGCACTGATTGAGCTGGAGGTCTGTATATTAATGCAAGTATTATTTTGGTACCTTTATTATTCTTTATTAGCACAAAAGATGCGTCGCCGTTCACAATTTGAGGTTTTGACAAGAGGGTAGGGTTAAGACTTTCTTTGATATAAAGTAAAACGCCACCTCCATTTCGATTTATTCGGCTGTTCTCAAACATTACATAACCGGGAAGTGAATACTCTGCTAAAAAGTCTCTATCTTCTGTATTGAGCCAAGATTCTGTTATGCCAATCACATCATAATTTTCTGTAAACACTAGCTCCTCTAAATCTGAAAATTTATTGCGTATGCTACGAGCGTTTGCATAGAAAACCTTTAAATTTGTTATTTTAGAACTCACGGAACGCGCTTCAATAATATTTTTGGTTCTTGTCGGATCTACATTTATGTTCATGGCTGTCCTCGGTCCTCGCTGTCTCCGGTCCTTATCGCTGGTGGTCCTCGGTTGCCTCTGTTTTTTTCTTGGCGTTGGATGATTTATGTCACTGCTGCTTCTTCTCGGATGGCGTTTTTTGATCCATGGCTGCGGACTGCTTCGTGTAGGAGACGACCCATGCGTGCTGAACCCACAGGGTTTAGATGAGTGCCATCCTTGCGGAACAGAGTAGGCTGGTTGTAGAAGTTGTCCCAGAGGTTGATGAATTCAACTTCTTCCCTCAGACACAAATGTTTATTCGGCTATTTGTGCTGAAAGCCTTGTCGTAGAATTTGTCAGGTGCGTCGATCTTGGGGAGAATGCCTGAGATGATGATATTCCTTGACTTGTTTTTGTAGTGCTGGATCATCTTGCGATATTTCTCCATCAACTCTTCGGATCTGGTGCGCATGACGTCATTTGAACCAGCATGGATGACAAAAAGGGTATTTTCATTTGCATCCTTTGTGGTATCTTCGCAGGCTTCCACAATGTCGTCCAGTCCAGCTCCTGGGATGCAAAATCTTTTTCGTTGATTTGGGACTCTGTCGCAGAACTCTTCGACCTGTCCTCGTAGGATGGAATCCCCAACGAGCCTGGTCTCTTCTGGTTCGTCTTCCATCTCTACCAATATCTCAAATCTGTTGGACATTGTGACTGGTAGATGAGACCTTTTCTGCGTTGGCCGTGCACCGTTCCTCACTGGTGTAAATCCGGAAACCTGTGGTGGCGGGACTCTACGTACAGGTCGGGGAGAGGAGTGGTTAGAACGGGGGCGAGGGGTTGGTACTGTTCGTGCTAGCAGGCTTCTTGCACGAGGAGTGGGGGAGAGACTAAGGTGAACAGGGCGGCTGTCCTGGTTTGATGTCGGCTCAGGTTCGTCAGAAGCATCTGCTGCAGTGTCTACTGCAGGTGTTGGATTGTTGGCAGATGACGTTGGGGCGGTGGTGGATGCTGGAGTTGAAACAATTTGAGTTAGTGATACTCCAACGTTGAGTGTTACAAACTCTTTGAGTGATTCCAGCTTCCTGGTGAGGGCGTTGATCTTGTTGAGGGCTTCATCCAATTTTGCTGTCAAATCCTCTCGTTGCTGGCAGAGTCGGCAGACTTGTGGATCGGAAGGAGCAAACATGGAAGCACCAAACCTACCGGCGCAGTTCGTACAGGCACGAGGCATGGTGACGATCACTTTCTTCAGTTAACTTCACTCACTTAAAAACACTAAACTCACTTTAAAAACACTAAACTCACTTTAAAAACACTTCACTCCCTTCAGGTCGCTTCACTTACTTAAATAGGCCTAACCGAAAACAAAAATGTTGAAATACACACAAATAGGTTATCAGCGGTGATAGCCTAACCAAAAATTAAAACAAAACAAAATTAAATTTGAATACACAGTGATAGCCGAACCGAAAACAATTTTATGTTTATTTAAACAGAAATAGGCCACCAGGGGTTATAGCCTATCCTAACCGAAAACAAAAATTATAAAATACCGGTACGCAGAAATAGGTCACCAGCGGTGATAGCCTAACTGAAAATTTAAAAATTGAAGTACGCAGAAATAGGCCACCAGGGATGATAGCCTAGACTAACCGAAAACAAAAATAACCGAAAACAAAAATTATGAAATACCGGTACGCAGAAATAGGCCACCAGCGGTGATAGCCTAGACTAACCGAAAACAAAAATAACCGAAAACAAAAATTATGAAATACTGGTACGCAGAAATAGGCCACCAGCGGTGATAGCCTAACTGAAAATTTAAAAATTGAAGTACGCAGAAACAAATAGGCCACCAGGGATGATAGCCTAGACTAACCCAAAACATAAATTACCGAAAACAAAAATTATGAAATACCGGTACGCAGAAATAGGCCACCAGCGGTGATAGCCTAACTGAAAATTTAAAAATTGAAGTACCGTACGCAGAAATAGGCCACCAGGGATGATAGCCTAGACTAACCGAAAACAAAAAATAACCAAACAAAAAAAGTATGAAATATGCAGAAGTAGGCTACCAGGGGTGATAACCTACCTAAAAAAGCAAACAATATATATATATATATATAATAGAATATGTGTCTAAATATACAATTCACATAGAGAGATTATATAAAAATAAAGTGTAACTGCACACAAGGGGTTAATATACTGTATCAACAGATGGCGCTGGTGTCACTGTAGGCTAGTCAAGCAGGATTATATTTAGATAAACAAAGTTATCAGTCAAAGGTTACTACAGTACAAGATCATGCAAGCAACAACTAAAATTACAGATATATATAGCTACAGTAGGATACTGAATACGATAACTACTAGAGTTAATAAGAAAATACAAAGCTAGGTCGATTTAGAGGTGCGCGTGCGTCGTCTGCTACAAGCTAGGATAACAAATGTAAACAACAATGTTTATCAGTCAGAAAAGCAATAAAATAACATGCACGGCAACTACAGAACTATGTGGAGGTTAAACAAGCACTTAACTACTGTTCATGCAATGAATAAAGGGAATTGGGATATGAAATACTCAAATTAGGATAGAGTTTTCTCAGTGGCGATGCGGAGCTGTAGGCGGTGCTAAAGCCGGCGGGTGACTGGGGGTGGTGTGAGAGGTGTGGAAATTCCCGGCGTGACCGAAGCCGCTCCAAGGACCCGTGCCCCCAGGGAGGGGGCAGGGGATGGTTGTGACGGTTTGGCTCCCGAAACTGCTCCCAGCGGCCGGCATCCGGTTGTCCTCCACTGGTCGTTGATCTTGTCTCCGGCCGTGGAGGGTCGGCAGCCATCCGCGGTTGGCAGCTCCGGGAGGTGGTCCTACGGCGTAGACGCCGCCACATCAGGACCTGATGTATATGCTTATGTATGATACTTACACTAGTTGTACTTACACTATTTGTATTTGCGGGAGTGAGCATGCTCGTTAATTCCCGCCTCCTAAGATATGTTTGTCATACCGTGGTTTGAAACTATGCACTGATGGTGCAGACACTACTTCGGCTGGCAATCCACCCACTAATCGAGTTGGTAGGAAATCTTTTACTTTTCAGATCAGATTTACTATTAAGCACTTTTAGTTTGTAGCTGTGACCTCTTGTTCTGTCACCTCCATCCCTCTCTATGAAGTTTTCTTGGTCGATTTTGTCAATACCTCTAACACATTTGTATATCTGAATTTGCTGTCCTCGTTTCCTTCTCTGTTCCAGTGTAGGTAGATTCAATCTCTCGAGCCTCTCTTGGTACTCCAAATTTTCCAAACCTGGGATCATCCTCGTAGCTGCTCTCTGTACCCTCTCAATTTTGTGGATATGTTTCTTCATGTGAGGGGACCACACTACAGATGCATATTCCATCCTGGGTCTTATTATTGCCGTTATTATTTGTTTCATGGTGTTTTCATTAAGATAATTGAAAGACATCCTGATATTTGCCAATAGTGCTAGTGATTCTCTCACTATCTTATTTACGTGGCTTTCTGGAGACATGTTATCCTTAAATTCTATCCCCAAGTCTTTTTCTTTTTCTACTTTGGGAATCACTTCGTTTCCTAGTTTATAATCTTTTCTAGGTCTGTACTTGCTTTTACCCATTTCTAGAGTCTTACATTTCCCTGCATTGAACTCCATATTCCATTTGATGCTCCATTCATGGATCTTTTGCAAATCTGCTTGGAGCTTAAGGCAATCCTCCTGGGTTCTGATCGTTTTAAGCAGCTTAGCATCGTCTGCAAACATGCTCATGTAGCTTGTTAGTCCCTCAGGTAAGTCATTTACAAATATTAGAAACATGATTGGGGCTAGGACAGATCCTTGTGGTACCCCACTCGTAATTTGAGTCCAGTTTGACGATTTCCCCCTTACTGTTGTTCTCATCTATCTTCCGCTAAGGTAGCTCTCCATCCATTTCAGCAGTTTGTCTCCTACTTTTCCCTCATGTTTTAATTTCCACAGCAATCTCTTGTGTGGAACTTTGTCAAATGCCTTTTTAAAGTCTAGGTAGGCACAGTCTACCCATCCTTCCCTCTGGTCCACTGTGTCTATTACTCTAGAGTAAAAACTCAACAAGTTGCTTACACATGATCTGCCTCCTCTGAATCCAAATTGTCGGTCAGTAATTAATCTTTTGGATTCCAGGTAGTTCACCCATTTGTCCCTTATTAATCCTTCCAGAATCTTCATGAGGATGCTCAATAGTGATACAGGTCTATAGTTCAGTGGTTTATCTCTGCTTCCTCCCTTAAATATAGGAATAATGTTTGCTCTTTTCCATTCTGTAGGTACTATCCCTGTGTCCAATGATTTGGTCATTATGTCATATAACGGTATACTCAGTTCCTTAGCATTTTCTTTAATAATCCAGCCTGATACTCCGTCCGGTCCAGCGGCTTTGTTTGGATCCACCTTACTCATTTTGTCTATGAGCTCTGGTCTGTTAAATGTGACTTCCGGTATTTCCTCTGTACCTATCTCATTGGTTTCTGGTGCAATGAATTCTCCTTCTTTTGTAAATACTGATGCAAAATTTCTATTAGTTCTTCCGCAATCTCCGTATCCTCTTCTATGATTCTGTTTCCACTTTTAATCTTTACGATTGTCGCTTTTATCTTCCTTTTGCTGTTTACAAACTTGAAAAACATTTTTGGATTCTTTTCATAGTTCTCCACTATCCCTTTCTCATGGTTTGCATCTGACCTCCTCCTCATTTCTGTGTATTTGTTTCTCTCCTCTTTATACTTTTGCCTGTTATCTTCCGAATCCCAGTTTCTCATCTTTTTCCAGGCTTTGTTTTTTGCTTCCTGTGCTTGCCTACATTCGCGGTTAAACCATACTTTGCGATTACTTTTTTTCCTTTTATTAATGTACTTAGGGACAAAAGTTTTGTATACCAGTATCATAGATCTCCATGAATGCCTTGAGTTTTTTGTCTACCTCACTTTCAGATAACACCTGATCCCAATTTTGTGACTTGAAAAAATCCCGTAGTCCTTCGAAATCGGTTCTGGAATACATCCAGTGATTTTCCTTGTGCTTTTCCCTTCCCTTGGGTAGATTATACTTCAATAGTAAGTCTATGTCTAGAACTGCATGGTCGCTTTTTCCTAGTGGGCATAGGTACTGAATACTTTGAACCTCCTCCTCCCTTCTTGTGAATAGAAGGTCCAATCTAGCTGGTTGATCACTTCCCCTTACTCTTGTTGACTCTTTTACATGTTGGTATATAGAATTTTCCATGGCCATACTTAAAAATTCATAGCCCCAACTTTCCTCCCCTGCTCCGGCTTCAAGATCTTCCCAATTCACTTCCTTGCAGTTAAAGTCCCCACACATGACTATTTCATCCTTTGAAGCCAAGATATTTCCTAGCACACTAATTGTTTCCTTACGCATTAGGCTATGCTCCTCCTTACCCCATGTCTTCGTCTTGGGAGGTACATACGCTACTATCACCACTATTTTTTTGTTTCCACCAATCTCTATTGCTAAAACTTCTGCTGTTGAAGTTTCTAGTTTTATCTCAGACACAATTAAATCTTTCCTAGTAAGGATGCACACTCCACCTCCATGTCAACATTTTCTGTCCCTCCTCCAAATCCTGTATTCAGACCATCCTAGCAAATTTATATCAAGGTCTTCTCTTAGTTTTGTCTCAGTGAGACATACTATTTCTAGTTTCTTAGTATTGAGTAAGTCTGTTAGATCTAGTTTCTTAGAGATTAGCCCATCGACATTGCTATATAGAATCCTTATACTTTCTAGTCCCCCCATTACCTGCTCCAAGCGCCTTATCTGCGGCGGTCTGTTCCCTACCCTCTTTTACTTTTAGTTTCTTTTTACCGAAAGTTTCATAATCTTCCCCTTTCTTACTCCGTAAAAAAACTTATTCTTTTCTTGTTCTGTCCTCTTGCTATTTTCCTCCTTGGCGGTTTTCCTTAGTTCAGCCTCCTTCTTTCTCTCTTCTTCTGGTAAGTCTCGCCTGATGTAGATTTTGTCCTTACCCTCTAACCCTTTTAGCCTAGCCGCTACTGCCATGATTTCATCACATCTCCTTCCTGACTAAATTTCGTTTTTCACAAGTCTATTGTATTCCTTTGTATATTTTCCCAGCCTAAACATGTCTGATATTTCCTCCTTCCAGGTGTCCTCCTCATCTTTAATAGATTCGAGAATCTTGTTGATGCGACCTTCATCCTGCTCTTTTCGTTTTGTCCAGTCTAGTTCCTCCTTTTCTTCCACCCCTGATATTATGAGGCAGTACGACTTTCTTCCTGGATGGCCTGAGAGTTTTCGGTGGATGCCTTGCTTAACCATACTTTTTACCTGGTCCTTTATCCTAACATCTTGCTGTTTCTGTTTATCCAATATCTTCCTGAATTCGTCACTGTGTGCCTTCCTATACACTTTCTAAATCTTTTACCACTTGGTCTCTAGTCATAGCCCGAAGCATTTTTACCTTCAGAGATACTGGTGTCTAGCCTAGTCCATTATCACTGCTTTTCTCTCTCCACTAACTCCAACCTGTTCTTCAACTCACCATTCTCTGTAACAATTTCCTTCTTAACTATCTCCAAGCCGGTCACTCGGTCCTCCAAGTTCTTGATTTTGTTTCAACAGCATGAAGCAAAATTTTCCAGTGTCCTCAGTCGTCCATGTTTGTCATGATACCGGGAAAATCCGGATCTCCCTCCGATTCGTCACTCCCGCCACTTCCGCCTTTTTTTATCACCTACCCCTCACCCCTCCCCCCCTCAGGCCCCCTCGTCACCTTCATTCACCATCTTCCCCACCTATTTCCTCTTGAAGTTGGAACCAAATATCTTGCCTCTTGTGCTGGGTAATACTTACATAGTCCATATACTTTTACCCACCATACTGAACCGAGAACTTCCCGCGCCGAAAACAACAATATTGTGCGGACTCTTCGGATTGTTCACTCACACCCTCTAGTATTAGTCACTAATTTCCCACTTGCCAGCCGAAGTTTACTTGTTTTTTATCATCATCCTAATCCCTGGAGTCCCCTTTACACATGAATAAGAGATAGAATATAGCTCACTCCCACCTGCAACCATGTAAGTAGAAATCAGCTGGAGCCTGTGGACCGCTTCCTCTCGAGTCAGCTGTTGTCTCGTGTGTGTGCGTGTGTGCGTGTGTGTAAAGGATCAAACAATCAATCAGATGAGTCGTATGCCTCAACATCATGTAGCTGCAGCCGCTGACTCCACCACTGGGGGATCTCCTTGGGCGATGTTCCAGGCCATGTCTCTATATGCCCCAAGTAGCTGTCTATATGACTGATTGACTTGCCTCAGTAATGTGAAACTTGGGCTTCCTGGTGATATCCTGCACTCAGGGTTGTCATCCAACAAAACCACTGAATGGAGCAGGATCAACTTGAGGGAGTTGAACCATTTACCCATATAGGCAAGGTTGGCATTCATGAACTATGCACCCAGTATGTCTCCAGCTAGTTGCAGATAATAGACTCTCGTTTTATATGTGGTCACACAGCTGTAGACCATAATCTGGCAAACATATTATACCAAAATATTTAATGTGTCTTTTCAAACCACTATTGAGCGTCCATGACTAGTAACCACACCTTGAAGATTCGCAGGTTAGTACTTCAGCATAAATATTAAAAACATAACATATTTTTGCCAAGGCTGTTGCAATGATTTACATCATGGCCTGAACCACTACTGATAAATTCAATACCAAGATATCCTAATCTGTTCAAGACACTTATGTTCTCGCAACACGCATTAACAAACTGCAATGCTGCATACAATCCAACAAATGCTTGAATTTTATTTTTTAGTCGAAGAGACTTTTAGTCCCAGGAGCTGTAACTCTTCATTCAGCACTTCTAAAACCAACATTGTCTGCAAAGCAAAAGTCAGTGGTCCTAACATTGCCAAGTGATGCTCATAAGGCAACTTTGACTGTTCCACCCAGTACCCAGCTCATACAAGTTTTTCCAAGTTCACAATAAAGAAGGATGTCTGTCCACCACACTTGACCGGGCTTTTTGTTTTAAATACAGTCAAGATACCAGATTAATGATCATTGATGTAGCATAGTGTAACCGATGTAGGCTGAAGTAGAATTTAGAAAAAGAGACAGATTTCTGAATGAGATCTTGATCTAATATAGAGGTCATGACATTGTGTTGTGGAACTTACTGAGACACTTGAGGCGAAGGTTGTCCCTACAACATAACCACCCAATAGCGGTAGGCCTATCCCAGGTTGTGTCAGTATTGTCTGGTGTGTTGTATCTGGTCCCTGTGGGTGGTGGTGGTGGTGGTGGTGGTAGTAGTGATCATCGTAATGATCATGTACAAACAGTACACCCAGTAGCAGTGTCCTAGGTTGTGTCAGTATTGTCTGGTCCCTGTGGGTGGTGATGGTGGTAGTGGTAATGATCAAGTACAAGCTGTACACCCAGTAGCAGTGTCCCAGGTTGTGTCAGTATTGTCTGGTCCCTGTGGGTGGTGGTGGTGGTGGTGGTGGTGGTAGTGGTAATGGTAATGATCAAGTACAAGCTGTACACCCAGTAGCAGTGTCCCAGGTTGTGTCAGTATTGTCTGGTCCCTGTGGGTGGTAGTGGTGGTGGTGGTGGTAGTAGTGGTAATGATCAAGTACAAGCTGTACACCCAGTAGCAGTGTCCCAGGTTGTGTCAGTATTGTCTGGTCCCTGTGGGTGGTGGTGGTGGTAGTGGTAATGATCAAGTACAAGCTGTACACCCAGTAGCAGTGTCCCAGGTTGTGTCAGTATTGTCTGGTCCCTGTGGGTGGTGGTGGTGGTAGTGGTAATAATCAAGTAGAAGCTGTACACCCAGTAGCAGTGTCCCAGGTTGTGTCAGTATTGTCTGGTCCCTGTGGGTGGTGGTGGTGGTAGTGGTAATGATCAAGTACAAGCTGTACACCCAGTAGCAGTGTCCAGGTTGTGTCAATATTGTCTGGTCCCTGTGGGTGGTGGTGGTGGTAGTGGTAATGATCACGTACAAGCTGTACACCCAGTAGCAGTGTCCCAGGTTGTGTCAGTATTGTCTGGTCCCTGTGGGTGGTGGTGGTGGTAGTGGTAATGATCAAGTACAAGCTGTACACCCAGTAGCACTGTCCCAGGTTGTGTCAGTATTGTCTGGTCCCTGTGGGTGGTGGTGGTGGTAGTGGTAATGATCAAGTACAAGCTGTACACCCAGTAGCAGTGTCCCAGGTTGTGTCAGTATTGTCTAGTCCCTGTGGGTGGTGGTGGTGGTAGTGGTAATGATCAAGTACAAGCTGTACACCCAGTACCAGTGTCCTAGGTTGTGTCAGTATTGTCTGGTCCCTGTGGGTGGTGGTGGTGCTGATGTTGGTAGTGGTAATGATCAAGTACAAGCTGTACACCCAGTAGCAGTGTCCCAGGTTGTGTCAGTATTGTCTGGTCCCTGTGGGTGGTGGTGGTGGTGGGAGTGGTAATGATCAAGTACAAGTGTACACCCAGCAGCAGTGTCCCAGGTTGTGTCAGTATTGTCTGGTCCCTGTGGGTGGTGTGGTGGTTGTGGTAATGATCAAGTACAAGCTGTACACCCAGTGGCAGTGTCCCATGTTGTGTCAGTATTGTCTGGTCCCTGTGGGTGGTGTGGTGGCAGTGGTAATGATCAAGTACAAGCTGTACACCCAGCAGCAGTGTCCCAGGTTGTGTCAGTATTGTCGGGTCCCTGTGGGGGGTGGTGGTGGTCTGGTTGATGTGTTGTGTATGGTTTTTGGTTGATGTGTGTGTGTGTGTTTCTTTGGTTTGATGTTGTGTGTGTATGGTTTCTTTGTCTTGATGTGTGTGGTGTGGTTTATTGGTTTGATGTGTGTGTGTATGGTTCTTTGTCTTGATGTGTGTGTGTGTGTTTCTTTGGTTTGATGTGTGTGTGTATGGTTCTTTGTCTTGATGTGTGTGTGTGTGTTTCTTTGGTTTGATGTGTGTGTGTATGGTTCTTTGTCTTGGTGTGTGTGTGTTTCTTTGGTTTGATGTGTGTTGTATGGTATCTTGCTGTCATTGATGTGTGGTGTGTGGTTCTTGGTTTGATGTGTGTGTGTATATTTGCTTGTCTTAATGTGTGTGTGTGTGTTTCTTTGGTTTGATGTGTGTGTGTGTGTGTTTCTTTGGTTTGATGTGTGTGTGTGTGTTTCTTTGTTTGATGTGGTGGTGTATATTTGCTTGTCTTGATGTGTTCTAGTGTGTGTGGGTTCTTGGGTTTATTGTGTTGTGTATGGTTCTTTGTCTTAATGTGTGTGTGTGTGTTCTTTGGTTTATGTGGTGTGGTATGGTTCTGTGTCTTGATGTGTGTGTGTGTGTTTCATTGGTTTGATGTGTGTGTGTATGGTTCTTTGTCTTGATGGGTGGTGTGTGTTTCTTGGTTTGAGGTGTGTGTGTATGGTTCTTTGTCTTGATGTGTGTGTGTGTGTTTTTTTGGTTTGATGTGTGTGTGTATGGTTCTTTGTCTTGATGTGTGTGTGTGTGTGTGTTTCTTTGGTTTGATGTGTGTGTGTATGGTTCTTTGTCTTGATGTGAGTGTGTGTGTTTCTTTGGTTTGATGGTGGGTGTGTATGGTTTTTGTCTTGATGTGAGTGTGTGTGTTTCTTTGGTTTGATGTGTGTGTGTATGGTTCTTTGTCTTGATGTGTGTGTGTGTGTTTCTTTGGTTTGATGTGTGTGTGTATGGTTCTTTGTCTTGATGTGTGTGTGTGTGTGTTTCTTTGGTTTGATGTGTGTGTGTATATTTGCTTGTCTTGATGTGTGTGTGTGTTTCTTTGGTTTGATGTGTGTGTGTATGGTTCTTTGTATTGAGGTGTGTGTGTGGTTGTCTTCAGTTTGGCTTTGAGATGTATGTGTGTATGGTTCTTTGTCTTGACTGTGTGCTGGTGTGGTTTCTTTGGTTGATGTGTGTGTGTATGGTTCTTTGTCTTGATGTGTATGTGTGTTGTGTTTCTTGGGGTTGATGGGTGGTGGTGTATGGTTCTTTTGTCTTGATGTGTTGTGTGGGTTTAGACTGTGGTTTGATGTGTGTGTGTATATTTGCTTGTCTTGATGTGTGTGTGTGTCTTTCTTTGGTTTGATGTGTGTGTGTATGGTTCTTTGTCTTGATGTGTATGTACATGTAGGTTCTGTTTGTCTTGATGTGTGTGTGTGTTGTTTCTGTTGTTTGTCGTGTGTGTGTGTGTGTTCTTTGGTTTTGATGTGTTGGTGTGCTATATTGATGTCTTGATGTGGTGTGTGGTGTTTTCTTGGTTTGATGTGTGTGTGGTAGGGGTTATGTTGTCAGCCTGTGTGTGTGTGTGTTTCTGGGTTTGATTTGAGGTGTGTGTTGTAAGGGTTTTTTGTTTTGATGTGTGGGTGTGTATTTCTTTGGTTGGATGTGTTGTGGTATGGTTCTTTGTCTCCATGTGTGTGTGGTGTGTTCTTTGGTTTGATGTGTGTGTGTATGAGTTTTGTTTTTGATCGTGTGTGTGTGTGTTTCTTTGGTTTGATGTGATGTGTGTATGGTTCTTTGTCTTGATGTGTGTGTGTGTGTTCTCTGGTTTGATGTGTCGTGTGTATGTTCTTTGTCTTGATGTTTGTGTGTGTGTGGTTCTTTGGTGTGATGCGTGTGTGTATGGTTCTTTGTCTTGAGTGTGTGTGTGTGTGTGTTCTTTGGTTTGAGGTGTGTGTGTAGGGTCTTTGTCTTGATTGTGAGTTTGTGAGTGTTTCTTTGGTTTGATGTGTGGAGGTATGGTTCTTTGTCTGTGATGTGAGGTGGTGTGTTGTTTGTTTGGTTGATGATGTGTGTGTATATGGATTCTTTGTCTTGATGTGTGTGTGTGGTGTTTCTTTGGTTTGATGTGGTGTGTGCTATATTTGCTTGTCTTGATGTGTGCTGTGGTGTTTCTTTGTGTTTGATGTGGGTGTTGTATGGTTCTTTGTCTTGATGTGTGTGTGGTGTTTCTTTGGTTTGATGGTGGGTGTGGTATGTTCTTTGTTCTTGACTGTGTGTGTGTGTGTTGTTTTGGTTTGATTGTGCTGTGTGTATGGTTCTTTGTCATTGATTGTGTGTGCTGTGTGTTTCTTGGTTTGATGTGTGTGGGTAATTTGATTGTCTTGTATGTGTGTGTTGTGTATTTCTTTGGTTGGATGTGTGTGTGTAGGTTTCTTGTCTGCGGTGTATGGTGGTATGGTTCTTTGTCTTGATGTGTATGTGTGTATGGTTCTTTGTCTTGATGTGTGTGTGTGTGTTTCTTTGGTTTGATGTGTGTGTGTGTGTTTCTTTGGTTTGATGTGTGTGTGTATATTTGCTTGTCTTGATGTGTGTGTGTGTGTTTCTTTGGTTTGATGTGTGTGTGTATGGTTCTTTGTCTCCATGTGTGTGTGTGTGTTTCTTTGGTTTGATGTGTGTGTGTATGGTTTTTTGTTTTGATGTGTGTGTGTGTGTTTCTTTGGTTTGATGTGTGTGTGTATGGTTCTTTGTCTCCATGTGTGTGTGTGTGTTTCTTTGGTTTGATGTGTGTGTGTATGGTTTTTTGTTTTGATGTGTGTGTGTGTGTGTTTCTTTGGTTTGATGTGTGTGTATGTTCATTCTTTGGTTGATGTGTGTGTGTGTTTCTTTGGTTTGATGTGTGTGTGTATGGTTCTTTGTCTTGATGTGTGTGTGTGTGTGTTTCTTTGGTTTGATGTGTGTGTATGGTTCTTTGTCTTGATGTGTGTGTGTGTGTTTCTTTGGTTTGATGTGTGTGTATGGTTCTTTGTCTTGATGTGTGTGTGTGTGTTTCTTTGGTTTGATGTGTGTGTGTGTGTTTCTTTGGTTTGATGTGTGTGTGTATATTTGCTTGTCTTGATGTGTGTGTGTGTGTTTCTTTGGTTTGATGTGTGTGTGTATGGTTCTTTGTCTTGATGTGTGTGTGTGTGTTTCTTTGGTTTGATGTGTGTGTGTATATTTGCTTGTCTTGATGTGTGTGTGTGTGTGTTTCTTTGGTTTGATGTGTGTGTGTATGGTTCTTTGTCTTGATGTGTATGTGTGTATGTTTTATTTGCCTTGATGTGTGAGTATGTGTGTCTTCTTAATGTATGTGTGTGTGTGAGTGTACATGGTTGTCTTGGTGTATATGTGTGTGTGTGTGTGTGTGTGTGTGTGTGTGTGTGTGTGCTGGATAATAACATAATCTGGATGTATGAGCCGAGACACTTGTAAATACTATGATGAAAAGTGTGAATCAGACAGACAGAGAGAGAGAGAGAGAGAGAGAGAGAGAGAGAGAGAGAGAGAGAGAGAGAGAGAGAGAGAGAGAGAGAGAGAGAGAGAGAGAGATGTGAATTAAATAACCTGAACGTGTGGGTTGCTATTACGCCTGAAAATGTGCTGTTAAAGTATGTGTGTGTGTGTGTGTGTGTGTGTGTGTGGGTAATTGTTTATTCGTGTGCATGTTATACAGGATGTGTTCAAGTGTGACTGTGTGTGGGAGGGGAGGGGGGAAGAAGGGATGCTTTGATGTATTAGTGTGTATGTATGTATGTGTATGTGTATGTGTATGTATGTGTATGAGTATGTATGTGTATGGGTTTGTATGTGTATGTATATGTATGTACAGTATATGCATGTTCACTTATGTGCGTGTATACGTGTTTGTGTATTTACAAAATATACAGTATATGTATGTGTGTGTGCGTTTGTGCATTGCGTGCGTGTGTGTTGTATGTATGTGTGTATCGAGTCTGTGTATGTATGTATTTATGTGTTTGTGTATATACAGTATACTGTATGTGCCTGTGTTTGAGTATGTGTATGTCTCTGTATGTGTGTGTGTGTGTGTGTGCGTGAATGAATGAGATTAGCTGGGTGTCTGGACTGAGGGATGCCAGACAAATTATGTTGAAGGGAAAAGTGTTGTGATGGTTTCCTTTTTTAATTTACTGTTGTTTTGGCTAGGACAGTTCTGTGTGGGTCTATGTGTGACTGTGAGTGTATACGGATGTGTGTGTGTACAATAATAATAATAATAATAATAATAATAATAATAATCGGTTTATTTCAAGCCGGCAGCCAATGGGGCTGAAAATACACAGACTTAACCTAGATCTTATCCTAAGGGATCAATAGACTGATCCTGGCTGCTAACGAGAGCGCCTACATACTCCCGAAGGAGTAGGACGTGGGCAGGAGACTTTGTGGGCCCCCCGAGGCGGTCCGTCCAGACCTTGCCTTCACGGCCAGGGAAAGTTTTTGAGAGAACTTCCCCTGCCAGCGCGTGGGATTGAACCCCCGACACCAGAGCTAGCGCTCCCAATACAGAGTATTAAGCGCGCTCGGCCTCCGTGACCGTGTATTGAGTGTGTATGTGTGTGTGTGTGTGTGTGTGTTTGTGTTTGTGTATTGAGTGAGTGTGTGTGTGTGTGTGTGTATTGAGTGGGTATGTGTGTGTGTGTATTGAGTGGGTATGTGTGTGTGTGTATTGAGTGTGTGTGTGTGTGTGTGTTTGTGTATTGAGTGTGTGTGTGCGTGTGTGTGTGTATTTGTGTAAATAATACCAAATGTTGGTTTATTGTTAACTAGAAGCCGACAGGCTGGAAATCTACAGAGTTTGTCTTAACCTTAGTACAGTACAATGCGTATTCTACCTTAACTACTACTGTATGTCACATGCTACCTTTGGCCACCGTGAGGTGCCAAGTTCCCACCATAGTACATACGCAGATGCACTGGTGAGAATTACGTGTAGGCTAACAAAAGTTGACAGTTGATCAGCTTGGCTAGGAAGGGACCACAATACAATCATCTCCATTGGGATAGGATAGCTTGAAAAGCCTTTAGGATTCTGGTGGAATTCGAACCCTCGTCTTCGAGGTCAGCGCACAGCGCCTAAGACCAATCAGCTAACCCGGCCCAGTGTGTGTGTGTGTGTGGGGGGGGGGGGGGGGGTAATAATCTAAATAATCTAAATAATCGGTTTATTTCGAGCCGGCAGCCAATGAGGCTGAAAACACACAATTCCTTAACCTAACTTATCTTAAGTAGTCAACATATTTGACTCTGGCTCTACAAGGGCGCCTGCATACCCCCAGAAAGGGTAGGATGTGGACAGGGAACCAGGTGGAACCCAGAGGTGGCGCATCCACACCTAACCTCCACAGCCCGAAAAGATTTTGACAGAAACCTCACCGGCAGGTAACTGGGATCGAACCCGAACTACCCTAGTCAAGCGACTAGAGTATGGTGACTTTGTGCGCTCGGCCATTGTGACCGTGAGTGTGTGTTTTTATGTTTATGCTTGAAGTGAACAATGACTGCATACGAGTGTCTGCATGTAAATTATGAGAGAGAGAGAGAGAGAGAGAGAGAGAGAGAGAGAGAGAGAGAGAGAGAGAGAGAGAGAGAGAGAGAGAGAGATGAAAAAACCAAGCGGTGTTTACAAAGCCTCTCATGAATGGGCATGGCGCTAATGATGGAAGACCTTTAACACCAACTTGAAAGAGTTTGCCTGAATATGCCATGATAATACAGTGTGTTGTTCTGATGTTATGACCAGTTGATGTTATGACCTGTTGGTGTTATGACCGGGGTGTTGGTTAAAGATGGAGGTGTTTATGTCTGTGTGTGTGTGTGTGTGAGAGAGCTACATAGAGCTACATAGATACACAGACCACACAGACCTCAAGGTCCTTACTAGGCAGTCTGGCCTTACAAACTATATATATTGTGACGCCTCCCGGCGCTGGCAGAATGGTTGCGTGGGGCATTGCAGCTCGCTAGCGCTCGCCAGGATGGGGGGATAGGCTACAGTTGTCCTAGAATGATCTGCTTTATTTCGTTAGTGTCGTGTTGCCACAGACAGTCTAGAAGTGATCTTGGTTTTGGTCTGTGACCGCGCCTTATATTTTATATTCGCTATAATATAAATGTTGCTTGTGTGGGAGGCGAGCGAGAGCGGGTGAGGGAGTACACCTGGCAGCGGGGGGGGGGGGGGGGGGGGGGGGGGCCCGCTGACGGCGTTGGCGGCCGGGTGGTCAACTAGTCCCTTCCCGTCGCGGCCTCATGGTTTTTTACCAAGCTCAGAGCTGGCCTGACACGCGTATCGTCTACATCCTTTGCAATTCTGTCCCCCATACTCGCCACTTTGCATACTATTTCTCTCTCTCGACTTCTCCTTTCTCATTCTCTAATCTTTATTAAACTCAACATCCCTTCTGGTTTCAGCATAGACGTTCACCGTCGGCCAGTCGTATTGTACGCGAAGCTCTCAGATATTTCTATGTATTAGGCTTTAATGAGGTTTGGAGAGACGGACTTTTCCGTGTGTGTCCTCTCTCGGGAAGGTTGTAGACCGGTATATGTCTCCCTGGCAGGTGTTGAGTGATTCTGCTTGGTTATTTAAAGCTAGACTAGGGGTAAGGTTACTGTGTCGTTGTCTCCGATGTGTGCAGTGTTAGCTAAGCCCTGCACGACATCGACAGGTACTGTGGGAGCCTAGGTTGTCTTCGGGTGGGTTTACTTTGCGAGCACAGCACTGTGGTGTGAGAGGGCCATAGCCTATCCCTCACAACATAGTGCTGCCTCTTTGTGTTGACTTCTGAGGATCGCCAGGATAGAACTAGGTACTAGAGACCTAGATTTATCAAGAGAGCATCCCCGTCATATAACGTAATCTTCATTATACCACCCTCGGACAACGTTAGGCTACGAGCCGCATGCTCGCCCATTGTTGCCCTGCCTTGATACCCCAGCTAGACTTTATTAACCGAGCAGACACTGGTTAGAGATAAGCCCCATTATTATATGTATGCTACATTATTATTCACTGCACTTTTGAGCCGAGGTTGTTGTTGAGTTGCACAACCCTAGTAGGCTGTTGCGTTGTGTCACGAAGCATTTCTTTAGTTGTCGAGCATTACTACCTTTGCGCAGTCTTTATTATTCGCCTGCCTATTATTACTATATGTCCTAGTATTTATTGTGACCCGTATTCTGCATTATACTTGTTCAAGATTCTTTACGAACATCTTCCCAGCATCAGACTTATTTCAGAAGTTTCCAGTTGATGTTGCAGGACTAGCATTGCACTTTCTTTAATACAGGAGTGCCAGTATTTGAGTATCTACCGTAACGTTAATTAATCACGTTAACTATCTTTTCTTTGTGTAACATAATCGAGTAATCTTTTACTGTTTGAGAATAGGCTGTTTCATTGAGCGTCAGCCTAGTGTGTGTGCACCAGTTACCGAGTCATAGGATACCTCGTTGTCCAGGCACGACTCAGGGCGGTAATGGTGTTTTGTTTTCCAGTGTTTAAGGCAGGGGTTGGATCTAGTGTTACCGTTGTTGCATTTTGCCATTATCTAGTCCAATGTTGAAGAGCCCCGTGTCTTTGAGAACCTGGATCGTAACAATATATACACCGGTACATATATATACACACATACACACATACATACACACAGCCCGTAGCCTAGTAGGTAGAGCTCTCGTCTCACACACGAGGGGTCGGGGGTTCAATCCCCGGCCGGGCGGAGACAAATTGGGCTTGTCTCCTTTCATGTGTTAGCCTCAGTTCACCTAGCTGTAAATAGGTACCTGGAATAAGTGGACGACGTTGTGACGTCCCATCTGGGGTTGGCAAAAATGGTACAAGGCGAGATGGGTATCATATGGTTCACCTAAGCTGATGGCTACCTAAGCCTTCGGGCGAGACGGTACCGTCTATAGTGAGAATGGTACCATACAGATCCACCCTAAGCCTTCATTTCCGATGTCGCCAATTGGCTAAAATACAGACTACACACACATCCACAGCCATTCCAACAGTACATAAAACACTTAACATGCATTTCACGCAATACATTCCCAGTTAAGGAGGCGCAATAATAATGAGCTTAGCTCGCATTGCGTGGATTCCCCTTGACGAACAAGTAACTGAGTAACACATATACACATACATTCATACACACATACATACATATATATACAGTATATATATACATATGTATACATACTGTACAGTGCACACACCTACACTTTTTTTTTTTTTTTTTTTTTTTTTTTTTCTTTTTTTTTCCCATATCACCCCAGCCCTCTGCAGATAGAGGTCAAGCCTTCCCTTGAAAGAGTTTGTTGTGTCGCTCTCCACCACTCTCGCTGGTAGTTTATTCCACTCTGTCGCCACACTGTAGGTGAAGAAACTCGTTGTGACATCTAGGTTTGCCTTTTTGGTTTTTAATTTCATTCCATTTCCGCGAGTTTGATTAGTATTGTTTAATGTGAATAGTGCATTTACATCGACTTTGTCCGAAACCTTTTAGTATCTTAAAGCACTCAATAAGCTGACCCCTCAACCTCCTCTTTTTTAATGAGAACAGGTTCAATCGTTTAAGTCTTTCTTCATATGGTTTATTTCTTAATGAGGGTATCATCTTCGTCGCTCTACGCTGCACTGACTCGAGTCTTACAATGTTCTTGATCAGATAAGGTGACCAGAACTGCACACCATATTCAAGGTGGGGCCTCACCATACTTTTGAACAGTGGCACTATTACGTTCTCATGTTTATATATAAATTTTCGTTTAATAAAGCCCAATGCTATGTTTGCCTTATTTGCAGCTGCTATACATTGGTCGGAAGTTTTTAGGTTTTCAGATATTAGTACCCCTAGGTCTTTTACTACCGTTGCGGTTTTTATTTGTTTGCCATTAATTTCGTATTTGTATTTCATATTTCTGCTACCAACCTGCAGCACCTGACATTTATCGACATTGTAGGGCATCTGCCATTTTTTCGACCACTCTGATATCTTGTTTAAATCAGATTGCAACGCATTTCTATCGTCTTCGTTCAGGACTGTATTTCCTATTTTTGTATCGTCGGCGAATTTGGAAATGGTGTTGTTTACCCCTACATCAATGTCGTTAATGTAAATGAGAAACAGGACCGGTCCAAGGACTGAACCCTGTGGAACTCCACTAGTGACAGGCTCCCACTCCGATTCCACTCCATTTATCACCACTCTCTGTCTTCTGTCTGTAAGCCAATTTTTTTATCCAAGAATGAATTTCACCTTTGATACCTATCCTCTCCAGTTTAGCCAATAGTTTTCGGTGAGGCACCTTGTCGAAAGCTTTTTGAAAGTCCAAGAAGGTTATATCTAGTGATTTCGTCATGTCGTTATATGTGAATAGTTTGTTATAAAATTCAATCAAATTTGTTAGGCATGACTTATTTGATCTAAAGCCGTGTTGACTATTTTTGATTAGGTTGTTTGATTCGAGGTTATCTACTATCTTATCTCTAAGGATTTTTTCCATGATTTTTCCTACAATTGAAGTTAGACTAATTGGTCTGTAATTACTCGCTTTGGCCTTGCTACCCTTCTTGTATATCGGCGTAATGTTCGCATCTTTCCAATCACTCGGTACAATCCCCTGTAGTAATGATAAGTTAAAGAGTTGTGTCAGGGGTTTTGCTATTTCGTCCTTAACATTCTTAATTATTTTCGGGTGGAGCATGTCGGGTCCCGGGATCTTATTTACATTTAAATTACTCAATTTGCTTTGTACTTCGCTAACACTGATGGTGAAATCTCCTATCACATTAGTTGAGGTGTTATTTTCAGGGGTATGATCGATAACTTCTGTGAAAACTGAGCCAAAATATTTGTTGAGCAGATTTGACGTGTTTGTGTCACCTGTTATTGTCTGGCCATCTTCTATTAGCGGTCCGATTCCGCTTTTTATCTGTTTATTTTTATTTACGTAACTGTAGAATTTTGGGGGGTTTGTGGCACTCTCTCTGGCAATAGTCATTTCGTAATTTTGTTTGTTCGCCCTAATTATTGTTTTCACTTCCCTTCTACTATTTGTGTACAAGTTTTTAATTACTTCAGTGTTTGTGTTATTTTTTACAAGTTTGTGGAGTTGATTCCTTTTCCTTATTGCCTTGCCAATGTCTCTACTGTACCAAGGGGGCATACTTGATTTCGTATTACGTTTTGGTTTCATGGGTACAAATTGTGTATGCGCTTCTGTAATTGTAGACTTAAAATGTCCCCATAGTTCATTTACTTCGTTTATATTTATGTGGTTTGAGTGTATGTTTGATAGCGATTCCTTAAGTCCGTCATAATTTTCGTTTTTGAAGTCCGAAACCATTCCTGTTGTTTTTACTGTGGAATATTTGCTTATAACGTTGATTCTTAAGATTTTATGATCGGACGTTGCCAGATGTTCACCTACATCCAGGTTTGATAATAGATTATTTTGGGTAGTGATTACGAGGTCTAATATATTCCTGTCTCGCGTCGGCTGTTTTACGTGTTGAGTCAAAAAATTGTCCTGGATGAAGCTTGTCATTAGGCGTGACTCAGCATTTTTTCCGGTCAGGGTATTCTAGTCAATTAGGGGGAGGTTATAGTCACCTAGTAAAACTGTTTCGTCGGAATTAAGGGTTTTCTCTAGTATTTCATAAAAAATTGTATCATCGGCAACAGTTAGTCTCGGTGGTCGGTACGCTGTAGTGATATTTAAGTTCATGTTTTTTGTATTTATTTTGACGCACACTATTTCTGCATTACTTTCGGGGAGAGTCACCTCAACTGGGTTTAAGTAGGTTGCAACGTACATTGCAACCCCCCCCCCCTCTTTGTTTTCCATTGTTACGGTCTTTATGAAAAAATTGATATGGCTCTATGTGATATTCATGAAGTAGATCTTTATTTTTAAGGTTCAGATGTGTTTCCGTTATACAAATAACGTCAACTTTCTCATTTAATAACAGACATTTGAGTTCGTCTATTTTGTTTCTTATTGAGCAGGCATTTATGGATATTATTTTTATATCATTTCTCTCAGCATGCGCTGGATTTGTTTTTCTTATTGGTGAGGATGGGTTTGGGGTTGTGACTTGAAGCCGCGGCGGGTTGTCAAATTCATTCAGTTGGTTGGGTTGGCTTGGATGGGGTTGGGTGGGGTTGTTTAGTTTGTTTTGTGGTTCAGGTAGGTACATTTTCGCAACTTGTGGGCCATTGGGGTTGACGGTTTCGTTTAAATGGTTGTGATGGACTTGGAAGGGTTGGGCGGGGTTATTTATTTCTCTTAACTGTGCGGGTGGAGTTTGATTGGGTGGGGTTGTGGGAGGGCTTTTCCGGGGGTAGCGATGTCAATACTCAGAGGAGTCTATTAGCATAGTTATCTCTCGGTCCTGACTGGCGTTGTTTTCGTGGGCAATGTAGGTTGCTTGATTTAGGGTGTCACTCATGTGCTGAACGCCTTTTTCTGATAAATGAATGCCATCTCCGCTGTACAGGGACGAGTTCCCTACAAAGGTGGTCCAATTGTCCACATACAGTACCTTCTCTTGTTCGCACATGACCTTGACTGCGTTGTTAATTTCTATGGCTCTATTTTGTCCGTATGAGCTTGTTTTAATCCGGTGTATGACGCCGCTTACCACACATTTCGTGGTCTTCCTTTTCATGACTTTAATTAGGTTCTCGAAATCTTTTTATATGGTCTTAGAGAGAGAGAGAGAGAGAGAGAATGTGCTTGTGTGTTAAGTGAGTCTGTGTTTATGTTAAGTGGTGTGTGTATGTGTGTGAGTAAATGTGCTTGTGTGTTAAGGGAGTCTGTGTTTATGTTAGGTGGGGTGTGTGTGTGTGTGAGTAAATGTGCTTGTGTGTTAAGAGAGTCTGTGTTTATGTTAGGTGGTGTGTTTGTGTGTGTGAGTAAATGTGCTTGTGTGTTAAAGGAGTCTGTGTTTACGTTAGGTGGTGTGTGTGTGTGTGAGTGAATATATTTGCGTGTGCGTCTTTATTAGTGTTTTTTTGTATTAGATTGTGTTTGTGTTTCTGTAAATTTGGGTGTGAGAGCCTGCATTTGTTAGTGTTTGTGTGTGTGCGTGTTTGTATGTGTGTTTGTGTGACAGGAAGTGTTTGTGTATATGTTGCTTGATTTGCTTTATTATACTTGTGTTTCCATATGTGCGTTGGTGTTATCAATATTGTCTGTATATATGTTTCGTGTATGCGTGTATTTTGCATGTGTTGATGTATTGCATTCATTTATGTATGCGAGATTGTATGTGTGTAAATGATTGAATATGTACAATCGCGCTAATAAGTGATGTCTCGGCACCAAGTATGTTTTGATCAATAATTGGTATCAGCAATATCTAAGCTTCATTGCTTCATATCGAGTGAAATATACAAACATGTTCCTGCACTTACCCACCCTATTCAACATCTGACAGACATTAATACAGCACAGAACAAGCCAAACGTAACGACAGCTGGGACATGACTTATTAGCGCGACCGTACAGTCACTTATAATATTCGCGGAGCCCCTTAACCCCTTCTGTACCGGTGACGTCTTTTACATTTTATTTTAGCTATATTTAGTCGATTTTGTGCAGTTTAAGAAGGATCTATGGTACCGGTAGTAAAAACGGTTAAGTGGGGTATTTCGAAGCATATTAATTGCTGGAGGCCCTTTTTGAGCTGAATAAAATCGTCTAATAGTAGCCAGAATAATGCTAAAAGGACGGCGCCGGTACAGAAGGGGTTAGGTTTTGAGATATACTTCCATAATTAGAAGTAGGGAAGGTCCACAAACTTTTACGAGTGACTGTACACCCACTTCTTAGCTTCACGTTTATTTCCTATCTAGTTATCTATCTATTGCCGGACGCCGTGATCCTCGAAGGGATGGCCACTAACGAAACGCCCCCGTGCACCTCTGTCCCCAGTCAGTCGATACCCTTCCTCCCATCCAGCACCGCTTTCACGCATATACTTCTTAACTCCATCCTTCCACCTCACTCTCGGTCTAAATCTCCCTTTTTGTCCATCCACCTCACTCTCATACACTCTCTTAGTCATTCTCTCGCTTCCCATACGTTCCACATGGCCGAACCATCTCAAGGTATTATTTTTCACACTGTATCTGGTGTGACGGCCTTGTGGAGTATTAAGATAATAAGGGAAAACTCGATAAATAATGGAACACTCGATAAATAACGAAAAACTCGATTAATAATGGAACACTCGATAAATAACGAAAAACTCGATTAATAATGGAACACTCGATAAATAACGAAAAACTCGATTAATAAGGGCCAACTGGATAAGTAAGGCAAAACTCGATCAATAAGGGAACACTATGAAACTATTTTGCCTTTCTATCATATTAAGGGGAGGTTTTTAGTTGATTCCCTAGATTTCCATCAAGCTTAAAATTACACCCTCTAGACCCTCTTTCAAGGTAAATTTGTACATTTTTCGGTAGAAAAATTTCCCGGCCGAAGGCCGGTTCCTCTTAAATTACAGGCTCGCTATCACTCGCCAGGAAAAAATTGACCCCTAAATGACACGAAAGATCTTAAAATTGACAGAAATGGGGCGAAAGTCCCTAAAATCGCCAAACTAATGGGGCGAACGTCTTAAAATCTCAAAATCAATGGGGCTAAACCTGAATGAGAAAGGAGTTCAGTAAAAAATCCCTCAAGTGGAAATCTCCCCTTAATGCCAAGTTTTCATATTTAACAACACATTTCGCTACTAAGCCTTGGTAATAGCTGAGTAATCAAGATGGGAACATGACAATTTACCACTCGGGGGTTTCAGAAATTTAGGAAGTTAGAGTTGTAGACATTGATATTTAGCAGAAATTGCCAGACTTGTGTGATATTTTATTAGATAGAAAGTTTGTGGAAGTTTCTCTGTTTTCTTATATATGCACTACAACCGTATTGTAGCTGGTAGTTCGGCTACATAACAGGTACAGTCTGCCTAATAAGTGATGTCTCGGCACCAAGTATGTTTTGTTTTATAATCTGTATCGGCAATATCCAAACAGGATTTCTTCATTTCGAGTGAGATATACACACATGTTCCTACACTTACCCACCCTATTCAGCATCTGACAGACATAAATACAGCACAGAGCGACCCAAACGTAATGACAGCTGATACATGACTTATTGGCGCTACCTTACTTACATCTCCAACTTCCTTATAGTCCGAAACTCAATTTACCGCCAGCTGGAAAAAAAACAATCGACAGTAGAGGGCAACTATGGAGGTAGGATATTATTTTTGATCGTGACTGTACAAGAGGAGCTGATGAAGGTCAAGTGGGTTTGTTATTGTAGTGATGGGGCTGTGTGTGGGGGGGGTCATGATAGGGGAGAGAGAGAGAGGGAGGGGAGAGAGATAGAGAGAGAGATAGAGAGATATAGAGAGACAGGGGGTGAAGGAGAGAGAGAGAGGTGGGAGGGAGGGCCAGAGAGAGAGAGAGGGGGGGGGGGTTACATACTACACAGACAGACAGACACAAATAGACAGTCACAAAAGCCATTAGAAACATACGACGGCTGACGAAAAAATATGATAGTAATTTACGTATATATACAGTATATACCTATTGTGAGCAAAGGATCCACTATCGTTTTTGACTGACCAGTTGCCCACACTTTCGGTTGGAACTGTGCTGCCCTGATTTATTCTATATAAGTATATTGTGAGTTTATATTGTTAAGGGGAGGTTTTTAGTTTGTTCCCTATATTTCCATCAAACTTACGATTACACCCCCTAGACCCCCTTTCGAGATAAATTTGTACATTTTTCGGTAGAAAAATTTCCCGGCCGAAGGCCGGTTCCTCTTACATTACAGGCTCGCTATCGCTCGCCAGGGAAAAATCGACACCTAATTGGCACGAAAGGTCTTAAAATTGACAGAAATGGGGCGAAAGTTCTTAAGATCGTCAAACTAATGGGGCGAAAGTCTTAAAATCTCAAAAGCAATGGGGCTAAACATGAGGGAGAAAGGGATCAAGAAAAAAATCCCTCAAGTGGATATCTCCCCTTAAGCAAATAATACAACAATATTGGAATATAAGCCCCTCAAGGATAATAACGCGTTTTTTGCAGTATACAGTATGTTGGCTATTATTTCACCGTATTATCTAGTCTAGGAAAAAATTGTGGAACGTAAGGAGTCAATTTTGAAAGTTTTTACTCCTTTCAATTCATAGAGATTCTTCCTAAATTACATAAATGGCAACCAGAATAAAGTGTACAAACGCGTCCTCAAATACTGAAAGAGATAATGTCTGTTATTGAGTTATCCAATTTTTAAAATGTATATAGTAACTATGTAAAATCGACTCTTTTATACCTATTAAGAGTATTATTTCATTTACATAGATAATTCAAATAATATATGTGGCCAATAATAGTTATAGGCATTATTTAGGTCTGCTTAGGCTATTATAGATTTCAAAACTAGGGTGAAAAATAAAGGTGAGTATACAGAGGTGTAATGCAACCTTAGACCGTGATTGTGCAGGAACAAGACACGTGGGTTTGTTATTGTAGTGATATATGGAACTTGGCTGTGTGGGTTGGTCAGATCAGGGGAGACAGAGACTAGAGAGTTTGTGTCATATTATGTAGGATATATACAGTATATATATATATATATATATATATATATATATATATACAGGGTGTTCCAGAAATATGTGCCGAAAATCAGGGGATGTATTCCTGACACATAATTGAATGTAAATTACGAAATGACCATATTGGCAATTCTCAATAGTTTTCGAGTTACAGCACCTCCGAGGTCTGCCAGGAATGTGTTTAAATCCAGGGATTGTACAAAATGTCTGGGACAGATGCGAAATTACTTAACGACCGTAAAGTAATACAGCACTTACAGTATTACTGTATTACACTGTATTACAGCAATACGGAGAAGGATGTGGTTTCAGCATGATGGTGCTCCGGCCCATTATTGCCATATTGCAAGGGATTACTTAAATTATGTGTTCCCTGGACGATGGATTGGGCGAGGCGGCCCAGTGTCATGGCCACCCCGGTCTCCTGACATCACTCCCCTGGACTTCTACCTGTGGGGACACATTAAAGGCGAGGTGTACGCTACAGACGTCCCAAACCGTGAGGAATTGTGGCGCCGTGTGGAGGACAGCGTGGCACGTGTACGAAACAATCCTGGGGTCTTCGACCGTGTGCGTCAGTCACTGCTGCGACGGGCTGCAGCGTGCATCGAACAAGGAGGGCGGAATTTTGAACATTTACTGTAAATGTTATTGTCATACTGGAAATACTGTTTTATTTTGTTAATACATCACGTTGTCCTTGCTAAATGTTTCATTTACAAGGAATTTTGAACATTTACTGTTATGTTATTGTCATACTGGAAATACTGTTTTATGTTGTTAATAAATCACGTTGTCGTTGGTAAATGTTTCATTTACAAGCAATTCCCGGAGTAAAACACATTCAAGCAGACCTGTTAGGTGCTGTAACTCGACAACTATTGATATTTGCTTATATGGTAATTTAGTGATTTACATTCAATTATGTGTCAGGAATACATCCCCTGATTTTCGGCACATATTTCTGGAACACCCTGTATATATATATATATATATATATATATATATAGAGAGAGAGAGAGAGAGAGAGAGAACTACATATACACGTGATAAATACATTTCTTGTACTCGCTGGAATATATATATATATATGGAGAGAGAGAGAGAGAAAGAGTGGATTTGTGTTTAAGTTTGAGTAAATATTTGTGTGTGGGTGTGCATGATAGAGAGAAAGAGAGGTGTACGTTTTGCAATGGGATCAAGCAATGGAACGAGGGGGGGCGGGGGAGTATTATATATCTGCGATATAGTTCTGGCTTCGATTTCCTTTGTTATCCTGCTACCTATCATTTGTTTATATAATAGTTAAAGCGTATATTCTGTAATTAATTTCATTGAGAGTTGTTGGGTAATAACGACATTAGTTGATATACATACTGTATATATACAGTGTACTGTATATATATATATATATACTGTATATGTGTGTGTGTGTTTCTTTTTGGCAATCTACCTATCAATATATTTATGTTTGTCTTGCAATCTGCTAATCACACACACCCATCCACACACTGTCACACACACACACACTGTAACACCCACACACCCACCCACCCACACACTCTCACACCCACACACCCACCCACCCACACACCCACCCACACACTCACACACACACAGACAGACAGACACACACACACACACACACACACACACACACACATACAGTACCTTTCTCAAGTTCCACCTTACCCAGAATCACTTATCAGAACACCCATATTTCATTAACTAAAAGGTACTCGGTTTAAGCTCTCCTACAGACGTTATATTCCCCGTCTATGGCTTCTTGTTCAGGGAAGGCGCGCAACACTTACCGTAGGTAGGGCAAGATATACGAAGCACTTTATAATATACTATTAACCCCCTCTGTACCGGCGACGTCTCTTTTTTTTATGCAATTTTACCTACATTTAGACGATTTTAGGAAGATTAGGAAAGATATATGGTGGCTAAAAGGATTAATTATGATTCACTGTAGCCTGTTAATGAGTAGACGGCCTGCCTAAGCTGTACAAAATCGTCTAATAATCACCAGGTTATAATGAAAGTACATCATCGGTGCAGAAGGGGTTAAACTTAAGTGTTGCACAGTTATCGACTAGTGCACTTAGGTATTAGGATCTAAAATAATGGTAGTGATAATAACATTAATAATAATACATTCAGGAGGGTGACCTGCTTTTTGTTATTTCTGTCCTTTTCTCTCTTTCTCTGGCTTGTATCCATTCGGCCCCATTCAGCCAACTATTTTAAGACGTTTATCCCCATCTAGGTGTCGATTTCTTCCTGGCGAGCAATAGCGATCCAGCATTATATGAAGAAATCCGGCTTCGCCGGAGACATTTTTCTATCGTAAAATGTACAATTTTAGCCTGCTGTCAAACAAAAATAAAAAATATGCTGGCTCGCTACCGCTCACCAGTAAAAAATTGACACCTGGATGGGGATAAACGTCTTAAAACAGTAGGCTGAATGGGGCCAAATGGATACAAACCAGAGAAAGATAGAAAAGGACAGAACAAAAACAGGTCACCCCCCTTAACTTAGCTTGACCCCCTACATTCGAACCTGCGACCTACGTTACGTCAACAAACCCTCTACGCCACTATTATATCACAGACAACCCATTAACCATAATAATTTTGAGCAATTTGGGGATACTTTAAAGCCTTTGTTACCATCAGGGGTATTTACAGTAGAAACCTTTAGTTTAGTTACTTCAACCTCTGCAGTTGTCTTTGATTTAGCTGTGGGCAGAAAACTAATTTTGGAGAGGTAATTATAAGAGTGAGAGAAATCTATTTCTTATTGCTAATCTGGCAAACTCTGCGTCATATGTGCGTGAAAGGGTTAACATTAGATGAATAGTTTCCTCCACCCACGATATTCCAACCTACGACCTACGTGACGTCACTAACTTGCTACGTCACTACTACGTCACTACTACGTCACAGACATCCCCTTTCCCCATTATAATATTTACTAAAAGAAACAACGGACACAAACCATGAATAGCACGACGTCTCAGACCTACGCGACGTCACAAACTCGATACGTCACTGCTATGTCACAGGCAACCCATTACCCATTACGATAGAACAAATATACGAGGTGAACGAGACACCAGAATAGCCCGATATATATACTTCCTACACACAGTACACTATTGCGACCTACGTGACGTCACACACCCGCTACGTCACTACCACGTCACGGACCAGCCCTTGCTACCGGCGACACCCATTTCACTATGACAACAGAGAGATAGATAGATAGAGAGAGAGAGAGAGAGGGAGGTACGCGCCCACTCATGTTAAAGAGGAGAGCAGTATGTGTTGAAGCCTAGTCACACTGGCACTCTTCAGCCAAACTATGTATTTATCGAGAAATATAATCAATAAGCTTCTGAATTCAACTTATATTCGCTTTTATCCACTTAAGATTAGCACACTACAGTCTATTGGCCGATACCCATGCCCCGAAAGGTCATTAATATCGTGTTACCGATTAAAAGTTGCCGGGATAAAGTGATCATGTGACACTGTTTTTACCTGTGCTCACCTGGCCCCGTAGGTGTGTCTGGTCACTGCACATGCGCGTGTTTTTCTGGCAATGTGCGCATGCGTGAGTGGGCGCTATAGATTTTGGCTTATTGTTGTGGCGGTGGGTGTGTGTTTGTGTGTGTTTGTGTGTGTGTGTGTGTACGAAAGAGATAAATAAGAGAGCTCGTGTATACCTGTGTGCGTGTGTGTACATGTGCTCACCTGTGCCTTGTGTATTTGCGTTTGCGCGTGGCTGCAGTGAGCTAGAGATAGATAGAGAGAGAGAGAGGTGTGTACATGTCCTTATATGGTCAAAATGAACTGGACGGTGGGAGTTATGACGAAGCATTCATGACCACTATGTTTATTCCTTGTGTCTAGTTACCCTCTCAAATATTGGGGGTGTGAACAGGGTAATCAGTGTGCTCATAACAGTATTACTCATATAAAGGTATACTTGGCAAATACTGTGGGAATAATGAGGGTATTTACAGTACTCATAATAACATATTCACATACAGGTATATTCATAATACAGTATTCATAATAACATATTCAGATAAAGGTATATTGGTAGTAATAAACTCAGTCAGGGTAGAAATTAACTTCACTATCAATATACGTAATGGTTCTATGTACCTTTTTCATACCCCCGAGTTTTTACAGTGCTTCCTATAGTCTGCACTGTGAAATGTCGTAGTTATAAGAAAGGGTATGTGAAAGGTATATAAGGGCATACGGTATACGTATATATTTTGTTGTAGTAAACATGATATACAGTATATATATAGAATATAGAGGATGTTAGGGCGTCATTGTTATTGCTTATTAGTAGACGCCCACCTAATATACTATGGTATGTGTAGAGTATTTATGGGCGGGCACCTGCTTGTTTTATCTTTCTCTCCTTTTCTCTCTTGCTCTGGCTTGTATCCATTCGGCCCCATTCAGCCAACTGTTTTAAGACGTGTATCCCCATCCAGGTGTCGATTTATTCCTGGCGAACAATAGCGAGCCAGCATTGTATGGAGAAATCCGGCTTCGCCCGAAAAAAAAATCTATTGAAAAATGTACAAATTTAGCTTGCTGTCAAAACAAAAATATATATATGCTGGCTCGCTACCTCTCGCCAGGAAAATATTGACACCTGGATGGGGGTAAACGTCTTAAAACAGTAGGCTGAATAGGGCCGAATGGATACAAGCCAAAGAGAGAGGGAGAGAAAGAGACAAAATGCGAGGTGGGCTCCCTTAATATAGGTCAACTTTGTCATTCAGAATACGTGATTGTTTGGGTGTAGGCAACCATTGGTGTGTTGTATATTTAGAGTGTTTTTTGCTTATTAGTGATACCCAATTATAGCTTGTACGATATTGTTTACAGTAATTATATATAGGTTAACTTTGTCATACAGAATACTTAATACATTGGTTATAGGGAATCATTGTTGTCGTATATATTTAGCGTGTTTTAGTTTATTAGTAATACCCAACTATAGCTTATACGATAATATTTAGAGTAATTTAACCCATTCAGTAACGGTGCATTCCTTTTCACTATATTCTGGCAACTATTAGACGGTTTTATTCAGCTTAGGAAGGACGTCCACCCTCTAAAGGTTTACAGACTATCTCGATTAATCCTCTTAGCTACCATACATCCCTTCCAAACTTCATACACTCGTCTAAATATAACTAGAATCAAATTAAAAGGGACGTCGCCGGTGCAGTAGGGGTGAATATAGGTAAACTTTGTCGTTCAGAATACGTAACGAATATGTTGTGGGAAACCATTGTTATTGTGTTATTGTTTATTAGTGATGCCCAACTATGGCTTGTTTAACATCGTTCTGAAGGGGAGGTTTTTAGTTAGTTCGCTAGACTTCCATCAAGCTTAACATTACAGCCCCTAGACCCCCTTTCAAGATAAATTTGTACATTTTTCGGTAGAAAAATGTCCCGGCCGAAGGCCTGGTCCTCTTAAATTACAGGCTCGCTATTGCTCGCCAGGAAAAAATCGACACCTAAATGGCACGAAAAGTCTTAAAATTGACTGAAATGGGGCGAAGGCTCTTAAAATCGCCAAACTAATGAGGCAAACGTCTTAAAATATCAAAAGCAATAGGACTAACCATGAGGGAGAAAGGGGTCAAGAAAAAAATCCCTCAAGTGGAAATCTCCCCTTTAACACCAAATAAAACTCCAACTAAAATGAATGAAAGCATGTGATTCTAACCCAGGATTCGAACCTAGGATATATTATCACCTACAGAACTTACACGCTCTAAACCATTACACACCACAAGACAGTCATAAATACAGCACATGACCACGATTGGTATCCATTTATCGAATATATACTGGATATTAATATAATCCTGTACTGGACCCAACTGCACTATGAATAGCCTAATGATTAAGGGGGGATTTCCACTTAAGGGATTTTTTTCTTTACCCCCTTCTCCTTCATGTTTAGCCCCATTGCTTTTGAGATTTTAAGACGTTCGCCCCATTAGTTTGGCGATTTTAAGAACTTTCACCCCATTTATGTCACTTTTAAGAACTTTCGTCCCATTTAGGTGTCTATTTTTTCCTGGCGAGCGATAGCGAGCCTGCAATTTAAGAGGAATCTGCCTTCGGCCGGGACATTTTTCTACCGAAAAATTTACAAATTTATCTTGAAAGGGAGTCAAGGGGGTGTAATTTCAAGCTTGATGGAAGTCTAGGAAACACACTAAAAACCTCCCCTTAAGAGGGAGGAAAGAACATTTTATGGGGCACAGATCAAATAGGACCGACCTCGCTAAGAAATATCCTTGAATCTATTGACATTTTTAATTTTGTGCTTAACACCAATAACACCCCAATTGAAATTAATGAAAACATGTGATTCTCCCAGTGTACGATCATGTTTAGAGTAATTATTGAAACTCAACTTTGTAATTCAGAATACGTATAATTAATTAGTTGTAGGGAACCATTGTTGTATTAATTAGTTGTATTAATGTTGTATTAATGTTGTATTAATTAGTTGTAGGGAACCATTGTTGTATTGTCTATTGAGAGCGTCATTGTTATTGTTTAGGTCCACCTGGGTCGGACGGCGGGCATAGAGTATTAATTTAAGGGGAGGTATTAGGTTTTTCTGGACCCCCTTCTCCCTCGTGATTAACCCCGTTAGTTATGAGATTTTAAGACGTTCGCCTCATTAGTTTGACGATTATATAAAATTTCGCTCCATGTTTTGTCAATATTAAGACCTTTCGTGCCATTTAGGTGTCGATTTTTACCTGGCGAGCGGTAGCGAGCCTGTATTTTTAGGAGGAACCGACCTTCGGCCGGGATATTATTCTACCGAAAAATATACAAATTTATCTTAAAAGGGGGACTTTGGGATGTTTTTTTATTAAGCTTGATAAAGGCCTAGGGAGCAAACTAAAACAAATGCATATACCGGTAATAATAAACAAATGCATATACCGGTAATAATAAACATATACATATACCGGTAATAATAAACAAATGCATATACCGGTAATAATAAACAAATGCATATACCGGTAATAATAAACAAATGCATATACCGGTAATAATAAACAAATGCATATACCGGTAATAATAAACAAATGCATATACCGGTAATAATAAACAAATGCATATACCGGTAATAATAAACAAATGCATATACGGTAAACAAATGCATATACCGGTAATAATAAACAAATGCATATACCGGTAATAATAAACAAATGCATATACCGGTAATAATAAACAAATGCATATACCGGTAATAATAAACAAATGCATATACCGGTAATAATAAACAAATGCATATACCGGTAATAATAAACAAATGCATATACCGGTAATAATAAACAAATGCATATACCGGTAATAATAAACAAATGCATATACCGGTAATAATAAACAAATGCATATACCGGTAATAATAAACAAATGCATATACCGGTAATAATAAACAAATGCATATACCGGTAATAATAAACAAATGCATATACCGGTAATAATAAACAAATGCATATACCGGTAATAATAAACAAATGCATATACCGGTAATAATAAACAAATGCATATACCGGTAATAATAAACAAATGCATATACCGGTAATAATAAACAAATGCATATACCGGTAATAATAAACAAATGCATATACCGGTAATAATAAACAAATGCATATACCGGTAATAATAAACAAATGCATATACCGGTAATAATAAACAAATGCATATACCGGTAATAATAAACAAATGCATATATACCGGTAATAATAAACAAATGCATATACCGGTAATAATAAACAAATGCATATACCGGTAATAATAAACAAATGCATATACCGGTAATAATAAACAAATGCATATACCGGTAATAATAAACAAATGCATATACCGGTAATAATAAACAAATGCATATACCGGTAATAATAAACAAATGCATATACCGGTAATAATAAACAAATGCATATACCGGTAATAATAAACAAATGCAATAATAAACAAATGCATATACCGGTAATAATAAACAAATGCATATACCGGTAATAATAAACATATACATATACCGGTAATAATAAATATAAATCATAAATAATATAGCGCTCCCTTAACTTAATATACCTGGTACATAAAAGGACAGCACCGGTACTGAAAGGGTTATTGAAGGAGTGAAGCACGTCGTGTCTGGAATAGTGTGGGTGGTGGATATATATATATAGAGAGAGAGAGAGAGATATAGATATTTTTATTGGTGGTGGTGATGATATTGTTGTTATCGTTGTTGATGTTGTTATCGTTGTTGATGTTGTCTATGTGTTTGTAGATGTTGTTGTTGCTGTTGTTTTTCGTTGTTATTGTTGTTGCTTCGGGTACACAGTATGCTACAGATATTACCCTCTACTCATTCCCACTTAATTGGCACGAAAGGTCTTAAAATTGACAACGAAATTGGGCGAAAGGTGTTATAATCGCCAAACTAATGGGCCGAACGTGTTATAATCTTTAAAAAAAACTAATGGGGCTTAACACGAGGAAGAAGGGAGACCAGAAATACGACCCATCTCCCCTTAATGCTATCAACAAGCCTTTAGACATATAATGACATCAACAACAACAACAACAACGACAACATCAATTAAGGGGAGATGGGTCGTTTGTCTGGTGCTCCTTCTTCCTCATGTTTAGCCCCATTAATTTTCAGATTATAAAACGCTCGGCCCATTAGTTTAGCGATTTTAAGACCTTTCCCCCCATTTCTTTGTCATTATTTACACTCACTGTTCGTGTCATATGGGTGTCGATTTTTCCTGGCGAGCATTAAGTGAGCCTGTTATATAAGAGGGACATTTTTCTATCGAAAAATGTACAAATTTATCTTGAAGGCGGATCTTGGGCGGGGTTTTTTTTAAGCTTGGTGGATGTCTAGCGAGGAAACTAAAGAGAATAATAATAAAGCTACATAAATGAACAAATAAATACGCCCATCCAAAACTGTGAGGTAAACGTTTTGGGTTGTTTCCTTATAGGGTTATAGGAAAGTAGCTAAATTGGCAACACTACATGTACAGTCGAGGTTGATAAGTGGTGTCAGATATTGCACAAAGTTTCGGACACTGACTAATACTCTGAGGGATAAGCACTTTTCCCAGTAACTACAAAGATACCAATAACACTTGTTGAGTGAAAGCCACCGGAATCTATGACAACACTTAATACCCCCGATTGTACTACCCTCGGAAAGTTAGTGGTTAAATTAAACCCTTGAGGATTATCACGCGTTTTAGCAGTTTATTTAGGCTAGCGTTAGGCGATTATATTCAGTTTAACAAGGATCTGTGGTACTTGGAGGCGGGGTTAATTCAATTCTGACCCCTTTGATGGCCAGAGACCCTTCCTAAACTGCATAAAATCGTCTACTGAGAGCCAAATTAGTGTGAAGAAAGGGGTCCTGGACTACTGTACTGAAAGGGTTAATATATGTTAGTCTTAAGCTGTATACAAACGTCCAAGTACATTGTTGAGTTACAGAGGTCAGTGGGTCGTCAAGATGTTTAGCCTAAATATAATCAATTAACTATAGTGTCGATTATTGTTTAAGGGGAGATGGGCGTATTTATTTGCAAATATATAAAAGATATATATATATAATTATATATATATATATATATATATATATATATATAATATATATATATATATATATATTTTTTTTTTTTTTTTTTTTTTTTTTTCCCTCTATACCTCCATCAAGCTTAAAAAAACACCCCCCAAGACCCTCCTTCAAGATACATTTGTACATTTGTTGATAGAAAAATGTTCCGGCCGAAGACAGGTTCCTCTTAAATTACAGGGTCGCTATCGCTCGCCATGAAAAAATCGACGCCTAAATGACGCGAAAAGTCAAAATATTGACAAAGAAATGGGACAAAGTCTTAAAATCGTCAAAATAATCGTCTGAACGTCATAAAATCTGAACACTAATGGGACTAAGCATGAGGGAGAAGGGGGGCCAGACAAATGAACCATCCCCCCTTAACCTGGCGAAATAAATGTACTCTTCATATTAACTCCTTCTGTACTGGCGACGTCTTTTGTATTCTGTACGTTTTGTGTCTGTATCGCGTACTTATTGGACCATCACGTTCAAATTTGATTGTATACCTTTTGTTTATAATTTGTTTTGTTGTTCTCGAGTAGCCTTATGCATTGCTATTACCCCTTTTAGTACCAGCGACGTGAGTTATATTATATTCTAGCTATAATTAGACGATGTTATGTAGCTTAGGAAGGATTTTTGGTAGTTAAAAGTGTTGGTGGAGATAGTTTGAAGCCTTATTATTGGCTAGAGGTCCTTCCTAAGCTGAAGAAAATCGTCTAATAGTTGCCAGAACATTATGAAAAGGACGTCCCTGGTACGGAATGGCTGAAGTGGAGAATATCTTGATAACATAGGCGTGGCTGTGACGAATTTGTGACGTATCAGTGACGTCACGTAGGTTGGAGTATACTGTAGAGGGTGGAGAGGTCTATCTATATACAGTATATCCGTCATGTTGGGGTTGATTTTGGTTCTTTCAGTTTTTCCTATACAATCAGAATAGGTGTGAAAAAACAACAGCTGAGGTGTTTTCATTGACATTAATTAATTGGCTCGGTTGCAGGGTTTTTTTCTATTTTTTTCTTTCTTTTTTCTAGGAGTAAGCAGAAGACAAAAGGGTGCCAAACAAGTGCCGAGTCCATTGTGATTAGTCATTATTGTTATATATATATATGTAAAGATAGAATTAGGTTTTATAGTTCACATTCTATCTTTGGAAGTGATAAAATGGCGAAAACAATGTTATTTCATGTTAATTTTCTTGTATTCCTTCTCATAATTATCCAAGTTTTTAACCAAAATATCTCCGGTTTGACTCCCTGCTAGGTCGGCATAATTGGGTGTAGGATTACCCATTATAGCATCATTATTAGGTTTACGAGGTCTTACCTTTTGAAGAGAGTAGTAGTCGGGGCGTTCTTTGTAACATGGGTGTGGCTGTGACGTAGCTGTGACGTTTCGTAGTTCGGATTTCTTTTCTTTTTTTCTATGTGAGTGAATGAGTGGGTGGAGACATTTATATCGTTACGTAGCCTGTTCTTGTTGTTTATCAGGTTTGGTTGTTGTTGTGAAGTCAGAATAGATGAAAATAACAGGATTTTTCAGTGATGTAATACTTATTGGGGTGTTAGTGACGTCATAGTGGTCATAGGTCGATACTATACATTACTTACCTAGCATTGCATTGTTTTTATTTTACAGTATATTGACTTTTGATGGTAGAGGTTTTATTTTGAAAGGAGAATATATATAGGTTTTATTATGATAGACTACATATAGGTTTTATTTTGAAAGGAGATTATGTAGAAGTTTTATTATGAAAGAAAATTATATGTAGGTTTTATTATGAAAGAAGAATATATAGAGGTTTTATTATGTTTTATTATGAAAGAAGATTAGATAGAGGTTTTATTATGAAAGAAGAATAGATAGAGGTTTTATTATGAAAGGAGAATATATAGTTTTTTTTATGAAAGAGTATATATATAGGTTTTATTATGAAGGAATATATAGAGGTTATATTACGAAAGAATATATAGAAGTTTTATTATTAATGGAAATTATATAGATATTATAGTATGAATAGAAAAAATATAGAGGTTTTATTATGCAAAGAGAACATAGAGGTTTTATTATGAAAGGAAAATATATATAGAATTCTTATTTTGAAAGGATAATATACAGAGGATTTATTTTGAAAGTAGAATATACAGTATAGACATTTTATTATGAAAGGAAAATATGTAGTTTTACTATGAAGGGAGAATAGGTAACGTAATAGTATCCGTGACGTAATAGTGACGTAGCAGTGACGTATTATAGGTCGGAATGAGAGACACTAATGTAACAGAGATCGGCCAACCTCCGACATCTTGGTGCCACTGGTGATATTGTCCTGTCTTTTCACGCACATTCAGTATATCCACATTCGTAATCAACATTCGGCGATACTGGTACAGGATCATATAGTTTGGTCGTTGAATAGTTATTGTAGACGATCGAAAATGTAATATATACACATTGTTTGAGCATTGAGGCACCAAAATGGAGTCCAAAGAGAAAGATGGCCACCCTCTCTTACTACAGGATCTCTACTCGGAATAACGTAGGTGGGGGAACTACATACTCTCTCTCTCTCTCTCTCTCTCTCTCTCTCTCTCTCTCTCTCTCTCTCTCTCTCTCTCTCTCTCTCTCTCTCTCTCTCTCTCTCTCTCTCTCTCTCTCTCTCTCTCTCTCTCTCTCTCTCTCTCTCTCTCTCTCTCTCTCTCTCTCTCTCTCTCTCTCTCTCTCTCTCTCTTTGTTTTTCTTAGCAGGGTGAGAAAAGAACAGCAAGGCAATTGTGAGTGCCGTATAGTAATTATTGATTCTATTATGAGTGCCGTATATAGTAATTATTGGTTCTATTGTGAGTGCCGTATAGTAAATATTGGTTCTATTATGAGTGCCGTATATAGTAATTATTGGTTCTATTATGAGTGCCGTATAGTAATTATTGGTTCTATTATGAGTGCCGTATATAGTAATTATTGGTTCTATTATGAGTGCCGTATATAGTAATTATTGGTTCTATTATGAGTGCCGTATATAGTAAATATTGGTTCTATTATGAGTGCCGTATATAGTAATTATTGGTTCTATTATGAGTGCCGTATATAGTAAATATTGGTTCTATTATGAGTGACGTATATAGCAATTATTGGTTCTATTATGAGTGCCGTATATAGTAATTATTGGTTCTATTATGAGTGCCGTATATAGTAAATATTGGTTCTATTATGAGTGACGTATATAGCAATTATTGGTTCTATTATGAGTGCCGTATATAGTAATTATTGGTTCTATTATGAGTGCCGTATATAGTAAATATTGGTTTTATTATGAGTGCCGTATATCGTAATTATTGGTTCTATTATGAGTGACGTATATAGTAATTATTGGTTCTATTATGAGTGACATATAGTCATTATTGGTTCTATTATGAGTGCCGTATATAGTAATTATTGATTCTATCATGAGTGCCGTATAGTAATTATTGGTTCTATTGTGAGTGCCGTATATAGTAATTATTGGTTCTATTATGAGTGACGTATATAGTAATTATTGGTTCTATTATGAGTGACATATAGTCATTATTGGTTCTATTATGAGTGCCGTATATAGTAATTATTGATTCTATCATGAGTGCCGTATAGTAATTATTGGTTCTATTGTGAGTGCAGTATATAGTAATTATTGATTCTATTATTAGTGCCGTATATAGTAATTATTGGTATTATTGTGAGTGCCGTATATAGTATTTATCAGGGTCTGGTATTCATGTATTCTCTTGTGACGTGATAAAGGTCAGAGGTTGGGGATCGTGGGTGGTCACTATATTTACCGAGCAGTGTGTTGTCTTCACTTTTTGTACTGTATTTGGTAGGAAGGTGTGTCCATGTGTCGAGTATTGCTTGAATATGTGTAGAGGTTCCACCCATACCGCACTTCTCGTAAGAGTGGACTCAAAAGCATTTTGCCTCATCAACTCACTTCCTCTCACTAGTTCCCTACAATATCTTGCTACACGCCGCATTGTTGCATCTCTTTCACTCTTCTATCTCTATTAGAACAATCAGTGTTCTTCAGAGCTCTCTCAGTGCATACCTCCTCCCTTGCGGAGAGTGTGAGGCACCCGCCTTTCAAAACAGTCCCACTCCTATTCTGTCCAGCTCTTCAACCCAAGAATTGGCAGTTTGCCAGTCTTTCTTCTACTCACCAAGTCAAATCGGGAACTCTCTCCCTCAATCAATCTTTCCTTCATCCTCTGACCTAGACTGCTTTAAATTTCGTGTGTCCAGGCATTTTGACCCCAACGTCACTTGAATTTGGCTCACATGATTTCATAAATTTCATTGAGAGGTGTTTGGTGTTGGGAGTGAAATTAATTAATTAGATTATTCCTATAAGTTCAGGAACTTTACATAACGAGATCTGTGCCCCATAAAATTTTCTTTCCTTTCACTTAAACATTACGCTATTCAGTGTGCAGTTGGGTCTGAGTACCTGATTAGATTGAGATCCAGTATTTGATAATGGATATATAATCTTAGTCATGTACTTAACATTTAATTATCGTCATGGTGTAATGGTTAGAGTGTTTAAGATCTATATGTGGTAACCCAGGTTCGAATCCCGGTAGAATCACATGCTTTCATTAATTTCACTGGGAGGTGTTTGGTGTTGGTAGTGAAATGTATTAATTAGATTACTATTTCCGCTTTGCTGGAGACACTCGTTAAAGGCAGTCTGCCTTTTGTCTCCTTCATACACATAGAAAATATATACACATAATGTGCAGAACAAGGTTGGTTCACTGTACAGTTGCTTGACAATATCTATGTGAAAGAAAGTTCTATTAAATAAAAATTTAAAATGCTTCTAATGATATTTTAAAAGCTAAATTATAAAGGTAAAAATCGTATTTATTCAGATGTCTCGAGTTAGTATTGAAAATTAATTTACACGTGTTTAAAAGTGATAAGGTATAAATGCATACCTCTACTATAGTAGGTATTCAGGACTCTATAATTGAGTGTCGGATTCCCAGGTCCGGGAGTTTGGTCCTTCACCCTAACGTGGAATACTAGACACAGTGTCTGGTGTAAAGATAAAACAGAATATACCAGTATATACAGTATATATATATATATATATATATATATATATATATATATATATCCTGTAATGCTCTTTCCATTTTTTCCACTTATCTTAGGAATGGGGTAGAGGGGAACAGTTAATATTGGCTTATATATGACGACACGCAAGTCTTTGGTAGCATTAGTATTTGTGGAAGAAACCGCCTTATATATAGTATAAAGGAGGGGCTCATGTTCTTACAGTATTTGTGTTTTTCTACTGTATATATTTTGTTTCGTATTATGAATGGAGTAGGCTATTTAGGTGAAAAGCCGAGCAAGGATTAGTTTGTAGAGAGGGAGAGGATTGGTATGTTGATCCGTATAATGCGGGGTGTGTGTTATTGGTTTTGTTACTCTCTAAAAATCTCTCTCTCTCTCTCTCTCTCTCTCTCTCTCTCTCTCTCTCTCTCTCTCTCTCTCTCTCTTGGTAATTTTTGTTACGACTCTACCCACTCTCCATTATATAATTGTGTTGCATGTTCCTGGGGTCGTTGAGTTAATTCCTGTGAGTTGATATTGTTTATTATACTCTGCAAGACATGTCAAGGGGGCAGTGCTTCTTTTTGGTTTATATATATATATATATATATATATATATATATATATATATATATATTTAATAGTTTCCGCTAGACCTCCATCAAGCTTAAGAAACACCACCCCCTAGACCCCCATTCAAGTTAAATGTGTAAATTTTTTGGTTGACAATTTTCCAGGCCGAAAGCCGGTTTATTCTAAAAGTACAGGCTCGCTTTCGCTCGCCAGGTAATAAATCGTCAAAAAATCGACAAATAAATGGCACGAAAAGTCTAAATATTGACGAAGAAATAAGGTGAAAGGTCTTATAATAGTCAATCTAACGGAACGAATATCTTAAAATTTCAAGACTCATAATGCTAAACATGAGGGAGAAGGGGGTCAAGAAAAAGCGACTACCTCCGCCTTCAGTGAGTATATTAGCTTAATCGTAGTGTATTATGTAAGGTCCGTGTGAGAAGATTTGACCACTTGCGAGTTTCAGCCTATAAGCAAGTTGGAGCCGTGAACATCGATATTAAAAAGAAAGGCAATAATAATGTACGTTTTTGATGGATAAATGGTATGTTGAATTGGATTTTATGTATTCATATATGAACTACAACCGTATTTTAGCTGGTAATTCTGCCAAATATCGATGTCTACCTCTCTAACTTCCTTATAGAACGAACCTTGCAATTGGTCAGTTAACCGATTCAGTTGGTCAGGGTTGTCAGTTAAAGGGGTTGGGGGGGTGGGGGGGGGGGGGGGTGAATTTGGCCTACAACGTTTTTAGTTTAGAAGCCCAAAGTTATTTATGCATACTTTGCCACTACCTCTATAGTTTACATTGCCTGCCTTAAGGGGAGATGGGTCGCTATGCTAGACCCCCTTCTCCCTCATGTTCAGCCTCATTTGTTTTGATATTATAAGATTTTTGCCTTATTAGTTTGGCGATTCTAAGACCTTTCACCTAATTTCTTTGTCATTATTAGGACCTTGCGTGCTATTGTGGTGTCGATTTTTTCCTGGCAAGCGATAGGGAGCGTGTAATTTTAGGAAGAATCGGCCTTCACCCGGGACATTTTTCTACCGAAAAATGTACAAATTTATCTTGAAGGGGGTCTAGGAGTATTTTTTTTAAATTTTGATGGAGGTCTTGCGTGGAAACTAAAAATTCAATAACTGAATCAATAAACCGACCAAAAATATATACCCTATCCCAGGGCTACTCAACTGGTGGCCTGCGGTCCAGATCCAGACCTCTTATATAGTTTGTGTTGATGTTGTTCCTTGATATTGTAGTGTAGAGTAGTCTGTTGGGTATTGTAGTTTGTTGTTATTGTAGTGTAGAGTAGTGTGTTGGGTATTGTAGTTTGTTGTTATTGTAGTGTAGAGTAGTCTGTTGGTTATTGTAGTTTGTTGTTATTGTAGTGTAGAGTAGTGTGTTGGTTATTGTAGTTTGTTGTTATTGTAGTGTAGAGTAGTGTGTTGGTTATTGTAGTTTGTTGTTATTGTAGTATAGAGTAGTCTGTTGGGTATTGTTGTTTGTTGTTATTGTAGTGTTGTGTGTTGGGTATTGTAGTTTGTTGTTATTGTAGTATAGATAAGTGTGTTGTGGATTGTAGTTTGTTGTTATTGTAGTATATAGTATTCTGTTGGTTATTGTAGAGTTTATTGTAGTATAGAGTAGTGTGTTGGGTATTGTATTTGTTTATTGTAGTGTAGAGTATTGTAGTTTGTTGTTATTGTAGTGTAGAGTAGTGGTGGTATTGTAGTTTGTTTGTTTGTTGTTGTGTGTGTTGTTGTTCCCCCATGCTGCCTGGCCGAACAGCCCAAGGTCTCGAGCAAGGCCAAGGCCATAGAGCGCCCCACAAAACCCCTCCCTGCTTACCACTAACAAAGCCCGGGTGACCGAAGCACTCTAAGGCAAGAAGCTGAGGAGGGTGCGGAAACGCCAGGGAAACCAAAGCCCCACCCAAGCCCCTGTGCCCCTCAGCAATTATGAAGGGAAATATGAGGGGAAGGAAAATGTGATGCTTTGGCTCCCAATCTGCCAACTTTTTAGGTTGGCAGTAGGGAGGTCGATCCACGGAAAAGACGCCGTCACTTGAGATCTAGAAGATATATAAGTAAGAGGAACAGTCAGAGTAAGCTAGTATGGCTCTCACTCTGATAGACCAGCCCATCACCACATGACTAGAACCCAATCCTCTAGGCATCAGCTAGGAAAGGCCCTAGAAAGCCGCCTTTGGCGGAGGGATAGCTCCCCTATTTCAACTCCTTTCGGAGTTGGGCACCCGCCCTGTTGTTATAGTAGTATAGGGTAGTCTGTTGGGTATTGTTGTTTGTTGTTATTGTAGTGTAGAGTAGTGTGTTGGGTATTGTAGTTTGTTGTTATTGTAGTATAGAGTAGTGTGTTGGTTATTGTAGTTTGTTGTTATTGTGTAGAGTAGTGTTATTGTAGTTGTTGTATTGTAATAGAGTAGTGTGTTGGTTATTGTAGTTTGTATTGTTTAATAGAGTAGTGTGTTGGTTATTGTAGTTTGTTATTGTAGTGTAGAGTAGTGTGTTGGTTATTGTAGTTTGTTGTTATTGTAGTATAGAGTAGTCGGTTGGTTATTGTAGTTTGTGGTTATTGTAGTTTGTTGTTATTGTAGTGTAGAGTAGTCTGTTGGGTATTGTAGTATAGAGTAGTCTGTTGGTTATTGTAGTTTGTTGTTATTGTAGTATAGAGTAGTGTGTTGGTTTGTTATTGTAGTGTAGAGTAGTGTGTTGGTTATTGTAGTTTGTTGTTATTGTAGTATAGCGTAGTGTGTTGGGTATTGTAGTATAGAGTAGTATTTTAGTTGTTTGTTATTGTAGTATAATAGTGTGTTGGGTATTGTAGTTTGTTGTTATTGTAGTGTAGAGTAGTGTGTTGGTTATTGTAGTTTGTTGTTATTGTAGTATATAGTAGTCTGTTGGTTATTGTAGTTTGTTGTTATTGTAGTATAGAGTAGTGTGTTGGTTATTTTAGTTTGTTATTGTAGTGTAGAGTAGTGTGTTGGTTATTGTAGTTTGTTGTTATTGTAGTATAGCGTAGTGTGTTGGGTATTGTAGTAGAGTCTCTGTTGGTTATGTAGTTTGTTGTTATTGTAGTATAGAGTAGTGTGTTGGTTATTTTAGTTTGTTATTGTAGTGTAGAGTAGTGTGTTGGTTATTGTAGTTTGTTGTTATTGTAGTATAGCGTAGTGTGTTGGGTATTGTAGTATAGAGTAGTCTGTTGGTTATTGTAGTTTGTTGTTATTGTAGTATAGAGTAGTGTGTTGGGTATTGTAGTTTGTTGTTATTGTAGTGTAGAGTAGTGTGTTGGTTATTGTAGTTTGTTGTTATTGTAGTATATAGTAGTCTGTTGGTTATTGTAGTTTGTTGTTATTGTAGTATAGAGTAGTGTGTTGGTTATTTTTTTTTTTTAATATTTTTCATACATTTCCTGTTACTACTACTACCATCACCACCTCGTCGACACCTGGGACACTTTCTACTACGATGACTATTTTTTTTCGGACGATGGAGTTCATCTGAACCAGGTGGGAGCAGCACGTTTTGGGCGTCTTCTCAACGATGCGGTGAAGGATTTTCGGAGAAGAAATCGACTCGGCACAGGACAACCAGGAAGGAGGACCGAAGACAACGAGGGCGGCAACCTGCGAAGGAATTAAATGCTAATCTGTCAAGAACCGCGAATTTGGATAAAGCTCTACCAACACGACCCAAATTCAAAACCGCCAGGGATAACGACCGAGGACCGATGTCAGCCATGAATGTAAATGTAGATCCGATCAGAACCAAAAATTTGATTAAAGAACGTTCTGTGAGTTCTAAAACCGCAACTTTAAAGGTTTTCTATGCAAACGCTCGTAGCATACCCAATAAATTTTCAGATTTAGAGGAACTAGTGTTTACTGAAAATTATGATGTGATTGGTATAACAGAATCTTGGCTCAATACAGTAGATAGAGACTTTTTAGCAGAGTATTCACTTCCCGGTTATGTAATGTTTGAGAAAAGCCGAAAAATAAAAATGGAGGTGGCGTTTTATTTTATATCAAAGAAAGTCTTAACCCGACCCTCTTGTCAAAACCTCAAATTGTGAACGTCGACACATCTTTTGTGCTAATAAAGAATAATAAAGGTACAAAAATAATACTTGCATTAATATACAGACCTCCAGCTCAATCAGTGCAAACTGACCGAGAAATTTATGAACAAATTGCAGATGTAAGTAACTCACAAGATACCGTATTTTTTGGCGACTTTAATTTACCTGTGACAAGTGGGGCGATACTCTTACTTCACACTCCGGACATGACTTGTATACGAACTTGCAAGAGAGTTCGCTTTATCAATTTGTTCGAACACCGTACCGAGGTAATAACGTTCTTGACATTGTACTTGCAACAAAAGAAGAATTAATAGAGAATTTGAATGTTGGTGATGAATTCAGTAACAGCGACCATCGTACGATAACTTTCACTTTAAACTTTACTAGTAACGAACCAAATAGTAGCATCGAAAAAGTCCCTAATTTCAAGAAAGCAAACTTTCATAAACTTAGACCTATGTTTAAAGAAACTGACTGGAGCTTTTTAATTAACAATAACGACATAAATACATCTTGGAAGTTATTCGAACCACTTACCTAAAAGCAGTGCAAGACTGCATACCATCAAAAATACGGCGTCCAGGCCATAATAATAAGCCCAAATGGTGGAATAAAGATATTTCAAACTGCCTGCTTGCTAAAAAATTTGCTAATGATAGATTAAAATCCTCACAAAATTACGAAGAACGGGTGAAATTTGTAGAGCTACGACGCAAAGCCAAAAAGTTAATTAAGCAAAGTAAAAAGACCCTAGAGTTACATATTGCGAATCAAAGTAAAACAAACCCGAAAGAATTCTATAGTTATATCAGAAAGAAAAAAGTAGTTACTTCAACTGTTGGACCGTTAGTCCATGAAAATGGAGAATACACCAAAGACGAAGTACAAATGAGTAATGCCCTCAATACCTTCTTTGCATCAGTTTTTACACAGAAGACCTCAGTGATATCCCTACACCATCGCCGATTCAGATTGATAATTCAGATGTTCTACGCAATATCACCGTTACAGAGAGAGAAGTATTGAATTGTTTAGATAAACTCAAGGTAAATAAAACGCCTGGACCTGATACAATCTCGCCTAGAGTTCTAAAGGAAGCTAAGGATGAGCTCTCCAAACCACTGACATTACTATTCAATAAATCCTTGCAGTCTGGAACTATGCCTGATCAGTGGAAGATAGCCAACGTAACACCGATATTCAAAAAAGGCAGCAAATCCCTACCCAGTAACTATCGTCCAATTAGCTTAACCTCAGTTGTATGTCAAATTCTAGAAACGGTCATAAGAGACAGACTCGTAAATCACTTGGAGGAAAATAACATAATTAAAGATACTCAACACGGCTTTCGTAAAAAACGTTCCTGTTTAACAAACCTCTTAGAATTCTTCCACGATAACCCCAACCTCTACGATGAGAGTAAAGCTGTAGATATTATATACCTTGATTTTCAAAAGGCCTTTGACAAAGTTCCCCACAAACGTTTACTGCTAAAACTAAAAGCGCATGGAATACAAGACGGTGTGTTGAAATGGATAGAAAATTGGCTCAGCGACAGAAAGCAAAGAGTAGTCATAAACGGTAAGGCATCTAAATGGACCAATGTAAGTAGCGGGGTACCCCAGGGATCTCTACTAGGACCAATTTTCTTTCTAATTTACATCAACGACATAGATGAGGGTCTCACCTGTACAATCTCAAAATTTGCTGACGATACAAAAATTGCAAATAGCGTACTCTCAAAAGATCAAGTTGACGATATGCAACACAATCTAGATAAATTGTCACATTGGGCCCAAATTTGGCAAATGAGTTTCAATGCAAATAAATGTATAGTACTACATATCGGATACCTAAATGAGAAAGCAAACTATTCGATGAATGGCACTCAGCTTAAGAATGTAAACAGAGAAACCGATCTGGGAGTAACAATATCGAGTAACCTAAAACCGAGTCAACAATGTTCAGAAGTTGTTAAGAAGGCAAACAAAATAATTGGCTTTATAGGCAGATCATTTGAGCATAAATCCAAAGACGTAATCCTAACCCTTTACAATTCCTTAGTCCGCCCTCTTCTGGAATACTGCGTTCAATGCTGGTGCCCTTATTACCAAAAAGACAAAAACAAGCTAGAAGGAGTTCAACGTAGAGTTACCAAAATGATACCTAGCCTAAAGAACAAACCATACGAAGAGCGTCTTAGAGAATTAAATCTATTTCCTTTAACCCAGCGCAGATTAAGAGGTGACTTAATTCAAGTGTTCAAAATCATCAAAGGCATCGACAATATGAACTGTAGTAAGTACTTCACTATCGACCAATCTAATTACACGCGGGGAAACGGTTGCAAAATTATTGGTAAATCTTTTAACTCACACGAATCTAAGAATTTCTTCTTCAATCGAGTTGTCAACTTGTGGAATGGGCTTCCCCGAGACGTTATAGACTGCAGCACCGTTGATTCATTTAAATTCCGCCTAGACAAATATCTCTCATCAAACCCGCGACTGACTGCGTTTGTAAATGAATAACTTTATTTATCCTCCCCTCAGTTACTAACCCATATGTCCCCTACTAACTTCCTAGTCCTGCCACGTTAGTGGCAGGGCAGTAGTTCCCTTTCCAATGTTCCCTTACCCACTCTAAACCACTGTTTGGACACTTGATCCTCAGTGTTTTGGAGGACAAGCAGCCTAGAAGGGTCACTAGATCTGTTGTTGCTTGATTTCCTTTGTACTCCTTTGTACCTCCACCATCACCACCACCACTACCATATATTTAATATTGTACACATACTAAGTTTCACAAGCATCAGATACTACTATTCTACACCATACAACTTCAATCCAGTCTCCTTCCTATGCGACCCTCTGCCACTTCTGCCTCGTAGTCTACTTCTGCCACCATCACTGGTTGTGGTGCAGACCTTCTTGTTCCCCGCAGGCATAGTAGTGCTGATCTGAGCAATGAGAAAGATAGACGGCATCTCATCCAGGCTACGACGTGGCTCCTAGGCTGTTGCTTCTTCTCTGCTAGCCTTGAATAGAAGCACTGGGCCCTGGGTCCCATCCCTCCTGATGTGGTGAAGACTAGTGGGGTAAAGCTGCCATGTTCGACGTGTAAGATCCTTTCTCCATATGTCCTGAGCTTCTCTCGTTCGTTCCTCTTGTGTGCAGCCTCCAGAGACAGCTCGCTATAGTTGTGGGCCATTGGGTCATATACTCTTATGTCAAAGAACGCTCGCTGTGCATTTGTCCAAAAGCCTCTTGCACTAACGTCCAATCTTGCTTCAGTGGTTGTGTTGGCCGTCCTGTGCTGCATGATCTCTCCATCCAAGGGAATGAGTGATGGTTCGCTCACCACATCTCTACACACCTCCCTGAGCATGTTCGCTGTTACATCTCTTACTTCATCGTGCCTGATGCTGATGAATCCTCCTTTCTTACATATCATGGTGTGGTCTGTATCGTTGATGGTTCCACAAACGCATCGATCGGGCAGTCCTTCAATTGGCCAATCATACCTCAGTGCAATAGCATCATTAAATTCTTGTTTGTTGAGATTGAAGCTTTTTGCCTTGATTGGTAGTGTTGTCAGCCAATTTGAAGCGCCCGTTTCTTGTGCTATTTGTAGTTTTCTTGTTTGTCTCGGGTGAAGTTGTCCCATCAATTGTGCCAGGTCATTTTCTGTGAGTTTTGCCTCTCTGACGTGATGGTCTTTCTGATGTTGTAGATGTCTGCCTGGTCTACTTCACCGTCAGAATCTTGTGCTATGATACGGTCAGTGAGAGATCCTGTTATCTTTACTGAGTTCTGGTATTCCGTTACCGCCCTCTTCACTGGGTCGATGATTCCCATCCCTCCCAACCTAGGAGGCAGTGCGAGCAGCTCCCTCTCTGTATTATTTGGGGTGTGCAACTTTATCCACGCTGGGATGAGTTTGTCTCTGATGGCATCTTCCAGCGGTTGAAGTAATGCGCTCACATTTGGAACGGTTCTCATCAAGTAGGTACAGCGATGTTTGACCCCATATGTGAATGCCGAATACGCGGCCTGTGGTTCCGTCTTTGCAATATTGGCCAGTTTCTCAATTTCTTTTACCCATTCTCTGACCTTCTCCTCTATGTATTTGTTCTTGAACTCTTCCGTGCCGATCACCGCCCCAAGGTGACGCTGTCCGACTCCGTCCTTTGTTACTACCACTTCACTACCGCTGAAAGCTTCTACCGCCCTTTCATAATGTTCTGTTTTTACTATTAGTATTGACTTTCTGGCATTTGGATGGTACCCTATTTTTGGTCCTACCTCTGATATTTGCTCCCACCAGTGCTTGAGATTGTTGACTTTTCCCACTCCAGTGAGATCGTCTGCATAGGCCACCTGCTTTACTTGCGTCGCCTCATGGCTTGTTAAGGTTAGCAACACTGAGAGACCTAAGGCGTACATTGCCATTGCTACTGGGTCACCTTGTGTGGTTCCTTCCATTGATTTCAGAGGTGTTCCCCTTCGTGTGTTCTGGTTGTTTACTATGAAGAGGTCCGCAGGTTTTTTATAGGTGTTCTCTACATAGGTGGCAAAACTGGGGCATTTTACTTTGATGTTATGTATTGCCGTCTTTCTGTTGATGGTGTTAAAGGCGTTTGCTGCATCCACTAGCAGCACAGCTTCACAGTCCACTTGCTCATATATTTTTCTTATGGCATGAATTGCTGCCTCTCCCCCTGCTTGGTGGCCGGCACACAGTTGGAGATTACCGGCCGCTGACCGCACATCGTCTTTCAACACTTCCATTATGCATTTTCCGATGATTCTTCTCAGCACTTCACCCACTCCTACTGGTCTGCATCCTGGATTCTTGTCTAAAGGTATTAGGCGACAAGCTGTGTAAGCCTCCAAATGTTGACAATTTTGGGTGGTCATCTTTCTTGCAAGAGCTGCCAGAGTCCTACATAAGTCTGTTGCTGCTAGTCCGAAGATTGCTCTACTCAGGATTGTCCTCCAGCCGTTTGCATCCAGCCCTGATGGGCCTGCACTGCCTTGTGTCCCTAGAGCTTTTTTCCAAATCATTTCGCCTGTGATTCGTTCGTATATGACGGTGTTCGGTGGTATATAATCACCCTCTAGCCTCTGACTCTCGTGGACACTAGGTTGTGGATGTTTCTCTTTCAACATTTGGATGGTTTCTCTTGTGATAGGCAGCAACCCACAAGCTGCCTCCTTTGTCAGGGACCTTATTGCAGGTGCCACTTTTCCTTGCCTCATCTGGTCGCCGAATCTCCTGGCCTCGTCTTCATTGTTTTTCTTTTTTTGCCGCCGCCTGCCTAGTCTCCCTTGTAATGCTCTGGCTTCATTGAGTAAGTCATCCATCTTGTTCTCATTCCATAATTTCATTCTTCTTGTTAGCGCAGTCACATTTTCGCCTTGATTAGATTTGTGGTGAGTTTTTTGCAAGAAGAGATGTGGAATGCTGAAAATTATCTTGAGAACATACGGGGCTAAAGATGTGTCATAGACATAGTTATAAATGAGCTTTGTCATATCGTTCAGCATGTTGGTGGTGGCACCACATTTTGGAGGGTTGAAAAAGTTGTGTGCAGACCAATATACTATTTCTGAGTACGTTGCATCAATCCAAATTCTAACTTCCTCTTCCCGTAATCGTTTCCAGAGTACGTTTCCACCTCTGCCTGCTTCATTTGGCCCCCTTGGAGGCCTGCCATCTTCTCTTCTGTCTCGGTTGTCGTCTCCCTCTCTTGTGTCTCTTGTTGGCTCCTCATTACTTTCCGCTTCTTGGGGTTCTTCTATCTCTCTTGGGGCCCTTGAGTCCCTTGCTACTCCCCTTATTGTTTCGGGTTCCCTGCCACTCTGACGGCCTCCCTCATCTGCCTCCCGTTGCTCGCTCTGGGAGTTTGCTGCCGTCTCTCCACTCGTTCCTGTTCTACCTAAAGGGTTACGACAATTGTTCCCTTTATTACAGTTTGTGCAACTTTTATTTCTCTTCACACAACTGCAAGGCTCACAGTTGTGTTCATGTTTGGTACATATGCAGCATTTTTTTTAATTTTTTGACCTTTGTGATGGAGCCTCGTCTGAGCTGTCCTCGTCCTCCATATTATCCTTATCTCATTATTATATCCACCTTTCTGTCCGTTCCTCTACTAAGTCCTTAAATAGTAGGTCTAGGATAACTGTAGGCAGGTACACAGGTCCTAACGAATATTCTAGGAAACTATTAAGCAGTGCCTAACTAAGAAGATGATTTGTGTCCAAAAATCAGTATTACTGTACTTAGATAATTATAAGTTTATCTTATCATCCGTACATAGCCTGTGTAGCAACACTCAAAAATATTTCGGTATGTCTACATAATTATATTGTTGTACTACAGTGTTTATTTCCTATTAGTATGATTGTTTGTCATATTTGATATTCCCCCTGACAGACTGGTGGGATGTATGTGTAAGATTGTTGTGTGTTGGTTATTGTAGTTTGTTGTTATTGTAGTGTAGAGTAGTGTGTTGGTTATTGTAGTTTGTTGTTATTGTAGTATAGAGTAGTCTGTTGGTTATTGTAGTTTGTTGTTATTGTAGTATAGAGTAGTGTGTTGGGTATTGTAGTTTGTTGTTATTGTAGTATAGAGTAGTCTGTTGGTTATTGTAGTTTGTTGTTATTGTAGTGTAGAGTAGTGTGTTGGTTATTGTAGTTTGTTGTTATTGTAGTATAGAGTAGTCTGTTGGTTATTGTAGTTTGTTGTTATTGTAGTGTGTTGGTTATTGTAGTTTGTTGTTATTGTAGTATAGAGTAGTGTGTTGGGTATTGTAGTATAGAGTAGTATGTTGGTTAATGTAGTTTGTTGTTATTGTAGTGTAGAGTAGTGTGTTGTTTATTGTAGTTTGTTGTTATTGTAGTATAGAGTAGTGTGTTGGTTATTGTAGTTTGTTGTTATTGTAGTATAGAGTAGTATGTTGGTTATTGTAGTTTGTTGTTATTGTAGTATAGAGTAGTGTGTTGGTTATTGTAGTTTGTTGTTATTGTAGTGTAGAGTAGTGTGTTGGGTATTGTTGTTATTGTAGTATAGAGTAGTGTGTTGGTTATTGTAGTTTGTTGTTATTGTAGTATAGAGTAGTCTGTTGGTTATTGTAGTTTGTTGTTATTGTAGTATAGAGTAGTGTGTTGGGTATTGTAGTTTGTTGTTCTTGTAGTATAGAGTATGTGTTGGTTATTGTAGTTTGTTGTTATTGTAGTATAGAGTAGTCTGTTGGTTATTGTAGTTTGTTGTTATTGTAGTATAGAGTAGTGTGTTGGGTATTGTAGTTTGTTGTTATTGTAGTATAGAGTAGTCTGTTGGATATTGTAGTTTGTTGTTATTGTAGTATAAAGTAGTGTGTTGGTTATTGTAGTTTGTTGTTATTGTAGTATAGAGTAGTGTGTTGTTTATTGTAGTTTGTTGTTATTGTAGTATAGAGTAGTGTGTTGGTTATTGTAGTTTGTTGTTATTGTAGTATAGAGTAGTGTGTTGGTTATTGTTGTTTGTTGTTATTGTAGTATAGAGTAGTGTGTTGTTTATTGTAGTTTGTTGTTATTGTAGTATAGAGTAGTGTGTTGGTTATTGTAGTTTGTTGTTATTGTAGTATAGAGTAGTGTGTTGGTTATTGTTGTTTGTTGTTATTGTAGTATAGAGTAGTGTGTTGGGTATTGTAGTTTGTTGTTATTGTAGTATAGAGTAGTGTGTTGGGTATTGTTGTTTGTTGTTATTTTAGTATAGAGTAGTCTGTTGGTTATTGTAGTTTGTTGTTATTGTAGTGTAGAGTAGTCTGTTGGGTATTCTAGTTTGTTGTTATTGTAGTATAGAGTAGTCTGTTGGTTATTGTAGTTTGTTGTTACTGTAGAGTAGTGTGTTGGGTATTGTTGTTTGTTGTTATTGTAGTATAGAGTAGTCTGTTGGTTATTGTAGTTTGTTGTTATTGTAGTATAGAGTAGTCTATTGGTTATTGTAGTTTGTTGTTATTGTAGTATAGAGTAGTGTGTTGTTTATTGTAGTTTGTTGTTATTCTAGTATAGAGTAGTCTGTTGGGTATTGTAGTTTGTTGTTATTGTAGTATAGAGTAGTCTGTTGGTTATTGTAGTTTGTTGTTATTGTAGTATAGAGTAGTGTGTTGTTTATTGTAGTTTGTTGTTATTGTAGTATAGAGTAGTGTGTTGGGTATTGTAGTTTGTTGTTATTGTAGTGTAAAGTAGTCTGTTGGGTATTGTAGTTTGTTGTTGTTGTAGTGTAGAGTAGTCTGTTGGGTATTTGTAGTTGTTTGTTATTGTAGTATAGAGTAGTGTGTTGGTTATTGTAGTTTGTTGTTAGTGTAGTATAGAGTAGTGTGTTGTTTATTGTAGTTTGTTGTTATTGTAGTATAGAGTAGTGTGTTGTTTATTGTAGTTTGTTGTTATTGTAGTATAGAGTAGTGTGTTGGTTATTGTAGTTTGTTGTTATTGTAGTATAGAGTAGTGTGTTGGTTATTGTAGTATAGAGTAGTGTGTTGGGTATTGTAGTTTGTTGTTATTGTAGTATAGAGTAGTGTGTTGGTTATTGTAGTTTGTTGTTATTGTAGTGTAGAGTAGTGTGTTTGTTATTGTAGTTTGTTGTTATTGTAGTGTAGAGTAGTGTGTTGGTTATTGTAGTTTGTTGTTATTGTAGTGTAGAGTAGTCTGTTGGGTATTTGTAGTTGTTTGTTATTGTAGTATAGAGTAGTGTGTTGGTTATTGTAGTTTGATGTTAGTGTAGTATAGAGTTGTGTGTTGGGTATTGTAGTTTGTTGTTATTGTAGTGTAGAGTAGTGTGTTGGTTATTGTAGTTTGATGTTATTGTAGTGTAGAGTAGTGTGTTGGGTATTGTAGTTTGTTGTTATTGTAGTGTAGAGTAGTGTGTTGGTTATTGTAGTTTGTTGTTATTGTAGTGTAGAGTAGTCTGTTGGGTATTGTAGTTTGTTGTTATTGTAGTGTAGAGTAGTGTGTTGGGTATTGTAGTTTGTTGTTATTGTAGTATAGAGTAGTCTGTTGGGTATTGTAGTTTGTTGTTATTGTAGGTAGGTGGCGTGGGTGTTTGTCAATAGGGCGGGGGCGAGGGCACACACTTGTTCATTAGTTTGGAATGTTTCATAGCATCTTTCTGGCGTCTCCTCGACAATGAGCTGGTATCGTCTTGTCTCTTTTGACATTGAGTGTAAACAGTTTCTTCTTACCTTGTTTTCTTTGTTTCTTAGCCAATTCTCGCTCGAGGTATAGCCTTTTTATAACCTGTAGAATTTATTACAGGACACGGTAGAACCTCTTGTCATATTCTAGATGATTGGCTTTTAGGTGATTCGATGCTCATTTGTCTTTTAAAGTAAAAGCGCCTCACTGTTTGGCGGCTATTTCAGTGCTCAATTGTCTTCCGAAACCAACAGCGACACAGTCTTGACTACTTATACTCTCTATGTCAAAGGAATACAAAGGAGTACAAAGGAGTACAAAGGAAATCAAGCAACAACAGATCTAGTGACCCTTCTAGGTTGCTTGTCCTCCAAAACACTGAGGATCAAGTGTCCAAACAGTGGTTTAGAGTGGGTAAGGGAACATTGGAAAGGGAATTACTGCCCTGGAACCAATGTCCGTGGCAGGATTAGGAAGTTAGTAGAGGACAGAGTGGTTAGTAACTGAGGGGGGGATAAAATAAAGTTATTCATTTACAAACGCAGTCAGTCGCGGGTTTGATGAGAGATATTTGTCTAGGCGGAGTTTAAATGAATCAACGGTGATGCAGTCTATAACGTTTCGGGGAAGCCCATTCCACAAGTTGACAACTCGATTGAAGAAGAAATTCTTCGATTCGTGCGAGTTAAAAGATTTACCAATAATTTTGCAACCGTTTCCCCGCGTGTAATTAGATTGGTCGATAGTGAAGTACTTACTACAGTTCATATTGTCGATGCCTTTGATGATTTTGAACACTTGAATTAAGTCACCTCTTAATCTGCGCTGGGATAAAGGAAATAGATGTCACATACACACACACACACACACTCAAACACACACACACACACACACACACACACACACACACACACACACACATATATATAGATAGATAGATAGATATATAAATAGATAGATAGATTATTTTCAAGCAGCTGATTTTTCGATAATTATTGGAAACTACCAATCTACTAGGTCTCTGTCTCATAGAATGACCAAGTTTACATCATTAGCAACATATATCACTACAAAATCGTCGTCATAGTTAAGTAATGAAGTTGAGGACATTGTATTTTACTGATAATAAACAAGCTAGTGGACTTCTCAATAGGCAATATGTGCCCTACTGTAAGTGTTAAGGGAAGGTATTTAGTTTGTTCCTTAAGTTTTCATCAAGCTTAAAATTACACCCCCTAGTCCCCCTTTCAAGATAAATTTGTACATTTTTCGGTAGAAAAATGTTCCGGCCGGAGGCCGCTTGCTCTTAAATTACAGGCTCGCTATCGCTCGCCAGGAAAAAATCGACACCTTAATGACACGAAAGGTCTTAAAATTGACAGAAATTGGGCAACATTTCTTAAAATGTCAAAACTACTAGGGCGAACGTCTTAAATTCTCAAAAGCAATGGGGCTAAACATGAGGGAGAAACGGGTCCAGAAAAAAATCCCTCAAGTGGAAATCTCCCCTTAAATATGCACAGCAAATATTCTTTCCCAGTAATCTTGAGTATGTTTTGGGTCACTGTTAAGGGGAGATGGGTCGTTTTTCTGGCCCCCTTCTCCCTCATGTTTAACCTCATTAATTGACAGATTTTATGACGTTCGGCCCGGCGGAGATTTTTCTATCGAAAAATTTACAAATTTGTCTTGAAGGAGTGTTTTGGGGTGGGGGGGGGTGTTGTAAGCTTGATGGAGATCAAGGGAGGAAACTAAAACAAATGATAAACAAAATACATAAATGAGAAAATATACTGTAAACGCCCCTCCCCCCTTAATGAGAAGATTCGGTTCAGTTCGGGACAGCTTCGAAAACTGAAGACTACGATTTATGCTCCAAGGTGTCCTTATTAAATACCACCCAAGGAGTCATGGGGAGGGGTTTATTTATCTAGGCAATAAGCTTTAGATTGAGAGTTATATATGTGTTTGTAATTAGTGTTTAACAGATCATATTATACATGAAATTGAAGATATTGTTCATGACTTGACAACATATTTAGTCACAATAAAAAGAATGTCCAGTATTTACATCTTTAATTTATCTTTGCATTTCTGTATTGAGGACTTTCTTATATATATTATATATTAATACGAAAGGTACAGTCACGAGCATAAATACTGCAACACCAACCAGATAATGTTCGCCCCTTAGTCTCCAAAGGTATTGCTAGAAATGTTTTTCAAACTCGCAATTATTTCTTTGGGAGCATTCAAGGAGACTACTGCAGAACTCTTCTTCTTACCTTTGACCGGGTATAGGCTATCCTAGTGTTTACTAGCCTATACCCCTTTGAAAGGACATTAGCCTAACCTAACAACCTTACCTAACCTATCCTAGTATTATAGGTGGGGGCTGCCGCCCCCACACCCCCGCTTTGACTTAGATTGTTGGTGTATTTGTCTGTGAAGTGGGTATTTTTCAATTTGTTGATAATGAAAATCCTCCATGCGGACAATTTAGAGAAAAATATGGCGAATCTATTGTTGCCTATTTTCCCTAATAAATTGTTTCTCATAACGTCGCACTAGTGTCCTTGAATATTATCATTTCTTTATTTCATTCTAGCTACCGTCAGACGATTGTATTCAACTTATTATAAACCTCTCGTGATGAAGGAGTTGACGTTATCTGGTTGATGTCGGAGTATTTATGCTCGTTACTGTGCGACCAAAATTGTAATAATGAACGTACACTGTAAAACGGATGTGTATAATGTACAATCGCGCTAAGAAGTCATGACTCGATTTTTCTAAGGCTCGGACAAAAGTCCCCAAAACTGGCTACCGCTGGCAACTCTCCACTGCCCGTCAGAGCCCAGTCATTTCCTAATATATAACTATAAGTCTCCGAATATTCCCAATAATTGGCCTACTGACAAAATTAACCTATTTAGGCCTTTTAAATTATATTTATGTTGTTTGAATATATATAAGTAAGGTTTGTTTTCAATATTTTTATAGAATAATGAAAGTATTTAAATTCCTGGCGCTATCTAGCATATTACAATCCCTGGGCCTGCCGCCTCGAGGCCTGCAAAAAAATGCAAGTCAGTTACTGCCAGTATATGAGGGAGAGTGTATCTCTTCCGCTCATATATCCACCTTTGTCCTTTACTACATGCCTTTCCATCTTTCGTTTATATATGGGTGTCCCTATGGGTTATTAAATATATTATAAGTTAAATTTCATCGTCTGTCTATACAAATTACAAGCTGTTCTCGAGTATTCAAGCTTTATCCCAAAATATACTGGAGACCGCTTTGTTTTTTAGGGCAGACTTGTCCCACATAGAGAATTGAATGTGGAAAAAACAATCTGTTATATGTTTATTTACGTGATTTATTGACACTCATGGGTTGAATATTACTTTTAACGGTTGGTTTTAATTTTATGAGATACTTTTCTCCCAGTATTGTTGGCTTTAAAAATAATAAAAGCATTAAAAGACTTCCTCTACATTTTAATCCTGAATCTAGTGAGCGAAATACTACGAGTACACATTCTTTTGTTCGGGTTAGTCTCAACTTTCGTATTATTTGGTTTGCTCTCACATAATGAGATAAATATATTGTAAAAATACTTATATATCGCGTTTTTGGTATTTTGTCCTTCAATACAGTTCTCCCCGGTGTGTAATATATGAATATAGTAGAGCCTCAATAGTTGCCAGATAGCACTTTCTGAACAAAAGGTACTGGGAATCTAGTCATCACTTCTTAGCGTTATTGTCCAACTTAATTTCCAATGTTATATTTTAATTTGTTCGTTGTCATTTAAAAAATTACCCTTCCTGTTTGAAAAGAAAATATTATCATGAGCAAGTTGCCATTGTAATATAATGTAAACACCCGCTTGACGCCAGAGAGGCAACATTCGCACACAGGAAAGACAGGTGTACCCTCTGTATCATACCTGTTTGGAAAAAATATTATTATTTTACTTAACCCCTTCAGCACCATGACGCCTTTTTACCTCTGATTCAGGCCAAAATTAGATGAGCTTATGCAGTTTAAGAAGGACCTATGTTATTAGTAGTGTTAATTGGGATCGTATTTACCCATACAGATATACTATATACTAAAGAAAATCGTCTAACGGTAACCAAAATATGAATAAATTACGTAATGGTGGTAAAGGGGTTAAAGGGTTTACATATCGATCCTTGTAGTGTATTATGCTCACTTACGTTAGACTGTTTTTTCAGCTTAGGAAGAACCCTTAAGAATCGGATATATATATATATATATATATATATATATATATATATATATATATACTCTCATCCATTACCCTGCCTCCCTAAACGGTCCATATCGAACAATACTGTAGGTGTCGATATATTATGGGCGAGCGAAAGCAAGCCTGTATCTTAAAAGAAATTGGACTTCGGCCGGGCCCTTTTTCTCTCCAAAAATGCACAAATATATCTTGAAGGGGGTCTGGATGGGCACTGTTTTACTTTGCAGGAAGGCTAGAGAGGCGTTTTTGTTAAGCTAGGGGACAAACTGAAATACAATTATCGAATATGGCAAACACAAGTCAAATTCTCTCAAGTAATTAAACAATATATTATAAAACTTCCCAAGACTTCAGACCAGATAGTGTCAAGTTGAATACAATCGTCTAATGATAACCAGACTAAAATGAAGTACCGCGCCCTCAAATATCGATAAAGTTAACCCCTTCAGTATTTGAGGACGCCTTTTTTTCATATTTATCTAGCTATATGTAAACGATTTTTCTTGAGGGGGTAGTACTCGCTTTTTCTGGACCCCCTTCTCCCTCATGTTTAGCATATTAGTTTTGAGGTTTTAAGACGTTCGTTCCGTTAGTTTGGCGATTTTAACACCTTTCGCCACATTTTTGTATCAATATTAAGACCTTTCGTGCCCTTTAGGTGTCGATTTTTTCCTGGTGAGCGATAGCGAGCCTCTAATTTTAGAAGGAACCGGCCTTTGGCTGGGACATTTTTCTACCGAAAAAATTACAAATTTATCTTGAAAGGGGGTCTATGGGATGTTTTTCTAAGCTTGATGGAGGTCTAGCGAAGAAACTCAAAAATTAATTAATAACTAAATATATAGACCAAAAAAACAAGCACTACCCCCTTAATATAGGAAGGAATTTCGGAAGTGAGAGGGTTGATTGAGATGTACTGTACCTCTTTCTTTCTTGAGGGCCTTCCAAAGCTGAATAACATTGGCTAATGATAGCCTGAATATTGTTGTAAAAGGCGTCTTTATATTGAAGGGGTTAAATTCATGGCATCTTATTCACATTATTATTGTTAGTATTGCCATTGTTGTTGCTAGTGTCATTATTATTATCATTATGAAAATCATTATTTATTATTATTATTATTATTATTATTATTATTATGACTATTATTATGTGTTTATTATGATTATTATTATTGTCATTATTTAAGGCGATGGCAAGAAAAAGGCTTGTGGTAAATCGTCAGTACAACGTCGTTATAATTATTATTATTGTGTTTAATATGGTAAGCTCTCCACAATTGTATTCAGCTCTAAAAGAATCTCTACAAACTGTCTCAATTTAAATTTTGCCTCCCATAAGTCTGTCTTAAGTTGAATACAATCGTCTAATGATAGATAGATTAAGGAATACAAAACGAGGCAATCGTACTGAAAGGGTAAAGAAACAACAGCACATAATAACAACAACAACAACAACATCAACGACAACAAAAGGACAACAGAACAAAACAGAACATTAACAAAGTCAACAATATAACAACAAAACAGCAACAACAAAACAACAACAATAAAACAGAAACAACAACAACAATAAAACAACAAAACAACAACAATAAACAACAACAATAACAAAGAAAACAATAAAACAGCAACAAAACTACAACAATAATAAAACAACGACATCATCAACAACAACACAGCTACAAATAGACTCTCTCCCCACCCCCTGATCCTCCCAAACTGTCCACCTCTTGAATAATAGGTGGGACCACGCCAAAACCTTTTTCCGGCACCTATTGATCGCATTTTGTTATTTTAATCCTTGCGGGGTTATTGTGCTTGATATCGATAACTATTTCAGCTGACGGTATGTTGAATCTTAGTACCTGATTTCTTGAGACTTAATGAGAATATATGAAATGAGGGACTTTTTTAATTATCTAGGAGGAATGATAAGCAGGAACGGAGGTATGGAAATAGAGGTAAAACAGAGAGTATGTGAAGGAAGGAAAGTTTTCGGAGCAATGGGAAGTATGTGGAAGATGAGAAATCTCGGAATGAAAGCTAAAAGTGCAATGTATCAAAGAATACTTGTACCAACTCTGATGTATGGGGCTGAAACATGGTACAAGGGGAGGTAGAGGGGTATGAAGACCTCCATTGAGATGGAGAGATTGTGTAGTACAAGCATTGGGAGATAGAGGAATGACTATAGATCACGCAAGAGAAGTGGTAATAAATAGGAATAAATGGAGAATGCTAGTGAATAGATGAATGAAAATGCGGTCGTTTGGGAGAGGGGGTCGGGTGTCAGTTGGACTAGATAATAGTTAGTCAGGCGCCTGGTCCGGAGAGCCGGTATATATGAAAGGTACACCTGATTGCATGGTGGGCGGGCACTGTGGTGTGCTCCGCTGCATGTCTGCCTGCTGAGACCGGAACTTCTCCGGGAGGTCGGGAGCCGGGGGAGTGCTGGAGTGCCCTTAGTGATCCCTGGTCTCTGAGTCTTCACCTAGGCGACCTAAATGTGTGTGATTTGTTATCCCCTGTTCGGGATCTGTCTCGAGTCGGCCACCCCCAGCTAAAGAAAACAATATATACCTGTATAATTATGTATTTATATATATATATATATATATATATATATATATATATATATATTATATATATATATATATATATACAGTATATATACTGTAGATAGATAGATAAATAGATAGGTATCCATCATGTAACATGAACAACAAAGTTTTATTGGTGACAAGTTATATCTATGTCGGGTCTACAAGGGTCTGAAATATAGTTGTATAAGATAATACAAGTAATCGCCGATAAGAAAAAGGAATATAGTATGTATCGTAAAATATTGGAAACTATGTCTCTCTCGGCCTCTCCTGTTATTGAAGACGTGGACAGTTTGGGCCGGCAAGGGGAAGGGGAGGGGGGTGGGGGTATTTGCAAGGGGAAGGGGGAAGGGGGGTGGGGCCATTTACAAGGGAAAGGGGGGACGGGTATTTACAGCCATTCTAACTATATGTACGCGGGGGAAGGTCACCTTGTTTCACCCATTTGGAGAGTTTAAGATGCTTCGTCACATTAGATAGGCATTGTCAGACCATTCAGATATCAATTTTTATCCTCGTGAGTGATAAATTAGAGGAGAAAACGGCCTTCGGTCGGGATATTTTTCCACCGAAAAACAATATAATATATATATATATATATATATATATATATATATATATATATATATATATCATAACACAAATATGAGATAAAAAAACTACCGGTAAAATCTCTCTCCTGGTCTCTCCCATTATTGATGATGTGGACAGTTCGTGGTGGGGTGAAGCTCTATTTCCAACAGTGTTAAAGACAGAACTAAGAATGGGGAAGTAAGAGAGGTGGGATAGAACTGTTGTTGGGTTTATTTGGTAGGTTGTGAATGGGGAAGTAATAGAGATGATATAGAACTGTTATTGTGTTTAGTAGGTAGGTTGTGAATGGGGAAGTAATAGAGATGATATAGAACTGTTATTGTGTTTAGTAGGTAGGTTGTGAATGGGGAAGTAGGATAGGTGATATAGAACTGTTGTGTTTTGTGAATTTGTAATTAAACCTTTAGACTTCAAATTTGTCTTAGTAGTTACAGCTACATGGTGTTATTATTATAAACATTATTATTATTATTATTATTATTATTATTATTATTTGCAGTAGTAGTAGTACTAGTATCATTAGAGTTGTTGTTATTGTTATTAGTATTTTCATGTTTATAACTTATTATTATCAGTAGTAGTAGTAGTAGTAGTAATAGTAGTAGTGGTAGTTGTTGTTGTTGTTATCGTTGTTGTATCATTAAACTATATCATTAAAATATATTTAGCTCAGAAATTGCTTAACGTGGCTCGGTATCGCTCGCCTAGATAAAAATCGACAAAATAATGGGGTGAATCATCCTAAAATTATCCAAACAAATGGAGCAACACAGAGGAGATCCAAGAAGACTTCCCTCGGACCAAATTGTGTCGAGAGCAAGTACAATACTTACCCTAATATTACCCAGTATATAGATGGTATCACACGAGCACTTTTTCCCTCAACATTTATCCTTAACACTTGTCTGGCAGCTTAGGAGATAATAATGTATAATATTTATGTCACCTAAGTTCATTTACCAACAGTCTAGTTTCCGATACCAGAGCAAAATATTCCAAAAATGTTGCCAGAAAAATCTTGATCATCGAATGTTGACTATAATAGCTCTCGTGTGATACCGGCTTAAGGGGGATGGTTCACTTTTTGGTCGATTTGTTTTCATTTATTAATTATTTGTTCTAGTTTCCTCCCTAGACCTCCATCAAACTTAAAACAATCATTCATCAGATCCCCCTTCTAGATTAATTTGTACATTTTTCGGTAGAAAAAATTTCCGACCGAAGGCCGGTTCCTCCAAAATTACAAGCTCACTATCTTTCACCAGAACAAAAATATACACCTAAATAGCACGAAAGGTCTTAATATTGACAAGGAAATGGGGCGGAAGGTCTTAAAATCGACAAACTAATAGGACAGACATCTTAAAATCTGAAAACTAATGGGGCTAAATATGAGGGAGCAGGGGATCTAGAAAATACGACCCATCTCCCCTTAAGAGTCATAGTGTTATCTGTACAGGGGAGTAGAGATTAAACCGCACAAAATCGTCTGAATATAGGCCTAGCTAGAATACAATTTAAAAGACGTCGCTGGTACAGAAGGGGTTAAACGATTAGTATGTACAGCCACTGCTAAAAGTTTAGTTGTTGCCTGTCGGTGTGTGTGTCTTTGTTTATCAATATGTGTGTGTGTGTGTGTGTGTGTTCAATCTGTGTGTGTGTGTTCAATCTGTGTGTGTGTGTGTGTGTTCAATCTGTGTGTGTGTGTGTGTGTTCAATCTGGGCTTGTGTGTGTGTGTTTGTTTATCAATCTGTGTGTGTGTGTGTGTGTGTGTTCAATCTGGGCTTGTGTGTGTGTCTTTGTTTATCAATCTGTGTGTTCAATCTGGGCTTGTGTGTGTGTTTGTTTATCAATCTGTGTGTGTGTGTGTGTTCAATCTGGGCTTGTGTGTGTGTTTGTTTATCAATCTGTGTGTGTGTGTGTGTTCAATCTGGGCTTGTGTGTGTGTTTGTTTATCAATCTGTGTGTGTGTGTGTGTGTTCAATCTGGGCTTGTGTGTGTGTGTTTGTTTATCAATCTGTGTGTGTATGTGTGTTCAATCTGGGCTTGTGTGTGTGTTTGTTTATCAATCTGTGTGTGTGTGTGTGTGTGTTCAATCTGGGCTTGTGTGTGTGTCTTTGTTTATCAATCTGTGTGTGTGTTCAATCTGGGCTTGTGTGTGTGTCTTTGTTTATCAATCTGTGTGTGTGTGTGTGTTCAATCTGGGCTTGTGTGTGTGTCTTTGTTTATCAATCTGTGTGTGTGTGTGTGTTCAATCTGGGCTTGTGTGTGTGTTTGTTTATCCATCTGTGTTTGTGTTTTTGTTTTTTCATCTTGCTTACCTGCGTTTATATATACCTCTATGTATCTGTTTACGCCTCCACACACACACACACTCTCTCTCTCTCTCTCTCTCTCTCTCTCTCTTTCTCTCTCTCTCTCTCTCTCTCTCTCTCTCTCTCTCTCTCTCTCTCTCTCTCTCTCTCTCTCTGTATCTATCTATCTATCTATCTACTGTATATACCTATCTATCTGTGTATGCCTCCCCCTTCCTTCCTCCCACCTTACCCCCCCTCCCCCCCAACCAATGTAGACGCCCCCAAAGAGTCTTGTTCATTACACCAGCTATATTTTGAGACACAAGGAAGGCCACTGGAGCAGAGAAGATATGAAGATGATTAAAAGATGAGGTCAAAGGTCATGAAAGACTTCCATGATTCAAAATAACTTCGAGACCTAAAGAGCTCGATTTATGTCCTCGAGTGGAAGTATAATAACGACCGCCAATAAAGTGGAAGCATAATAACGAGCGCCAATAAAGTGGAAGTATAATAACGAGCGCCAATAAAGTGGAAGCATAATAACGAGCGCCAATAAAGTGGAAGTATAATAACGAGCGCCAATAAAGTGGAAGTATAATAACGAGCGCCAATAAAGTGGAAGTATAATCACGAGCGCCAATAAAGTGGAAGTATAATAACGAGCGCCAATAAAGTAGAAGTATAATAACGAGCGCCAATAAAGTGGAAGTATAATAACGAGCGCCAATAAAGTGGAAGTATAATAACGAGCGCCAATAAAGTAGAAGTATAATAACGAGCGCCAATAAAGTGGAAGTATAATAACGAGCGCCAATAAAGTGGAAGTATAATAACGAGCGCCAATAAAGTGGAAGTATAATAACGAGCGCCAATAAAGTATAATAACGACCGCCAATAAAGTGGAAGTATAATAACGAGCGCCAAAAAAGTGGAAGTATAATAACGAGCGCCAATAAAGTGGAAGTATAATAATGAGCGCCAATAAAGTGGAAGTATAATAACGAGCGCCAATAAAGTATAATAACGAGCGCCAATAAAGTGGAAGTATAATAACGAGCGCCAATAAAGTATAATAACGAGCGCCAATAAAGTGGAAGTATAATAACGAGCGCCAATAAAGTGGAAGTATAATAACGAGCGCCAATAAAGTTACGTACATCTGAATCAGTATTGGACAAAAACGAAACCATACAATCCTTGTATCAAAGGAACTGGAGTTCTCCGAAAGGGGCTCCAGTCTTGACGTTAATTTTGACTTACAGTGTGCTGGCTTTGTAATCCAGAAGGGTTGATAGAATCTGAAGTCCTATCTTAACTAACTAACTAATCCTTTATTATATCCCAAGTGATTCAGGAATTGGCTTCAATACTAGCCCATTCAACATATGGGAGGGTAGGGGGGGGGGGGGGGATTTAGTGTGTGTTTGTGTGTGTGTTTTGTTTTTGTGTTTTTTTCTTGTTGTCGTCGTTTTGTTTTGTTTTTCCAATTACTGTTGAGAGGTTAGATTGTTTTTGTCGTTTTGGAGCAAAATATATATAGTTTTCCGCCTCCGTTAAGAAAACAAAAACTCCAGAAATATCCTCCAGGTTAAATATAAACATTTTACGGTGGAAAAATATCCCGGACGAAAGGCGGCTTCACCGAATTTGTTGACTCGCCCTTGCTCACCCAGGAAACATCGACACCTAATGTTAAGAGAGAGAGAGAGAGAGAGAGAGAGAGAGAGAGAGAGAGAGAGAGAGAGAGAGAGAGAGAGAGAGAGAGAGAGAGAGAGAGAGTTGAACATACCAAAGGGAACTACTAACTAGTCACATAACCAGGTGGACCAAAATAGCCATGTAAAAGTGTGGTAGCTAAACCCAGAGCTCCCGTGGGTCTCCGAACAACAGCCAGGCAAAGTGCAAGTCCCTAAGGTGCACTGGTTGAGCTATTGGAGGGCAGGGGGTGGGGGGGGGAGGTGGAAATAGATGGGTTGAGATAGATAGATTTGGGTAAGATCATAATATACACTGATAGATGTATTGGAGGTAGGTGGAAACAGATGGGTTGAGATAGATAGCTTTTAGTAAGATCACAATATACACTGATAGACCGTTTGGAGATTTTAAGGCGTTCGCCCCATTAGTTTGGCGATGTTAATAACTTTGGCCCCATTTCTATCTATTTTAAAGGTGGAAATAGATGGGTAGAGATAGATAGGTTTTAGTAAGATCACAATAAACACTGATTGATGTATTGGAGGGCAGGCTAGAGGGAGGGGGGAGGTAGATGGAAATAGATAGGTAAAGATAGATAGTTTTTAGTAAGATCACGATATACACTGATAGACCGGTTGCAGGGCAGGCTGCTTTTGAGATTTTAAGACTTGCATCCCATTATTTTGGTGATTTTTAGAAATTTTGCCTCATTTCTGTATATTTTAAAGGTGAAATTAGATGGGTAGACATAGATAGCTTTTAATAAGATCACAATATACACTGATTGATCTATTGGAGGGCAGGCTGCTTTTGCGATTTTAAAACGTTCGTGCCATTAGTTTGGCGATTTTAAGAACTTCGGCCCCATTTCTGTCAATTTTATAGGTAGAAATAGATGGGTATAGATAAATATGTTTTAGACAGATCGCAATAAACCCACAAACTATAGACCCACAAACACACACACCCACTCACAGGAAGCAGGATGAACCAATGGTGTTAAGTGCCGCGGGGTAATGGTCCAGTCCACGGGTGAAGGGCAGGTTGTTCTAATATATATTTGTGTTGTCTTAATATATTATATTTTCTTCTGGTTTCCTCCCTATAACCTCCGTCAAGCTTAAAACTACTCTCCCCAGATCCCCTTTCAAGATACATTTGTACATTTTTCGGTAGAAAAATTTCCCGGCCCAAGGCCGGTTCCTCTTTAATTATAGGCTCGCTATTCGCTCGCCAGGAAAAAAATTGACATCAAATGGCACGAAAGGTCTTACAATCAACAGAAATGGGGCTAAAATTCTAAAATTAGCCAAACTAATGGGGCGAACATCTTAAAATCTCAAAAGCAATGGGGCTAAATATGAGCGTAAATCTGCCCTTAGGTGGTCGTATTACCCCAATCCGATAATGTAGATAAGGATTGTAACGTGGTCCCTTGTGATGGCCTACATGTCGTTCCACCATCCCCCGGTCGGCAAAGGTCACAGGTGACTTCTTAGTTAACCCCTTCTGCACCGACGACGTCTTGTGTATTTTCTTCTGGCTATATTTAGACAATTTTGTGCAGTTTAAGTAGGATCTGAGGTAGTGAAAAGGGTTAAGTGAGATAGTTCGAAGCCTGTTAATTGCTGGAGGCTCTTTTTAAGCTGAATACAATCTTCTAAGATTAAAGTTAACAGAACGGCACTGGTACAGAAGGGGTTAAGGTAAAATAAACATTATAGTGTATCTAGGTTACGAAATTTGGTAGATTTTCGGCCTCAAGGTTACTAGTGTACAATACACCAACCATTATCATTATTAACATTATAGAACACACACACACACACACACACACGCACGCACGCATGCACACAAAGAGAGAGAGAGAGAGAGAGAGAGAGAGAGAGATCTACGTAACAGGCGATTACGAAAGACAAAATGTGCTTATAACACAAATACCTCTGTGGAAATATATATATTATATACAGTATATATATTATATACAGTATATATATTATATACAGTATATATATTATATACAGTATATATATTATATACAGTATATATATTATATACAGTATATATATTATGTACAGTATATATTATATACAGTATATATTATATACAGTATATATTATATACAGTATATATTATGTACAGTATATATTATGTACAGTATATATTATATACAGTATATATATTATATACAGTATATATATTATATACAGTATATATATTATATACAGTATATATATTATATACAGTATATGTATTATATACAGTATATATTATATACAGTATATATATTATATACAGTATATATATTATATACAGTATATATTATATACAGTATATATATTATATACAGTATATATATTATATACAGTATATATATTATATACAGTATATATTATATACAGTATATATTATATACAGTATATATATTATATACAGTATATATATTATATACAGTATATATATTATATACAGTATATGTATTATATACAGTATATATATTATATACAGTATATATATTATATACAGTATATATTATATACAGTATATATTATATACAGTATATATATTATATACAGTATATATATTATATACAGTATATATAGAACATCAGCAAGAATATTCAAGGTTTATAAATGCCTTTCCACACAGAGCTGAAAAATGCAAAGCTATAAATAAACCTAAAAGCTAAATTTAGAAGTCTTAGCAGAGAGTTCCAAAAGTTTAAAACAGAAACTAAATTAGGTTGCCTTTAGATATTAGCCATGTCATTGATGATGTATTAACCCCTATTGTACCGGCGACATCTTTTTCATTATATTCTGGCAACTATTTGAAGATTTTCCTCAGCTTACGAAGGACATCCACCAATTATAAGGCTATTGACTAGCTCGATCTCTCCCTTTAGCTACCATATATCCTTCCTAAAGCTTCATTAAATCCTCAAGCTGCAGCTGAAATCCAATACAATATACGCCATCGGTACTGGAAGGGTTAACATTAGATCATCCGTCATTCTGGGGTTATTATTGTGTTATTGTTTGTCACTTATAACTCCTGGTATTGTTGTGTTTATATCCAATCTGTCAACTTATTTAAAAACTATATTCATGGTATATCGTTATTACAAATGGGAAAAAAAGGAAAATAATAATACATACTACTACTAATAATAATAATAATACATACTACTACTAATAATAATAATAATAATAATACATACTACTACTAGTAATAATAATAATAATACATACTACTACTAATAATAATAATAATAATACATACTACTACTAATAATAATAATAATAATAATACATACTACTACTAGTAATAATAATAATAATAATACATACTACTACTACTAATAATAATAATAATACATACTACTACTAATAATAATAATAATAATAATACATACTACTACTAATAATAATAATAATAATAATACATACTACTACTAATAATAATAATAATAATACATACTACTACTACTAATAATAATAATAATACATACTACTACTACTACTAATAATAATAATAATACATACTACTACTACTAATAATAATAATAATACATACTACTACTAATAATAATAATAATAATACATACTACTACTACTACTACTAATAATAATAATACATACTACTACTACTAATAATAATAATAATACATACTACTACTAATAATAATAATAATAATACATACTACTAATAATAATAATAATAATACATACTACTACTACTACTAATAATAATAATAATACATACTACTACTACTAATAATAATAATAATACATACTACTACTACTAATAATAATAATAATAATACATACTACTACTACTAATAATAATAATAATACATACTACTACTACTACTACCAATAATAATAATACATACTACTACTACTACAACAACTACTACTACTACTACCAATAATAATAATACATACTACTACTACTACTACCAATAATAATAATACATACTACTACTACTAATAATAATAATAATAATACATACTACTACTACTAATAATAATAATAATACATACTACTACTACTACTACTACTACTAATAATAATAATAATAATAATACATACTACTACTACTACTAATAATAATAATAATAATACATACTACTACTACTACTAATAATAATAATAATAATACATACTACTACTACTACTAATAATAATAATAATACATACTACTACTACTAATAATAATAATAATACATACTACTACTACTAATAATAATAATAATAATACATACTACTACTACTACTAATAATAATAATAATAATACATACTACTACTACTAATAATAATAATAATACATACTACTACTAATAATAATAATAATAATACATACTACTACTACTAATAATAATAATAATACATACTACTACTACTAATAATAATAATAATAATACATACTACTACTATTAATAATAATAATAATAATACATACTACTACTACTACTACTATTAATAATAATAATAATAATAATACATACTACTACTATTAATAATAATAATAATAATAATACATACTACTACTACTACTACTAATAATAATAATAATAATAATACATACTACTACTACTAATAATAATAATAATAATAATACATACTACTACTACTACTACTATTAATAATAATAATAATAATAATACATACTACTACTATTAATAATAATAATAATAATAATACATACTACTACTATTAATAATAATAATACATACTACTACTACTACTACTACTAATAATAATAATAGATGCCTGTTATTTGAATTGAATTGAATGAGTTTTCCTTTCTTAAGGGGAGATGGGCGTATTTATTTGATCAATTATATATCTTTATATTATTTTATTAGTTTCTTACCTAGACTTCCATTAGATCCTCCTTTTAGATTAATTTGTACATTATTCGGTAGAAAAATTTCCCGGCCGAGGGCCGGTTCTTCCAAAATTACAGGCTCACTATCGTTCGCCAGGAAAACAAATCGACACCATAACCAAGAGATAGTTGTCCGAGATTGCGATAAGACAGCGAGACAGTGGCGTAACGGCTTCGAGTTGTAGAAGCTATGAAGGTAAGACCAGAGAATATATAAGGAAGATAGGAAACTTCCTATGGCTCCCATTAAAATGAATTATACCATAGATAGCGAGTCTGGCATCGATTTGAGGCTGCAACCAACGCCATCTATTGTATGGACGCGGTACTAATATTGGTGAACAAAATCTAGGGGATTTGTCTTCATACTTCACACAGCTACTGTATTCAATATTGATAGTTTACTATAGGCTAAGCAATCCTCCCTACACACTTTACTAATGTCAGAATCGACACTGTTATATAACATACCAAATGATAGTAGGCTACTGTATCATTGTTTGTTCGTTATGAAAATATTTACCTAATTACCTCTACTATAACCAGTCTATTACTCTACCATAATATATTGTTACGTATCTTGATCCTCAAGTGGTTAACTTGATGAATCTAGATAGCACAGAGATATGTTTTAAGGTATCAGTCAGCTGAAGGCAAAACAAAAGTAAAATCTAATAAAATTATTTCCTGTTGTTGCTTCCTTTCCTTTTGGATCTTAGGACTTAGTAACCTTTATTGACTGATACTCTTTAATTATGAAAAATACTGAAACTAATTAAAGTCATGTAGTATTTATAAAGAATTATTATTTAACCGAAGCTTAGTAGGCTATGGTTATGAACCGAAGAAGTTTATATCTAAAGAAGGACTATTAATTCTATAAAAAGTCTTGAAAGATAAATATTAAAGTAAGAATATTTCTGTCTCTTACCCTTTTTGGAATGAATAGTTTTCTTATATGTCCTTTTATTTATATTTAATGTAATTATTCTTGGTTCTTGTCTTACGTTAACAGTATTATATTATTATTATCATCAGGATTAATATCAAAGTCACATAAAAAGTTAGATATATATTTAATAATTAGTTAAATGTATTTCTTAACCACGTAACATTGAGGTTTGATTATGAGTAAATTAAGTTACAGGATCGCTTCATAGATTCGATTCAGGTCTCACTCAAATAATATGAAAAGCAAAAATAATATTTTGAAGCTAAAAGAATTTTCTTCAGCTTAGGAAATCACTAGAAGTAATATTAACACAGCCATGTTAGTCTAAGGTGATATTACTAATAAGAGACAATAGCATCACCGTACTAAGCACCGTTAAGCAATGTAAGCTTAATTAAAAGAAAATGAAAGAACTCGTAAGTATTAATATAAAACAATAGTATTACTTTCATCATAACCCAATTACTTAAAGAGTTGCTTTAGTCCACAAGTTAGTCAACTAAAATAGTTAAGTACATAATAATAGCGTTAACGTTAATTCCCAATCAAATAGTTACGTACATAATAGTAGCGTTCAACGTTAATTCCCAATCACATATCTCACTAACCAACATAACGTAAGTGTTTACACGGAACACACTTAACACACACTTATATAATCTGACTGACAGTCACAAACCCATTATAATACTTCACCCCGTCTTCCTCCAGCTGCAAGTTCACCTTCCCCAACTCCAAATGAGACTGATTTGAATGCCCGCTACTCGGGGCTTATATACTAAACAATGATGGTGTAGGAACGAATCAGGAGGCGAGTGATGGTGCGCGCCCCTATCATAGCTCCTCGAGTTGCATAGCTGGTGCCTGGTCCAATCGGGGCTCCTGGCGTCGATCATATGTCATAGCGTCGGGTCATCGAAGTAGTTTGCAGGGTCCCCTATGACGCACACAGGTGTGAAGGCTTGTTTGCTGGTATGCGGGCGAGCTGGGTTCCCACTCGCTAGTTCGCTCGCTAGTCTGCTTCGCCGCTTGGGTAGTTTGACACTCCTTCAACTCTAATTCTAACTCTTAAATTAACATACAGGGCTCCGTATGTCAGAATATATACAATACTAGTCCTCTAGTCTGGTCGAAACTACATTTTCGCAGTTATATGATTATCAAGCGTTGCTCAGGTTGATTCTACGCATTTGAATATGGCATTTACAAAGACATTTTCTATTTATAAATGACTGTAAGAAGAATGAAAACATTAAAATCAATTAGAAATTTTTATTCGCTATCAGGATATTCAAAATTCACTGCAAAAACGTAATTTGGGACTGACAAAGTATGTATTGTAGTGACCAATGAAATAACATATTCATATAAAGCGACCAGTAACATTATATTGAAATTGTAGCCTATAGGATTGAGTTGGTTTACATCAGAGTATTATGTATGCACTATAATCAAATTAACCCATATTATATCAATAGTATGGGTAGGTCATAACCAATTAAAGCTTGGGTGATTATCTTTAAACTTGACATTTTTCAGTCATTGTGTATTTGGTCATTAAATATTTAAGGAGGTAAGAGAATAGGCTATAAATAACTAATTTACTCACATTAAACAATAAAATTAACCACTAATACTTTATAATTTACGTATAGCCTAATCGCCCTAATGTCTGTAATCTATCTATCTATATGCTCACGCCCAATCCCCACTTTTCCTATTTTTTTATTTTTATTTTCCTCTATTTTATTTTTGTGTATTTTCTTGGGGGTGGCCGACTCGAGACAGAGCAAGAACAGGAATATATAGGAATATATAGGAATATATAATCACGAAACATGTCCTAAACAGCTGTGAGCACAATTATATTATAACTCACAAGACTGCATTATTATGTTATACAGTATATTGCGTTTAACACATCATTAAAAGTAGTTTCATGTCGGATCCCTATTATACCATGTGAAAGGATAATAACAAATAATACATAATTATTGTTCTGTTTATTTAGATTAGTTTATGGATGTATGAACTCCTCAGCTGAGCACTGGCACAAATCCACAAGTTACACCGATCTGTGGATAAAAACAATAAAGTATTAGGTAAACATGGATAATGTTAATACAGAGTAGTGGGATACAAGAAAAATGACTGATCGAGATATACGTCACCCTAAGTATTTCACGATATGCCTAATGTTTACATTGCCTGCCTTTAGCTAAATCTACCTTTCACTTGCTGTAGGGAAACTATAATTATTGGGTCGTGAGACATAAGGACCAGCATTAATCCCTCTTTCAGGAGAGATAAAGAAAATATTAACTTAACATCAACATCAGCCCTACCTCCGTGAGTCCGTCTGGCGTCTGCTGAAATGAATGGTTCTTATTTGTCAACATTATTTTATTCGTCTCCCAACATAATTTATCTATATTATTACGATAGTTATCTTAATTGGGAATCCAAACTTATGTGTGTGCATTTCAAGCTCAAACGTTATCCATTGCCGAATTATATAGCTAAGCTGCTCGACACTAACGCCATCAAGCGTATGGACGCGGCGTGAGCTCGACAACAACAACGAAAATACTAAAGTTGCCAAGCCTCAGGTATCACTCTTTGTGTTCGGTTACCCCTCATGGTGTTCAGGCTCGTTGGTAAGACTATGAACAAGTCGTTTGCAACGCTCACCTGCCTCGATGCTTCATTACCAACCTGGAGTAAGACCTCTTGCTTTCATCGTTCTGAGTGCTTGAATCTATGGCAATGAACCTATGCCCGGAGATAGAATTGGGGAGGCGTAGCCCAGTGGATAATGTGGTGGAATACGGACCAAATGGACCTTGGAGCAAGTCTAAGCCAAAACATCGGGGTTTTTCTGAGGTGGTCTGATCATTCCCGCTGTTCTACTAATATCCTGGCTACACCGACACGTCAAGAAAATATCCCCTATATATTCACCAACTCATAGCGAAGAAGATGCCCAACCATATTCGAAGATGTTGTGAACGACCATATAGCTGCTCTGCAAATAAAGTGATTGTATAAATAAGGTGTCGTCATCTACTGTGGGTTTCAGAGGCCGTGTTACATCGTTTTTCGGGAATAACTTATTAACAAACAGTTGGATTAGTATGATGTTTTGACACAGCTTTGTTCACACCGTGCCCTAATTTACGCCAATATACTGCATTACCAAAAGTGTAGAAACAAGGCACTTGTCCCGGTGTCATGAGGTTAAAGTCACACATTAATGACGAAGAAACGGACATGTCTACCGTGGCTTACCTGTGAGAACCACCAACCATTATTGCTCCTCCATCAAACACGGTAGTTATCAGCCACCACCCAACCCTACTATCGCATTTAAATTCAAGTTATCTGTCAATATCAAAATATATACATACAAAATACATACTTTTTGTATATTTATACTTGATATTGACATATAACTTGAATATAAATGCGATAGTCGGGTTGGGTGGTGGCTGATAACCACCGTGTTTGATGGAGGAGAAAAAATTGTTTGGTGGTTCTCACAGGTAAGCCACGGTAGACTTGCCCATTTCTTCGTCATTAATGTGTGACTTTAACCTCATGACACAGGGACAAGTGCCTTGTTTCTACAATTTTGGTAATGCACTATATTGACGAAAATTAGGGCACGGTGTGAACAAAGCTGTGTCAAAATATCATACTGATCCAACTGTTTGTTAATAAGTTATTCCCGAAAAACGATGTAACACGGCCTCTGAAACCCATGGTAGTGTGGCAGACAGGAAGCAACCAATACTTAGCAGCTGCCTTGTGACCATCTTGTGTGAAACATGTGAAGCACTCAAACCCTCAAAGCTTCATTCAATAATCTCGGGGCTTCGCAAGAGTTACAGGATACAGACAGCCTACAGTCCTGAGGTTGAGACATATGAAAACAAAATCGGGAACAACGTCGTATTGGTGAATTCATGACCACATAATTATCAAATCAACGTCTATTCTCAGAAATGTCTTAAACTAAATTGGTCACATAGTTCATTAACACAAACTTGGCTATAATATTATGGGCATTTGTCTCCATGCAGTTGACCTTGAACATGAGGTGATTTTGTTGAGTAATACTTCGGACTGGAGGAGACTTCGTGGTAGACTACATGGCGTATGGCAGAAACAAGTCAATCAATTATGTAGATAGTTAAGGGGGGATGGGCCGGTTGTCTGGCTCCCCTTCTCCCTCGTGTTTAGCCCCATTGGTTTTAAGATTTTAAGAAGTTCGTCCCATTAGTTTGGCGATTTTAAGACATTATGCCCCATTTCTTTCTCAATATTAAGACCTTTCGTGCCATTTAGGTGTTGATTGTTTCCTGGCGAGCGATAGCGAGCCTGTAATTTTAAGAGGAATCGGCCTTCGGCCGGGACATTTTTCTACCGAAAAATGTACAAATTTATCTTGAAGGGGGTGTAGGGGGTGTTTTTTTACAGCTTGATAGAGGTCTACCGAGGAAACTAAACAATAACACAAAGATTAAACAATAATAAGCAAACAAATACGTCCAGCTCACCTTAAAATACGTCCAGCTCACCTTAAAATACGTCCAGCTCACCTTAAAATACGTCCAGCTCACCTTAAAAGGAATGGTTTGAATAGCATCAAGTCGAATCTTAAAGTGAGTGCAGCTGCGCGTCGTCGAGGTGTAAGCCCCTTTTGACTGATTCATTGATTGGTTAAATTCCTTATGAGAAAAATAACAGATTAGCGCCATAAACTAATTATTATGTTCAAAAAGTCAAGGTTCAGAAGACCCTTGAGGTTAAAGTGAGGGAGGAAGGATGGGAGACAGGGAGGAGATGGCGGGTGGGGGTGGGGGTGAGGGTAGTGATGATAACCAAAATACTGTCCACCACAATCAGTTATGCCTCCCTCGCGACTCCCTCATCAGGTTGACAGGTACATTAGGCCAAGTGACCATTCCGTGACGTCATTGTAGCCCATATGTGGGTGTGTGTGTGTGTGTGTGTGTGTGTGTTGGTCTTCCTTGGTAACAGCGGGGAAACTGTCCGCGATAAGGAAATGAGATATTGGGTGTGTGGGTTGGGGGCTCTGATATGCCAAGGGACATATTTAGGGTATAATTACTAGGGAAGGAGCCGGACATGGAGGGTTCATATTCTGGTACTTTAGAAACGAGTCTATTTATCTATCAATCTATCTATGCAATGGATATTCCTCTTGGGAATATAAATTTCACCAGTAACAATTAGAATCCAGGAAAATTAATGGAACATTTTTATGCCATATACAAATTTTTTAATTATAATTATTATTCTATCTCGTTTTTAGTTCAATGAATGATCTCCAAAACCTCTGGTGAAAGAATAAAAATGTTATTCACAATATTAGTATATATAAACACACACACACACACACATATATATATATATATATATAATAGAGCACTCGAGTACAGGTCAAGTGAAAGAGAAGTTAGTCCACACATAAGGGTCAAAATGAAAAGGACATGAGTTCTCCATTTCACAGTGTTTCAGTTTTCTACAGATGTATGATAACTCCGCCACATCAAAAAGACATCCCCTATATCGTCACAAATTATAACATTATTCATCATATAACATGTGGCGTGTATATACTGTATATAGTAAGGTGTGTCATCTAGCCGGGCAATATGAAGCAACCTAGATCTCGAAATTCAGTTGATCATTCCAGGGCCTTGTCAAATTTACATACTACTGATAAACCTAGGCTCGAGGTTGAAATATAGAGAAAAGACACGCACACATTCCCACCTACCCATTCACCCTCTCTCTCTCTCTCTCTCTCTCTCTCTCTCTCTCTCTCTCTCTCTCTCTCATTTACGTCAAAACTGTGATATAAATAGTACTTTCAATTATGCAACTTTACATCATTTATTGGCACTTGACATTACAACTATCAGTCCAATCAGGTAATAAATACTTCAGAAATAGCTAATAGATATGGCAGCAATTATACGGGGGAAAATATAAAAATGGAATGTGCTAAATATGGTTTGTTTATTTCAGATAATATTGATAAGAGTTAATTATTCGAATTATATATATATGAAAAATGAAACGACTATAATAGCTAATTGGCATAAGGTCCTTTCGGCCATATATAATTTCGCCAATATTTGCTGTAGATTAGCGTAAGCCTCTCTTTTCCATAAACCTAACCTACCATATAACTAATCTTATCCTAACCTAAGTTATTATAATAAAACAAACTAGACCAAACACCCCCGAGCCTTTACGAGTTATGGTGCTTTTTTTCTGGACCCCCTTCTCCCTCATGTTTAACCCCGTTAGTTTTGAGATTTGATGACGTTCGTTCCATTAGTTTTAGCGATTTTGACACCTTTCGCCCAATGTATTTGTTAATATTAAGACCTTTCGTGCCATTTAGGTGTCGATATTTTCCTGGCGAGTGATAGAGTGCCTGTTTTCTTAGGATGAACCGGCCTTCGGCCGAAAAATGTACAAATTTATCTTGATGGGGGTGTTGGGGGTGTTTTTAAAAGTTTGATGGAGGTCTAGGGAGGAAACTAAAATAATAATGAAAATATGAATAAATAACCAAATATGCCCCCCCCCCCCCTTTTAAGAAAACTTAACATAATATTACCTTAACTAACTTAACATAATCTAACCTAACGTAGCCTCAGGTTACCTAACATAACCTTAGCTTACCTATAACATGACCATAGCTAACCTAACATAATCTAAGCAATACCTTAATCTTAGTTAACCAAACCTTAACTAAAATATATTAACATAACCTTAGCTAACCTAACATAATCTAAGCAATAACTTAATCTTAGTTAACCAAACATTAACTAAAATAAATTAACGTAATCTTAGCTAACCTTTCTTAAGTTAAAATTACCTAACCTAACTATAGTTAACCTAACATAACATAACGTTAGCTAACATTATCAAATCAAATTTAATTACATTCAAATCAATGAATCCGTAAGAATAACATACATACATACATACATACATACGGTACATACATGCATACATTTTTACAATATGTCATGCTGTCGCCATTTTCGAGCATTGTAATGTATGTTATCCCCTTGACTAGACCCCCTCAATACAAAAATAAATATATATATATATATATATATATATATATATATATATATATATATATATATATATATATATACCGGTATATATATATATATATATATATATATATATATATAAAATAAAAGTCTCTTTAAACCCATTCATGCTAAATACGTATTTTTTATTTTTGTTTTAGTTTTCCCCGGTAGAAATGTCCCGTCCAAGGCTGGTTTCCCCTCTCTTGTAGGCTCCATACCGCTTGTCCTTAGGGGGAGGCTTTTAGTTTGCTCCCTCGACCTCCACCAACCTTAAAGAATACCGTAGAGAAATGTCCCGGCCGAAGGCCGGTTCCTCCTAAATTGCAAGCTCACTATCGCTCGCCAAGTAACAATCGACACGTAAATGTTCACATTTGACAAAAAAATAGGGCTACAGTTCGTAAATTCGCTAAACTAATTGGGCAAACGTCTTAAAATCTCAAAACTAATGGCGCTAAACATGAGGGAGAAGGGGTCCAGTAAAAAAAAAACTTAAGTGAAAATCTCCCCTTAAATCGACTTATGAATGGGGTGAAGTGTCCTATAATCGCCAAACTAATGAGGTGAAACGTCCGAAAATCTCCAAATTAACCCTATCTCGCACCAGATGGAGTTAAATACGGAGTGATCCAGTCTCATCTCCTAATAGTTGACCCTTTGAGTACCTGCGACGTGTGATATCTATTGTTCTAGCTATATTTAGACGTTATTATGCAGGTTGGGAAACATCTGTGGTAGTTAAGAAGGTTGGTTGAGATAGTTTGAAGCCTAATTATTGCTAGGGGTCCTTTCTTAAGCAGAATATAATGTTCTAATAGTTGCCAGAATATGATGAAAATAACGTCCCTGGTACTGAATGGGTTAAACAATATCTAACATACTCTTTCACTCTGACAGGTCATTTCTACACTCAATGAACTCTGCAGGGGGTAATCAGAATATTACGAAAAAGCCTTTCGTACGGAAACTAAACTTTACAACTAAATAAACTTTAATATTTCAAACGATCCCCAACTTTTAACTAAGCTAAAAATGGACTGCAGCGGGACAGAGAGAGAGAGAGAGCATGGAAAATGGAAACATAGCATCCTTAGGCTTGCGAAAATGCAAATATTCTATCAAATCGATTTAAGATGCCTCTATGTCAAAATTATTGCACTAGAGAGAGAGAGAGAGAGAGAGCGCGCGAACAAGTGGGAGTGAACAACAGAGGCAAAGTTTATACGTAGAGAGAAAAAGGAGAGGGTGGGGGGTTGGGTGAGGGGGTCGAGAGGGGTGGGGGTTGAGGGAGGGAGTGAGAGGGGGAGGGATAGAGGGGGTTGGGGGTGAAGGGAGGGGATCGAGGGGGTTGGAGGGTGAAGGGAGGGGATCGAGGGGGTTGGGGGGTGAAGGGGTGCTGGGTGAGTACAAAGGAAGTACAAAGGAGTACAAAGGAAATCAAGCAACAACAGATCTAGTGACCCTTCTAGGCTGCTTGTCCTCCAAAACACTGAGGATCAAGTGTCCAAACAGTGGTTTAGAGTGGGTAAGGGAACATTGGAAAGGGAACTACTGCCCTGCCACTAACGTGGCAGGACTAGGAAGTTAGTAGGGGACATATGGGTTAGTAACTGAGGGGAGGATAAAATAAAGTTATTCATTTACAAACGCGGTCAGTCGCGGGTTTGATGCGAGATATTTGTCTAGGCGGAATTTAAATGAATCAACGGTGCTGCAGTCTATAACGTCTCGGGGAAGCCCATTCCACAAGTTGACAACTCGATTGAAGAAGAAATTCTTAGATTCGTGTGAGTTAAAAGATTTACCAATAATTTTGCAACCGTTTCCCCACGTGTAATTAGATTGGTTGATAGTGAAGTACTTACTACAGTTCATATTGTCGATGCCTTTGATGATTTTGAACACTTGAATTAAGTCACCTCTTAATCTGCGCTGGGTTAAAGGAAATAGATTTAATTCTCTAAGACGCTCTTCGTATGGTTTGTTCTTTAGGCTAGGTATCATTTTGGTAACTCTACGTTGAACTCGTTCTAGCTTGTTTATGTCTTTTTGGTAATAAGGGCACCAGCATTGAACGCAGTATTCCAGAAGAGGGCGGACTAAGGAATTGTAAAGGGTTAGGATTACTTCTTTGGATTTATGCTCAAATGATCTGCCTATAAAGCCAATTATTTTGTTTGCCTTCTTAACATTGTTGACTCGGTTTTAGGTTACTCGATATTGTTACTCCCAGATCGGTTTCTCTGTTTACATTCTTAAGCTGAGTGCCATTCATCGAATAGTTTGCTTTCTCATTTAGGTATCCGATATGTAGTACTTTACATTTATCCGCATTGAAACTCATTTGCCAAATTTGGGCCCAATGTGACAATTTATCTAGATTGTGTTGCATATCGTCAACTTGATCTTTTGAGAGTACGCTATTTGCAATTTTTGTATCATCAGCAAATTTTGAGATTGTACAGGTGAGACCCTCATCTATGTCGTTGATGTAAATTAGAAAGAGAATTGGTCCTAGTACCGATCCCTGGGGTACCCCGCTACTTACATTGGTCCATTTAGATGCCTTACCGTTTATGACTACTCTTTGCTTTCTGTCGCTGAGCCAATTTTCTATCCATTTCAACACACCGTCTTGTATTCCATGCGCTTTTAGTTTTAGCAGTAAACGTTTGTGGGGAACTTTGTCAAAGGCCTTTTGAAAATCAAGGTATATAATATCTACAGCTTTACTCTCATCGTATAGGTTGAGGATATCGTGGAAGAAGTCTAAGAGGTTTGTTAAACAGGAACGTTTTTTACGAAAGCCGTGTTGAGTATCTTTAAGTATGTTATTTTCCTCTAAGTGATTTACGAGTCTGTCTCTTATGACCGTTTCTAGCATTTTACATACAACTGAGGTTAAGCTAATTGGACGATAGTTACTGGGTAGGGATTTGCTGCTGGTGATTTGCTGTAGGTGAGTGGGTCAAGGGGGGGGGGGGGGGGGGGTTTAATGGAGGGGGATTGGCCAGTTAAAGGACAAAACTCTCCACCACCGATCGGACATAAATAGACCCAGGAAAAACAAATTATAAAATCTTAATGAGCCAATCAGAGGGAACTGCAGGCACAGGGAAGGCTGCATGAGCTCTGAATGGGTTATAAATAGCCACAAAAGACATGGAGCTCAAAAATGCGGTTTATAAATTTCTCGATAATGTGCTTTTATCGAATGCGCTTTTGATGTTATTGAAGTTCCGTCTGCTACGAAAATGAGGCATGTTTTTATTCCAAGGATATAATTAGGTTCTATATCATGATGTGATATGATAAGTGAGAGAGAGATAGAGAGAGTGAGAGTGAAAGTAAGTGAGAGAGTTGACAAGTGAGAGAGTTGATAAAGTGAGAGAGTGAGAGAAAGTTAATAAGTGAGAGTGGGAAAGTTGATAAGTGAAAGGGTTGATAACCGAGAGAGTGGGAGAGGTTATAAGTGAGAGAGAGTAAGAGAGTTGATAAGTGAGCGAGAGTGAAAGGATTGATAACCGAGAGAGTGGGAGAGGTTATAAGTGAGAGAGAGTAAGAGAGTTGATAAGTGAGCGAGAGTGAAAGGATTGATAACCGAGAGAGTGGGAGAGGTTATAAGTGAGAGAGAGTAAGAGAGTTGATAAGTGAGCGAGAGTGAGATAGTTGATAAGCAAGAGAGCGAGAGTTGCCAAGTGAGAGAGTGAGAGAGGTTATAAGCAAGAGAGAGTGAGGGAGTTGACGAGTGAGAGAGGTTATAAGTGAGAGAGAGTGAGTATGTTAATAAGTGAGAGAGGTTATAAGTGAGAGAGAGTAAGAGAGTTGATAAGTGAGCTAGAGTGAGATAGTTGATAAGCAAGAGAGCGAGAGTTGCCAAGTGAGAGAGTGAGAGATGTTATAAGCAAGAGAGAGTGAGGGAGTTGACGAGTGAGAGAGGTTATAAGTGAGAGAGAGTGAGTATGTTAATAAGTGAGAGAGGTTATAAGTGAGAGAGAGAGCATGTTAATAAGTGAGAGGTTATAAGTGAGAGAGAGTGAGTATGTTAATAAGAGAGAGATTATAAGAGAGAGAGTGAGTATGTTAATAAGTGAGAGGGGTTATAAGTGAGAGAGAGTGAGTATGTTAATAAGTGAGAGAGGTTATAAATGAGAGAGGTTATAAGTGAGAGAGAGTGAGTATGTTAATAAGTGAGAGAGGTTATAAGTGAGAGAGAGTGAGTATGTTAATAAGTGAGAGAGGTTATAAGTGAGAGAGAGTGAGTATGTTAATAAGTGAGAGAGGTTATAAATGAGAGAGGTTATAAGTGAGAGAGAGTGAGTATGTTAATAAGTGAGAGAGAGTGAGTATGTTAATAAGTGAGAGAGGTTATAAGTGAGAGAGAGTGAGTATGTTAATAAGTGAGAGAGGTTATAAGTGAGAGAGTGAGTATGTTAATAAGTACAAAGGAGTACAAAGGAGGAGTACAAAGGAGTACAAAGGAAATCAAGCAACAACAGGTCTAGTGACCCTTCTAGGTTGCTTGTCCTCCAAAACACTGAGGATCAAGTGTCCAAACAGTGGTTTAGAGTGGGTAAGGGAACATTGGAAAGGGAACTACTGCCCTGCCACTAACGTGGCAGGACTAGGAAGTTAGTAGGGGACATATGGGTTAGTAACTGAGGGGAGGATAAAGTTATTCATTTACAAACGCAGTCAGTCGCGGGTTTGATGCGAGATATTTGTCTAGGCGGAATTTAAATGAATCAACGGTGCTGCAGTCTATAACGTCTCGGGGAAGCCCATTCCACAAGTTGACAACTCGATTGAAGAAGAAATTCTTAGATTCGTGCGAGTTAAAAGATTTACCAATAATTTTGCAACCGTTTCCCCGCGTGTAATTAGATTGGTCGATAGTGAAGTACTTACTACAGTTCATATTGTCGATGCCTTTGATGATTTTGAACACTTGAATTAAGTCGCCTCTTAATCTGCGCTGGGTTAAAGGAAATAGATTTAATTCTCTAAGACGCTCTTCGTATGGTTTGTTCTTTAGGCTAGGTATCATTTTGGTAACTCTACGTTGAACTCGTTCTAGCTTGTTTATATCTTTTTGGTAATAAGGGCACCAGGATTGAACGCAGTATTCCAGAAGAGGGCGGACTAAGGAATTGTAAAGGGTTAGGATAACTTCTTTGGATTTATGCTCAAATGACCTGCCTATAAAGCCAATTATTTTGTTTGCCTTCTTAACATTGTTGACTCGGTTTTAGGTTACTCGATATTGTTACTCCCAGATCAGTTTCTCTGTTTACATTCTTAAGCTGAGTGCCATTCATCGAATAGTTTGCTTTCTCATTTAGGTATCCGACATGTAGTACTTTACATTTATCCGCATTGAAACTCATTTGCCAAATTTGGGCCCAACATGACAATTTATCTAGATTGTGTTGCATATCGTCAACTTGTTCTTTTGAGAGTACGCTATTTGCAATTTTTGTATCGTCAGCAAATTTTGAGATTGTGCAGGTGAGACCCTCATCTATGTCGTTGATGTAAATTAGAAAGAGAATTGGTCCTAGTACCGATCCCTGGGGTACCCCGCTACTTACATTGGTCCATTTAGATGCCTTACCGTTTATGACTACCCTTTGCTTTCTGTTGCTGAGCCAATTTTCTATCCATTTCAACACACCGTCTTGTATTCCATGCGCTTTTAGTTTTAGCAGTAAACGTTTGTGGGGAACTTTGTCAAAGGCCTTTTGAAAATCAAGGTATATAATATCTACAGCTTTACTCTCATCGTAGAGGTTGAGGATATCGTGGAAGAAGTCTAAGAGGTTTGTTAAACAGGAACGTTTTTTACGAAAGCCGTGTTGAGTATCTTTAAGTATGTTATTTTCCTCTAAGTGAGAGAGGTTATAAGTGAGAGAGAGTGAGTATGTTAATAAGTGAGAGAGGTTATAAGTGAGAGAGAGTGAGTATGTTAATAAGTGAGAGAGGTTATAAGTGAGAGAGAGTGAGTATGTTAATAAGTGAGAGAGGTTATAAGTGAGAGAGAGTGAGTAGGTTAATAAGTGAGAGAGGTTATAAGTGAGAGAGAGTGAGTAGGTTAATAAGTGAGAGAGGTTATAAGTGAGAGAGAGTGAGTATGTTAATAAGTGAGAGAGGTTATAAGTGAGAGAGAGTGAGTAGGTTAATAAGTGAGAGTGAGTATATTAACAAGAGAGAGGTTATAAGTGAGAGAGAGTGAGTATTTTAATAAGTGAGAGAGAGAGAGAGTGAAAGAGGTTATAAGTGAGAGAGAGAGGGTGAGAGTTGATAAGTGAGAGAGTGAGAGAGGTTTAAAGTGAGAGAGAGAAAGTGAGAGTTAACAAATGAGAGAGTAAGAGAGTTGATAAGTGAGAGAGGTTATAAGTGAGAGAGGTTATAAATGAGAGAGTGAGTGAGTTGATATGTGAGAGAGTGGGAGAGGTTATAAGAGAGAGAGTTGATAAGTAATGGAGAGTGAGAGAATTGATAAGTGAGAGAGTGAGAGAGGTTATAAATGAGAGAGTTTTTCATGTGTGAGAGAGTTGATAAGTGAGAGAGTGAGAGAAGTTATAAGTGAGAGAGTTGATATGTGTGAGAGAGTGAGAGAGTTGATAAGTGAGAGAGTGAGAGAAGTTATAAGTGAGAGAGTTGATATGTGTGAGAGAGTGAGAGAGTTGATAAGTGAGAGAGTGAGAGAAGTTATAAGTGAGAGAGTTGATATGTGTGAGAGAGTGAGAGAGTTGATAAGTGAGAGAAGTTATAAGTGAGAGAGTTGATATGTGTGAGAGAGTGAGAGAGTTGATAAGTGAGAGAGTGAGAGAAGTTATAAGTGAGAGAGTTGATAAGTGAGAGAGTGGGAGAAGTTATAAGTGAGAGAGTTGATATGTGTGAGAGAGTGAGAGAGGTTATAAGCGAGAGTTGATAAGTGAGGGAGTGAGAGAGAGTTTATAAGTGAAAGAGAGTGAGAGAGTTAACAAGTGAGAGAGATGATAAGAGAGTGAGAGATGATAGGAGAGTGAGAGAGTTGATAAGTGAGACAAAGGGAGGTTATAAGTGAAAGAGAGAGAGTGAGAGTGAGAAAGGCTATAAGTGAGAAAGAGTGCATAAAGAGTTGATAAGCGAGAGAGAGTGAGAAAATTGACGAGTGAGAGAGTTGCTAAGTGAGAGAGTGATAGAGGTTATAAGAGAGAAAGTAAGAGAGTTAACAAGTGAGAGAAAGTGAGAGAGTTGATAAGTGAGAAAGAGAGTATATTCCCCAGCTCCGTCAAAGGCCACAGTAGGAGGTTCTATTGCTGTCGGGCCAGGTATTTAAGGGGGGTGACCTGTTTTTGTCTCTCCTTTTCTCTCTTTCTCTGGCTTGTATCCATTTGGCCCCATTCAGCCTACTGTTTTAAAGACGTTTATCCCCATCCAGGTTTAATTTTTTTACTGGTGAGTGGTAGCGAGCTTACATATTTTTTAAATGTTTTGACAGCAGGCTAAATTTGTACATTTTTTGATAGAAAAATTTCTCCGGCGAAGCCGGATTTCTTCATATAATGCTGGCTCGCTATCACTCGCCAGGAAGAAATTGACACCTAGATGGGGATAAACGTCTTAAAATAGTTGGCTGAACGGGGCTGATTGGATACAAGCCAGAGAAAGAGTGAAAAGGAGAGATTTTTTTAAAAAGCAGGTCACCCCCCTTAAGGCCCTAGTGGCTATTTAGTTATTTAGTTTATAGTTTCATCGCTAGACCTCCATCAAACTTTAAAAAAACACCCCCTAGATACATTTGTAAATTTTTCGGTAGACAAATTTCCCGGCCAAAGGCTAGTTCTTACTAGAATTACAGGCATGCTATCGCTCGCCAGGAAAACATCGACACCTAAATGGTATGAAAGGTCTTAATATTGACAAAAAATGGGGTGAAAGGTCTCAAAATTGCAAAACTAATAACGAACGTCTCCAAATCTCAACACTAATGGGGCTAAGCATGAGGGAGAAGGAGGTCCAGAAAAAGGCACTACCCTCCCCCTTAAAACTCCTCCCAACATCCTTCCTCCTCCACCCCTTATGGATTTACTGGGGTAACCACACCTTTCGATATCCCCCCCCCCCCCCCCCCTCCCACCCCCGGAGTCCTCGTTGTACAGTCACGAACATAAATACTGTGACAGATAATGTTCGCCCTTTTGCTAAACATTATATTCAAACTCACAATGATTTACTGGTCATTCTAGCGACCGTCAGACGATATTATTCAGCTTAGTAAAACAAAATCTCGTTATGAAGGTATTGCCGTTATCTGGTTGATGTCGCAGCATTTATACTCGTGACTGTACATTCTGCTATTTTAAGAGAAAGCATTCGTTTTTATTTTTATCCCCCTTCTCCTTCATGTTTAGCCACATTAGTTTTCAATGCTTAATACTGGTATCCATTTCTTTGTCGATATTATGAAATTTCGTGCCATTTAAGTGTCGAATATTTTCTGGCGAGCGATAGCGGCCTTCGGCCGGGACAATTTTCGATCGAAATATGGATAAATTTATTTTGAAGGGGCGTCTTGGGGGTGTTAAGCTTGATGGAGTTCTAGGGAGGAAACTCTAATAACAATACAAATATAAATAAACTATAATAACAATACAAATATAAATAAACTATAATAACAATACAAATATAAATAAACTATAATAACAATACAAATATAAATATAAATAAACTATAATAACAATACAAATATAAATAAATATGCAAATAAATGCGCCCATCCCCCCTTAAGCCGCAACATATTTATCATTAGGATTCGCTGGTTAATGATCATTGTCTTGCTTATATCATTACATGTGCCAGTATTTCTGACCAAGACTGTACATCTCGTATTATTGTTCCTCTACACCCGATGTTACCAATTAAATGTACAGCGTTATTATATTTTTCAATCTCCCCTCTCCACACACACATACATACACACACACACACATACACACACATACACACACATACACACACACTCACAAACATACATTGCTCGAAAATTGCTGGTTCTATCGAAATCTGCAATAATATTTAAACAGAATATCATAATAACCCCCAAGACGTCGGACCAGATAAGTTAAAGGAATGTGTCAACATATTACGTCAGCGTTTCAGAATCGTTCAAGACGATTAAATACCACTTATCACTGCAGCACGGAGGACAGAAAATACGGAGTGTCAACTCTACACAATAATTGCGAAAGCATTACATGCTCGCCATCTATTGGCCAAGCTAGTTGATAAATTAATGGAAATGCAATAGTTTTTTAAAGAAAACGTATGCAGGCAGATTTGGGGTACATATTAGTATCCTTTATCTTTGTATATTGTGCCCAGTTTGTAAATTGTGCCCAGTTTCCATTATGTTTGATAACCAAAAGTCTCACTAATATTATCCTTGGGGTAATTGTGAAATGCTCCTAAACAACATGCAATTATTTCAAACACTGAGAATGTGGAACATAAATGTTTTACACATGTATACATGTAAATGGCTGTAATGCACAATAACGTAGGTTTATCTTATAATCTATCTATCTATCTATTCCCGAAAAAGTGGCCACGAACGAAACGCCCCCATGCACCTCTGTCCCCAGTCAGTCGACGTCGCTCCTCCCATCCAAAACCACTTTCACGCATATACTTCTTAACTCCATCCTTCCACCTCTCACTCGGTCTACCTCTCCCTCTCTGTCTTTCCACCTCACTCTCATACACTCTCTTAGTCATTATCTCGCTTCCCATATGTTCCACATGGCCGAACCATCTCAAGGTGTTCCTTTTCACACTTTCTAGCACATCTACAGTATATGCACACCAGACCTCTCTCGTACTTCCTCATTCGTCTGTCTATCCCTCCATGTAACTTCTCAAGTAATGTTCACCCATCTCACTCTTGGTTTGAGTCTCTTCACCAAAGTCCATGCTTCGCTGTCATGCACATGTCACACTGTCATGCAAGGACTTCTTTACTTCCATGCTGGCCGCTCTATTTCTTGTTACTGCTTTCAGCGTTCCTACAACTCTCTTCCCCTGTTGCACCCTCCCGCACTTCTTCATCCGTAGTCCCATCTTTACTCAACACACTGCCCAAATACATACTGTAAATGAGCTGACATTCTCCATAGCCTGACCGTTCAACCTCACCTCACACTCTGTGGCTGCATCCCTTTCAAAGACCATTACCTTGCTCTTCCCTGCATTTACCTTCAGATTCCTTTTCTCACACACTGTTCCAAACATATTTACCAGACCCTGCAACACTCATTCATTATCGCTCATCAGAACTGTATCGTCGGCAAACATCAGTACAGGCAACTTCCACTTTTTTTCCTTCCCTTATCAGCGGTACACCAACATCCACTGCTCTTCCTTGTATTTCTTTCATGCCTCCATCCATATATATATTGAACAACCATGGGGACATCACACACCCTTGCTTTAACCCAACATTCAGATCAAAGAACTCGCTCTATTCATTCTCCACGCGCACCGACGCCTTTGCGCCCTATTACATGCTCTTCACTGCTTTCAGCAACTTGCCATCTACTCTGCATATTCTTAGTACTTTCCACATACCTTCTCTATCAACTCTGTCATAAGCCTTCTCTAAGTCCATAAAGGTAGCATACAACTTTTGTCGCTTCTCCAGACATTTCTCCGCAACACATTTCAGAGCAAAAATCTGATCTACACACCCTCTTCCTTTCCTAAACCCGCCCTACTCATCACCTACCCAGTTCTCCGTTCTCGCTCTCACTCTCTCGATCACTACCCTACTGTGCACCTTCTCTACTACGCTTAGCAGACATATCTCCCGCTGATTACCACACACTCCTCTTTCCCCTTTACCCTTATACAGGGGGACTATTATGCCTGTCTTCCAGTCATTAGGCCACTCCCCTTCTCCCATGCTAGTTTACACATTTTCCATACTCATTCGATCACTATCTCTCCACCATATCTCAGCATTTCCCCACACACTCCATCTATTCCTCATGCTTTCCTCATCTTCACTCTTTTCATGGCTTCACACACTTCTGACCTCCTGATCCCCACCTCCTCCTCCACTAATTCTCTTCTTCTCCCTCCCATACCCCATCCAACTATGTTTGCTGGCGTTCATTCAATTAGCAATTCGTTTAACAATTCGTTGAAGTACTCCCTCCATCTCTAGACTCTCTCTTGCTGCTAGGCTAACACTCTCCCATTCTTATCTTTCACACCCTTACTATTTCCCTTGCTACCCTCCCTAACTTTCTTGACCTCTTTCCATAACAGTTTCTTACAATCCCTATATTATAATATTAAACAGTATTTCCTGTGACGGCTCTGTCTGAGTAAGTTAACATTTTGCAGTAAGCTAATCACACACAGCTTGTGCATGCATATTCGTTAAAAGGTGGTCTCAGAGAATTACCCTTATTGATATTATCACCTATTCCGGTGTACACCATTGCAAGTGACATTTACACATGTAAAATAATTCAATGATTTATTCATTATGTATTCATTATGTATGTAATATCGATGAATTAGAGAGAAATAGGGATGGCAACATGAAATGCAAACAGGTGTCCGGTGTCAGTTATTTATTTTGGATTGTAACCAATACACAATGCTACTAGGCTATACAAAATTTATTTTCATGTGAAAATATAATCACTCTCTTAGCAGGTGGTTGTTCCATACTTATGGGATGAAATAGAATCGTAGGTCACGGCCAGTTCGTGTATTTTTCCCGCATACCACACAACGGTGGCCAACGTTTGGGGTCATGTTTGTTTATTCCGCCACACCCTCTCACATCGTTCCTGTCATTTGTTGTAAACAGACAGACGACACGCCGGCGATCACAGCGCCATCTATTGACCAAGCTATGTCATTATCTTGGTTTCACAATCCCCCATAGGAGTTGACACTCCGTATATTCTTTCCTCCGTGCACAGCAGGCGATTGTACTGTACATACGTACTGTACACTTTCCTCCACACCTCTTGTCATCAATAGGCGCCTTCACAGTAGCCGCGTGTCCGATATTTTTAGTCCGATTTATTTGATTGGTGGCTAGATAAGGGACATAGCGGAAAATCCCAAATTCTTTCTAGGGTCTAGCAAAGTAATTTAATATCCTTACTGTTTTTACTTGTTGATCTTGGATGACGTCGATTGATGTTGGGTGATGGTTCAAGTTTTGTTTACCTATTCCCTGTGAGCGATATCTAATGGGAATGCCAGGAGTCATTCCTGGTTTATAAGCTTCGTTCAACTCGCCTCAGTGAACCAGGTGTATAAGCTTTGTTCAACTCGCATCAGTGAACCATGGTGACCGGTCAACTCAACCAGTAGACCATTTCAACCAGTACCAAATCAACCAATACGGTTAGGTTAGGTTAGTACTATATTTTGGCACTGATTTGGTTGGTCTGGGTTAATTTGGCACTGGTTGAGAGCTACTGGTTGAGAGCTACTGGTTGAAATGGTCTACTGGTTGAGATGACATGGAACCGTGAACCATGTGTATAAGCTTCATTCAACTCATCTCAGTGAACCAAAATTTAGCCCAGGGTCAGTCAGTCGGCGGGCACGGCGTGGACAACGTGTGTGTGGGTGGAAGGGAGCTCTCGTATTATTGTGTGTGTCAAAGGAATGGAGTTCTCGCAGAGAGGCTCCAGTCCTGACGTTCTTCTTGACTTACAGTGTGCTGGCTTAATAATCCAATAGGGTTGATAGCCTCTGAAGTCCTATTTTAACTAATTGTGTGTGTTCATGTGGCGGGTGAAGGGATTTGGCTGTGGTTGGTTGGTTGTGATGGAGGGGAGGTTGTTGCAGTGTTTGGTGTGCTGGCCGAGGTTACCCTAAACTGACTATTGGAGTGCCGCATCCTGCAGGGATTTGTTGATGTGAGGTAAGAGCTTCGAGTTTCTGTATGTGTACCACAGTAATCTTTTAAATTAGCTCACCAGGTATGTGTGCCTCTGTGAAGGCCACTTATCACGTGACTCGAACTCATCATCCGCATAGGTAAACTCGACTATGCTAAACACATACCGGATTCACTGGCTTACTAATCTCGGTATCCTTCTCTCAAAAAAATTTGCAGATACTAATATACTAAAAAATTTCTTCCTGGCGAGAATGCACCAAGCCTGCTTCTAGTGCGAAGATTCTACTATGAGCTGATTGGTTGGTTGGTGTGATGATGCTGTGTCCGCCAAGAGTGTTAATACATTATATATATATATATATATATATATTATATATATATAATTTTTACTTTTATTTCTATTTATTTATGTATTTCTTTGCAAGTATTAAGGCCGCGTCATACAGAGGTCGACCGCGACCCGACAGTAACCCAAAGGCAATGACTTGCAAACAAAATTTGCGGTTCGAGTGTATTCGGCCCGATAATCGGGCGACATCGGGTATGATTCTGGTATGTTCGAGTCGTTCTAGTCATGCTCTGGTCATCACCCGAATGTTCGGGTGAGTCGGCCAAAAGTTAGTGTATGCGTTAACTTTTGGGAAATCCTCGAGTGCGTTCGGGTCAAAAAACCGTTACAAAATCCTCGAGTCACCTTCGATTTACATTAGAGTCTTATTCGGCTTACATTCTACCATATTCTGATCGCATTCGACCTATTCGGGTCACTTTCGAGTAAAATTTTTTAACCCGATTCATACCAGAATTGATCGAACCTAAGTGGACTTAGACCCGATGATGTAGACCGTAACCCGAATTAGACTCTATGCTCAGTGGAAAATTCCTACATAAACTTGTTCGAAAGTCAACTGTTACTCGATGCTGATCCGAATTTCAGGATGATGACTGGATGGATACCCGAATACTACTAGAAAATGACTTGATGCATGTCCGACATTTCTAATTAGACTCGATGATTACTCGATCGTGATCCGAATGACTAGAATGTAAGTCGAAGGCTAGTCGAAGCCAAGCCAACGTCAACGTACATAAATTTTCCCAGGTGATCGACTATTGCCAGGAGCACAATGGAGTGGTAGTGCTTGTAATTGTAGTACAAGGATCCGCAGTTGCTTGGAGGCTGTATGGCAATGTGCTTCCCATCAATTGCCCCAATGGTGTGTCCGAAGTTCCACCTATCCTTGAAGCCCTTGGCGACCTCCTTCTAACCTTCAGGTGTTGATGGGCACACTATTTGCTCCTCCATGTATTCCTGTATGATTGCCTCACACGTCTCCCGCACTGCCAGTGATATCGTGTTGGCACCTACACGGAAGTTCAGTACCATGCTCTTATAGGCCTCGCCAGTGGCCAAAAAGCGTAGTGTCATGGCAACTCGCAGTCCGGGCTCCAGGGGCTTCTTCCAGTTGGTCTCGTCCTTCTTGATCCTGGGTGTAACACACTCGACAATCATATTAAACAGCTCCTTGTCCATACGCAGAAAGTATTTATAGGTAACCACGTCAGTTTCCTGGAGTTTCTTCAGCAACTGGTGGTAGTGTCCGTGTGTCTCTCTCGCTGTGCCACCCATGGCTTGACGCTGCAGCTTCGGGGTTTCCTTGGTTGTCGTGGCCGTCGAGGTTGAGCACGTTGGGGTTCACGTTCTTTGTCCCTGATGGCGCGGGCAGTAATCTTATATCTGAGGTTGGCATTAACTATCTCCTGCCTTAAGATTGCCAACTCCAATGCCTCGTCATCCATCTCTTCTGGTCGTGATGGGTCCGGGAGGTTGCTTTCCTGTGACATGTTGCTGTGTTGGGTGCACTGTACAAATGAAGTTTGTGTGAGCACACCCTCTCTTTATATAGTGGGGTGATGCATAACCACATAATCGTGTCATAATCGACTTATTCTAGTCACGTTCGACTTACATTCTGGTTTCATTCCGGTTGGGTTCCAGACTTCGGGTGGGGTTCGGTTTTCATTCGGTTTTAAGTCGGGTTACTTCGGGTGTGATTCGGTTTTAACTCGGGTTGGTATCGGCTACTCGGGTCACCGTCGATTAGCTTTCGACTCATGGTCGATTCAATTCCGTTCAACTTCTGGTTAGTTTCGAGTAATATACGGGATAACATCGACTCGTATTCGAGACGCATTAGAGTCCCTCGGGTAGCATTCGTTTTGCTTTCTAGTCATAGTCGGGGTACGAGTCTCATTCGGGGACTTCGGGTGAATTCGGGTGAAAAGTGCAAGTCATTGCCTTCGGGTTACTGTCAGGTCGCGGTCGACCTCTGTATGACGCGGCCTTTAGGCTACCCATACCACTTGTCACATCGTTCTAAGATTACTTTATCATCTATTCCTCTTATGGATATATTGCATTGCATGATATATTGCATTGCATTGGGGAGGTGTGGTGGAGTGGTCTTGCCACTGGCCTGGTAATCCAAAGGTCCCGGGTTCAAATCCCGATGTATCAATGGGAAGATATTATTGGGATGGAATTTGTGCTGTACCTGGTATCAGTGCATTACCACAAACCCACCAAAACTTCAATAAAATACCCTCATTGTTCCCTGATTAAATAGCACTGTATGAATATTCCCATATTCAAAATATGCTATAGGGGTGCAATGCCTGGTGAGTTATCTGCTCAACAGGTGGCGTTGTGTGTGTAAGTGTGAGAGTCCGAGTGTAGGGGGTGAGACAGTGAAGCACGGGAACGAGGTGGCTTCAGAGATGGGGTCGTTTCGGGCCATGAGTGAGCACCGTGCCTCATGTGAAGGCAAGATGGCAGGTGCTCGTTGTACTCTACGTGCTTCACATGTCTCACTCCCTAGACTGGAACAAGACCTCACGGGCTTCACTGTTCATTGTAAAGCGGTGAATGTTAAGGCTCTCAGCCTATGCCCGAGAGGAAGTAAGTTGGAATATAGAAAAAAAAAAAAAAAAAAAAAAAATGTATTATAACGATTCAATGTCGACTGGTATTTTGCTGCCACACATAATATCTATGGTTTCGATTCATTCAACAATAAAAATATTTCCAGCTTTCATAATACCTTAGCCTAGAGATGTGCAGAGTAAAGTTTTGGAATGTGTGTCCTTGTGTTAACACCATTGTTATGCTAAGCAACAATATATAGACCTACGTTCGACAGATACATGGGGAAAATTAGAAAGAAAATAAGGGACATTGAAATAATGGGTGCAAATAGCATGCACTGTCAAAACGCCCCAACCAACAGTGGCTTGAGGCTTCCCCAAGTAGCTTGTTATATCATTAGCTAATTTTATTACATACATGTTATGAGTAGATCTTGGTCTTGATTAAACTTGATAATTACCCATAGTTTAATATGGTAGTCGTATTTTTCTTTGACTTCGTGTAATTATAGTGAAATATTAAGAAGTAAGAAGACTTCATCTGGAACTGACTTTGTTCGTCGACTTCGGCTAATGTTATTGATTAAATCACTTATCGATCGTCAGTCTTTTAAATTATTGGTATGGTTATTTCAACTCAATTTGTAATTCAAATGAGTTGGTACTTTATCACTTTAGCATATGTTCTGTGTTTGTCATTTAAACTGAAAGGAACTATTCGGACACAGAACCACCACCCAAACCAACCAATCAGCTCATAGTAGAATCTTTGGCTAGAAGCAGTCTCGGTGCATTCTTATCAGGATAAACAAACAAATCAAGTATAAGCTAAAGCTTTTTCTCTAACTGAGCCGACGTTGTCTTGTCTTTACAATATATATATATATATATATATATACCGGTATATATATATATATATATATATATATATACATATATATATATCGTTATATGGTTATAATTTGCTCCAAGGTAAATTACAATGCGATCAAAATTGTCTTGGCGCAAGGACTGTAACTTCCCGTCTAAATTACTTCTAATGTATACGAATGTTCACACTAACCAGGACGTTAAGGTTTGGTAACTTTGAGTGGTGTTGCAACGGAGCATATATATTTATTTTCTTTAACAAATTGTATGAGGCAATGAATCGAATAAGAGTTAATACTTGAGAATCAGTAAACATAAACAAGAACGGTATAAATAAAACCCCATTGTATTTCTTGTTGCTAGCTTTGAACACCGTAATGAAGATAAAAAAAATATTCGGTTACGAGAAAGAACGGGGGAGAGAAAAAGAGAGACGGGAGGGAGATGGGGGAAGGCAGTACCGGTACGTAGAGAAAAGGAGAGACGGGGGGAGATAGGGGAAGGCAGTACGTAACGAAACAGATATACGGGGGGGAGATAGGGGAAGGCAGTACGTAGAGAAAAAGAGAGACGGGGGGGAGATAGGGGAAGGCAGTACGTAGAGAAAAAGAGAGACGGGGGGAGATAGGGGAAGGCAGTACATAGAGAAAAAGAGAGACGGGGGAGATAGGGGAAGGCAGTACGTAGAGAAAAAGAGAGACGGGGGGGGGGGGGAGATAGGGGAAGGCAGTACGTAGAGAGAAGGGGGAGGGAGGTTGAGAAGTGCGAAGGACAGAAACTTGATCGTTAGTATATTTAATTCCATAAATAACGTAACACCTGATGTGCGTTACTTAATTGTGATCTAGGCTTTCAGCGTGGGCTAGTCTTGTAATATAGCCCGTGTCTTGTGTAAAAATAACTTTATTCTGTTTACTGGTCTCACATATATACACATATGTTCGACTGCTCCTCCTTCAAACCTCCACATTAAGCCCGCCCCCTTTTATTAGAAGCGATTAAAGTGCCATTTTTAAAAAGATAGGTGAATTAAGGGAGGTGACCTGTTTTTGTTCTGTCCTTTTCTATCTTTCTCTGGCTTGTATCCATTTGGCCCCATTCAGCCTACTGTGGTGTGGAGGAGGAGGAAGGATGCTGGTATAGGTGTGTAAACAAGGGGTCTGGGGAAGGGGAGTTGTTATGGTGGGTTGCGGATGGTGGACGTACGGGAAGGAGGGTTGGAGGTGTGGGTGAATGAGTGTGTGTGTTGGGTAAAAGAAAGAGAGAGAGAGAGAGAGAGAGGTGGGTGGGGGGGGGGGGGGGGGGCAGTTATTGCCCAGTAAAGTCATGAGCAAATAAAACAGTTACATCTCTTTGAATTTCGATGTTCTGAAGCATCTAGAATTTAATGAAGCATTATAGTGCCATGTTTAGGTTAGATATCGATTCAAATAGGTACAATCTACGACGGAACTCTTGTTATGCCTTAAGGCAATGTGTTAAGGGGGGTGACCTGCTTTTTGTTATTTCTGTCCTTTTCTCTCTTTCTCTGGCTTGTATCCATTCGGCCCCATTCAGCCAACTATTTTAAGACGTTTATCCCCATCCAGGTGTCAATTTTTTACTGGTGAGCGGTAGCGAGCCAGCATATTTTTTATTTTTGTTTGACAGCAGGCTAAATTTGTACATTTTTCGATAGAAAAATGTCTCCGGCAAAGCCGGAATTCTTCATATAATGCTGGCTCGCTATCGCTCGCCAGGAAGAAATCGACACCTAGATGGGGATAAACGTCTTAAAATAGTTGGCTGAATGGGGCGGAATGGATACAAGCCAGAGAAAGAGAGAAAAGGACAGAAATAACAAAAAGCAGGTCACCCCCCTTAACACATTGCCTTAAGGCATAACAAGAGTTCCGTCGTAGATTGTACCTATTTGAATCGATATCTAACCTAAACATGGCACTATAATGCTTCATTAAATTCTAGATGCTTCAAAACATCGAAATTCAAAGAGATGTAACTGTTTTATTTGCTCATGACTTTACTGTGCAATAACTGCCCCCCCCCCCTCTCTCTCTCTCTCTCTCTCTCTCTCTCTCTCTCTCTCTCTCTCTCTCTCTCTCTCTCTCTTTTACCCACACTCATTCACCCACACCTCCAACTCTCCTTCCCGTACGTCCACCATCCGCAACCCACCATAACAACTCCCCTTCCCCAGATTTTTTGTTTATACACCTATACCAGCATCCTTCCTCCTCCTCCACACCTCACGTCCGCCACTCGCTACTCCTCCTCCTCCACCTCCCACACGTCTCATAGTTCCCTTCAGTATCCTCATAGCACATCCATCTATTTGTGGAATGATTGAGCTTGATTCATCCGCCACCCAGCAAGACGATTCGGTAAAATTCTAGCGGTGGCTCCAACTGGATTTGGGTATTAAAATGATTTTCATTCGTCTGTATATTTCCTTCTTTATTGGTGTCTTGATATTATAAACCGGGGCAAATTTCGTTTTCAAATTATACTAGGCTAGGTTAGGTCAGGTCAGGTCAGGTCAGGTTGTTAGCTTAGGCTGATTAAAATCTAAATTGCACCAATTCTTAATATCAAATAACATGAAATATAAAGGAAAACTTGGGAATTAAAAAATAATTAATGCCAACAGCGATTTGGAGCCATTGCTAGAATGTTACCAACAATTTTCATCCGCCATCTGTAACCCACCGCAACAATTCCCAGTCTCTCTGTTGTACACCTCCCGACATCCTAACTCCACACCTCCTGACACCAATCCTACACACCTACAGGATTCACCCTAGTTAGTTAGGACTTCAAAGGCTATCAACCCTTCTGGAGTATAAAGCCAGCACACTGTAAGTCCGGAATAGCGTCAGACCTGGAGCCCCTTTACGAGATCTCCACTCCCTTGATACACTCTCCTACTTAAGTATCCTTGTCTGAAACCCGATTGCACATACTAATTCTAAAATTATCCCGCTTGAATGATGGATATAGGAAACGACTTTAGAGCAGTAATTCAGTCGTCAGCACTTTTTCTTTTCAATAGAGTTTAAAGTCAAAGCTGCCTGTAGCGAGTGGTAGAGAGTTATATGCATGGTATGTTGGAGTCAAAAGGTATGGACACATGGTGTTTGAAGGAGTTTAAGCTATATAATAACGAAAAGACTGAGGGAGAGAGTTCCAGAGTTTACTTGTTGAGTGGAAGAATAACTGGGAAAATCGGTTCACTCTTGGGTGAGTTGGATGATCATGCTACACTAACAGCTACGCACTCAATTAAATTAATATCGAACCCAAACATAATAATACAAAGCGTCATTACATTCTAAATGCTGGACTTAGGTTCGAAAAAAAATAATAAAGTGTAACTGCTTTATTGCTCACGAATGTACAGTCGTGGGCAGAAATTTGTTAACCATTTATGGAGGCATAATTAACAAACCTTGACCAAATATTTTGATAAACTGCTTGAGCCGTGAATACAGTTACTGATATTCATAATGTGTTCACCGTCAGGAGCTGTTCAAGTATTCATGACCACGACGTCCGTACCTTCCAATACGCCATCCCCCTATCCCCCCCCCCCCCAACACACACACACACACACACACACACACACACACACACACACACACACACACACACACACACACATTTATTATTCTCGCACTGCCACCATCCGCAACCCACGGCCACAATTCCCCAGTCTCCCTGTTCAGCACCTCCCAACATCCTTCCCCCAAATCAACGAAAAAGATTTTGCATCCCAGGAGCTGGACTGGACGACATTGTGGAAGCCTTCGAAGATACCACAAAGGATGCAAATGAAAATACCCTTTTTGTCATCCATGCTGGTTCAAATGACGTCATGCGCACCAGATCCGAAGAGTTGATGGAGAAATATCGCAAGATGATCCAGCACTACAAAAACAAGTCAAGGAATATCATCATCTCAGGCATTCTCCCCAAGATCGACGCACCTGACAAATTCTACGACAAGGCTTTCAGCACAAATAGCCGACTAAAACATTTGTGTCTGAGGGAAGAAGTTGAATTCATCAACCTCTGGGACAACTTCTACAACCAGCCTACTCTGTTCCGCAAGGATGGCACTCATCCAAACCCTGTGGGTTCAGCACGCATGGGTCGTCTCCTACACGAAGCAGTCCGCAGCCATGGATCAAAAAACGCCATCCGAGAAGAAGCAGCAGTGACATAAATCATCCAACGCCAAAAAAAAACAGAGGCAACCGAGGACCACCAGCGATAAGGACCGAAGACAGCGAGGACCGAGGACAGCCATGAACATAAATGTAGATCCGCCAAGAACCAAAAATATTATTAAAGAGCGTTCCGTGAGTTCTAAAATAACAAATTTAAAGGTTTTCTATGCAAACGCTCGTAGCATACGCAATAAATTTTCAGATTTAGAGGAGCTAGTGTTTACAGAAAATTATGATGTGATTGGCATAACAGAATCTTGGCTCAATACAGAAGATAGAGACTTTTTAGCAGAGTATTCACTTCCCGGTTATGTAATGTTTGAGAAAAGCCGAATAAATCGAAATGGAGGTGGCGTTTTACTTTATATCAAAGAAAGTCTTAACCCTACCCTCTTGTCAAAACCTCAAATTGTAAACGTCGACGCATCTTTTGTGCTAATAAAGAATAATAAAGGTACCAAAATAATACTTGCATTAATATCCAGACCTCCAGCTCAATCAGTGCAAACTGACCGAGAAATTTACGAACAAATTGCAGATGTAAGTAACTCACAAGATACCGTAATTTTTGGTGACTTTAATTTACCTGTGACCAAGTGGGGCGATATTCTTACTTCACACTCCGGACATGACTTGTATACGAACTTGCAAGAGAGTTCGCTTTATCAATTTGTTGGAACGCCGACCCGTGGTAATAACGTTCTTGACATTGTACTTGCAACAAAAGAAGAATTAATAGAGAATTTGAATGTTGGTGATGAATTCAGTAACAGCGACCATCGTACGATAACTTTCACTTTAAAGTTTACTTGTAACGAACCAAATAGTAGCATCGAAAAAGTCCCTAATTTCAAGAAAGCAAACTTCCATAAACTTAGAGCTATGTTTAAAGAAACTGACTGGAGCTTTTTAATTCACAATAACGACATAAATACATCTTGGAAGTTATTCGAAGCCACTTACCTAAAAGCAGTCCAAGACTGCATACCATCGAAAACTCGGCGTCCAGGCCATAATAATAAGCCCAAATGGTGGAATAAAGATATTTCAAACTGCCTGTTTGCTAAAAAATTTGCTAATGATAGATTAAAATCCTCACAAAATGACGAAGAACGGCTGAAATTTGTAGAGCTACGACGCAAAGCCAAAAAGTTAATTAAGCAAAGTAAAAAGACCTTAGAGTTACATATTGCGAATCAAAGTAAACAAACCCGAAAGAATTCTATAGTTATATCAGAAAGAAAAAAGTCGTTACTTCAACTGTTGGACCGTTAGTCGATGAAAATGGAGAATACACCAAAGACGAAGAACAAATGAGTAATGCCCTCAATACCTTCTTTGCATCAGTTTTTACAACAGAAGACCTCAGTGATATCCCTACACCATCGCCGATTCAGATTGATAATTCAGATGTTCTAAGCAATATCACCGTTACAGAGAGAGAAGTATTGAATTGTTTAGATAAACTCAAGGTAAATAAAACGCCAGGACCTGATACAATCTCGCCTAGAGTTCTAAAGGAAGCTAAGGATGAGCTCTCTAAACCACTGACATAACTATTCAATAAATCCTTGCAGTCTGGAACTATGCCCGATCAGTGGAAGCTAGCCAACGTAACACCGATATTCAAAAAAGGCAGCAAATCCCTACCCAGTAACTATCGTCCAATTAGCTTAACCTCAGTTGTATGTAAAATGCTAGAAACGGTCATACGAGACAGACTCGTAAATCACTTAGAGGAAAATAACATACTTAAAGATACTCAACACGGCTTTCGTAAAAAACGTTCCTGTTTAACAAACCTCTTAGACTTCTTCCACGATATCCTCAACCTCTACGATGAGAGTAAAGCTGTAGATATTATATACCTTGATTTTCAAAAGGCCTTTGACAAAGTTCCCCACAAACGTTTTACTGCTAAAACTAAAAGCGCATGGAATACAAGACGGTGTGTTGAAATGGATAGAAAATTGGCTCAGCGACAGAAAGCAAAGAGTAGTCATAAACGGTAAGGCATCAAATGGACCAATGTATGTAGCGGGGTACCCCAGGGATCGGTACTAGGACCAATTCTCTTTCTAATTTACATCAACGACATAGATGAGGGTCTCACCTGTACAATCTCAAAATTTGCTGACGATACAAAAATTGCAAATAGCGTACTCTCAAAAGAACAAGTTGACGATATGCAACACAATCTAGATAAATTGTCATGTTGGGCCCAAATTTGGCAAATGAGTTTCAATGCGGATAAATGTAAAGTACTACATATCGGATACCTAAATGAGAAAGCAAACTATTCGATGAATGGCACTCAGCTTAAGAATGTAAACAGAGAAACCGATCTGGGAGTAACAATATCGAGTAACCTAAAACCGAGTCAACAATGTTCAGAAGTTGTTAAGAAGGCAAACAAAATAATTGGCTTTATAGGCAGGTCATTTGAGCATAAATCCAAAGAAGTTATCCTAACCCTTTACAATTCATTAGTCCGCCCTCTTCTGGAATACTGCGTTCAATCCTGGTGCCCTTATTACCAAAAAGATATAAACAAGCTAGAACGAGTTCAACGTAGAGTTACCAAAATGATACCTAGCCTAAAGAACAAACCATACGAAGAGCGTCTTAGAGAATTAAATCTATTTCCTTTAACCCAGCGCAGATTAAGAGGTGACTTAATTCAAGTGTTCAAAATCATCAAAGGCATCGACAATATGAACTGTAGTAAGTACTTCACTATCGACCAATCTAATTACACGCGGGGAAACGGTTGCAAAATTATTGGTAAATCTTTTAACTCTCACGAATCTAAGAATTTCTTCTTCAATCGAGTTGTCAACTTGTGGAATGGGCTTCCCCGAAACGTTTATAGACTGCATCACCGTTGATTCATTTAAACTCCGCCTAGACAAATATCTCGCATCAAACCCGCGACTGACTGCGTTTGTAAATGAATAACTTTATTTTATCCCCCCCTCAGTTACTAACCCATCTGTCCCCTACTAACTTCCTAATCCTGCCACGGACATTAGTTCCAGGGCAGTAATTCCCTTTCCAATGTTCCCTTACCCACTCTAAACCACTGTTTGGACACTTGATCCTCAGTGTTTTGGAGGACAAGCAACCTAGAAGGGTCACTAGATCTGTTGTTGCTTGATTTCCTTTGTACTCCTTTGTACTCCTTTGTACTCCTTTGTACTCCACACCTCTTGTTAAGTGGAGATATCCACTTGAGGGACTTTATTCTTGACCCCTTTCTCCCTCATGTCTAGCCCCGTTGCTTTTAAGATTTTAAGAAGTTCGCCCCATTAGTTTGGCGATTTTAAGAATTTACGCCCCATTTGTCAATTTTAAGATCTTTCGTGCCATTTAGGTGTCGATTTTATCCTGGCGAGCGATAGCGAGCCTGTAATTTAAGAGTAATCGGCCTTCGCCCGGGACATTTTTCTACCGAAACATGTGCAAATTTATCTTGAAAGGGGGTCAAGGGGGTGACATTTTTAGATTGCTGGAGGAGTAGGAAACAAACTAAAAACTTCCCCTTAAATGTTCTATACACTTCTAGGATTCACTCTCCCACAACTCTGGATATTCTCCTGTGAACCTCCTTTGCGTGAACCTTCTATTTTGAGCGTGATAGGTGTTGACTAACCCCCTCCTCCCCCCGCACTGCCAGACACCTCCCCCGTCAATTATTTTCAACACACACTCACTACCTGTTATCAATGGCCGAGCTCTCACACAGGCGGACGAATCTTGTGTTCCAGTCGTGTGGTAAACTGGCTTCAGGGGAGATGGGCCGTTTTGGGGGCTATTAATTTATGTATTCCTATATTTCTTAGTTTATTGGCTAGACCTCCATCAAGCTTAGAAAAACACCCCGTTTTCAAGATAAATTTGTACATTTTTCGGTAGAAAAATTTCCCGGTCGAAGGCCGGTTCCTTTTCAAATTTCAGGCTCGGTATCGCTCGCCAGGAAAAGATTAACACCTAAATGGTACGAAAGTTCTTAAAATTGATAACGAAATGGGATGAAATATGTTAAAATCGCCAAACTAATGGACCGAACGTCATATAGTCTCAAAACAAATGGGGTTTAACACGAGGGAGAAAGGGGTCCAGGAACAGCCCATCTCCCCTTAACCCCTTCTGTACCGGCGATGTCCTTTTATCTTTACTCTGGCTACTGTTATATGATTTTATTCAGCTTAAAAAAGGCCTCCAGCATATAACAGGCTATACACTATCTCACTTAACCCTTTTTTACTTTCTTTCTCACAAACACTGTACTTAGCTGAAATTACTTACGACAGCATATCAAATTTCACCCTTCACAAGTTTTCAAAATCAAACATTGCCTCTTCGAACTTGCACCGACCATGTAACCAACCCCTTTGGTACGATAGGGCTGTTGTTGCTTGATTTCCTTTGTACTCCTTTGACATTGCCTCGTTTACCTTTTAGTCCTGGCTAACATTAGACGATTGTATGCAGATTACAGAGGTACTATTTTATGCATTTGGTTTATTGAGATAATATATGGTATAGTCCTGTGTAGCGGGTAGACCTGTACTTATATATGGTATAGTCCTGTGTAGCGGGTGGTAGACCTGTACTTATATATGGTATAGTCCTGTGTAGCGGGTGGTAGACCTGTACTTATATATGGTATAGTCCTGTGTAGCGGGTGGTAGACCTGTACTTATATGGTATAGTCCTGTGTAGCGGGTGGTAGACCTGTACTTATATATGGTATAGTCCTGTGTAGCGGGTGGTAGACCTGTACTTATATCTCAATAATCTGGTAATGTTACAATATATTTTTACATTTTACATTAATAAATAGTCCACTAATATACTTGGTTAGGTTAGATTAAAGATATTGTACACCGTTTCTTAGTAAATAGGCATCTGAAAAACAGTTCCTCCCGCTACCCAGGATCTTACCTAATATTTACCCCTTTGACTCCTAGAGGTATATGATGAACCGAATTATATGTAATGTATAATGTTTGTGGCAATAAACTCTTTTGAATTGAAGTGAATTGAATTATAAGTAAATGAATATCGTTTAATGGTAGCCAGAATAAAACACAAATTTAGTCATCGTGCTGAAAGAGTTAAATTCAGCGTGACTTTCAAAACACTGGACCTCTACTAATTAGACAGAGCCTTAAGGGGGCCTACCTTGCTTTGTTTCTCTTGTTTTCCCTCTCTCTTTGGCTTGTATCCATTCGGCCCCATGCAGCCTACTGTTTTAAGACGTTTACCCCCATCCAGGTCTCAAAATATTTTCCTGGCTAGCGGTAGCGAGCCAGCATATATATAGCCTATATATATTTTTGTTTTGACAGCAAGCAAAATGTTTACATGTTTAGAACATTTCTCCGGCGAAGCCGGATTTCTCCATACAATGCTGGCTCTCTATCGCTCGCCAGGAAGAAATTAACACCTGGATGAGGATAAACGTCTTAAAACAGTTGGCTGAATGGGGCAGAATGGATACAAGCCAGGGAAAGAGAGAAAAGGAGAGAAATAAAAAAAACGCAGGTGACCCCCCTTAAACAAACCAGTCCCCCACTCAGCATTTCACTGTGATCACCATACGATACAAAACAAAACACTCCTGTGGGCAACAACCAGTATAACAAACGGGATTATTTCGTGGACAGCGGAGAAGGACTTGTTAGAGACAAAGATCCTCCACTCTATACGTAATGAGGTCACCTTTCAGAAACACAGGAAAATAGCGGGGCACATGGTAGAGCGCATACCTCCGCTTACGCTGCCTTTAATGCGCAACAGTGACGCCAGTGAAACATATGATCCGGATCGCCTCCTAAATTGAATAAGGTCTCCCGTGGCTCATATTTTATCTGCACAACAAATTTCGTGAAAATTGGCTCATAACTCATGGATAGCCTCCAAAAATAAATCACTTTTTTCCTTTACTCATATCCTATCTGCCCACCAAAGTTTGTGAAAATACGTTCATCAATTTGTGAGATATGTTGTTAAAAAGAAAACATAGACACGCACACCTTACGGGACTAAAACATAACCTCCGTCCAACTTCATTGTCGGAGGTAATAATACAATGAACTTAGACGCGGTATGTAAATAAGCCAATGAAGACCTTCAAAAAGTTTACCATTGGCTTTAAGGGGAGATGGGCGTATTTATTTGCTCATGTATGTAGAATTTTATTATGTTATTACTCCCTCGACCTCCTTCAAGCTTAAAAACCCTCGAAGATCATTTAAAAAAAAAAATCGATAGAAAAATGTCTTGGCCGAAGGCCGATTTCTTTTAAACTATCGCTCGCCAGGAAAAAAACTACACCTAGATGATATGAAAAGTCTTAATGGTGACGAAGAAATGGGGGGAAAGGTCTTAAGATCGCCAAATTAATGAGTCAAAATTCTTATAATATGGAAAATAATGGGGGATAAACATGAGGAAGAAGGGGGACCAGAAAAAACAGCCCATCTCTTCTTAATCGAGTAACTATATACTTAGGCTAGAAATTGTAATCCCTAACCTCTGTAATTAAAAAAAAGTCATCAAATGGTTTGTAAATTACCGCACCTATATAATACCCTGGCTGGTCTTCTTAAGGGGGGTCACCTGCTTTTTTTCTCTTTCTCTCCTTTTCCCTCTTTCTCTGGCTTGTATCCATTCGGCCCCATCCAGCCAACTATTTTAAGACGTTTATCCCCATCCAGATGTCGATTTCTTACTGGCGAGCGAAAGCGACCCAGCATTGTATGGAGAACTCCGGCTTCGCCGGAGAAATTTTTCTATCGAAAAATTTATAAATTTCGCTGCTGTCCAAACAAAAATATATATATGCTGGCTCGCTACCGCTCGCCAGGAAAATATTGACACCTGGATGGGGTAAACGTCTTGAAACAGTAGGCCGAATGGATACAAACCAAAGAGAAAGGGAGAGAAAGAGAAAAACAGCGAGGTGGGCCCCCTTAAGTGGTATAAATATTCGTTCATTTCGTTAGTTGTAAAGGTTAGTGGTAAAGCATATTGGCCTAATTAGAATTACTAGAAATCCATTGACACGAGTAGGTCAGAACTATTATATGATATTATTATTATATTATTATTATGTTATATTATATTACGTTGCGAAATGATGACAGTGATCAATTTAAACTCGCTACAATAACAAACCTACGTTATAGTGTTTGTATGTATGTATGTATGTGTGTATATACTGGCGGACATACCCCATTATTTTTATATATTTTTTGTATTACATTTCTTTTGTTTAGGTTTTATTTATTTTTTTTAATTGGGGGTGGCCGACTCGAGACAGAGCCCGAACAAGGGACATCACAACACAACAGACAAACAAAATGAAAACACCAAATCACACGCCTTAGTTGCATGTGTAATATAGAACAAACTGGAACGCATACCCAGAGCGTAATGTTCAACGTAATAATTCAATCGTTTTTTCAAGGTTTTTTGGAACATCTTTACGATTCTTATATATGTTTTCTGTAGTGGATGCCAAAATAGTAAAGCTTTCTGTAACGTGTTTAAGGGGGAAGTTTTTTTTTTCGGTCCTTGGTCCTTTGATCAGTGTGAAAAAAAGGTGCAATCGTGGGTGAGAGCTACACAAACTTGCAATCTGTGTATTGAACTCCTACGGGACAACTCTCTCTCTCTCTCTCTCTCTCTCTCTCTCTCTCTCTCTCTCTCTCTCTCTCTCTCTCTCTCTCTCTCTCTCTCTCTCTCTCTCTCTCTTCTCTCTCTTCTCTCTTCTCTCTCTCCTCTCTATCTTCTCTCTCTCTTCTCTCTTTCTCTCTTCTCTCTCTCTACTCTCTCTCTCTCATCTCTCTCTCTCTCTCTCTCTCTCTCTCTCTCTCGCTCGCTCGCTCGCTCGCTCTCGCTCTCCGATATGCAAGAAGGGTAGCAAGGCCAAAGCGAGTAATTACAGACCAATTAGTCTAACTTCAATTGTAGGAAAAATCATGGAAAAAATCCTTAGAGATAAGATAGTAGATTCCCTCGAATCAAACAACCTAATCAAAAATAGTCAACACGGCTTTAGATCAAATAAGTCATGCCTAACAAATTTGATTGAATTTTATAACAAACTATTCACATATAACGACATGACGAAATCACTAGATATAATCTTCTTGGACTTTCAAAAAGCTTTCGACAAGGTGCCTCACCGAAAACTATTGGCTAAACTGGAGAGGATAGGTATCAAAGGTGAAATTCATTCTTGGATAAAAAATTGGCTTACAGACAGAAGACAGAGAGTGGTGATAAATGGAGTGGGAGCCTGTCACTAGTGGAGATCCACAGGGTTCAGTCCTTGGACCGGTCCTGTTTCTCATTTACATTAACGATATTGATGTAGGGGTAAACAACACCATTTCCAAATTCGCCGACGATACAAAAATAGAAAATACAGTCCTGAACGAAGATGATAGAAATGCGTTGCAATCTGATTTAAACAAGATATCAGAGTGGTCGAAAAAATGGCAGATGCCCTTCAATGTCGATAAATGTCAGGTGCTGCAGGTTGGTAGCAGAAATATGAAATACAAATACGAAATGAATGGCAAACAAATAAAAACCGCAACGGTAGTAAAAGACCTAGGGTACTAATATCTGAAAACCTAAAAACTTCCGACCAATGTATAGCAGCTGCAAATAAGGCAAACATAGCATTGGGCTTTATTAAACGAAAATTTACATATAAACATGAGAACGTAATAGTGCCACTGTTCAAAAGTATGGTGAGGCCCCACCTTGAATATGGTGTGCAGTTCTGGTCACCTTATCTGATCAAGGACATTGTAAGACTCGAGTCAGTACAGCGTAGAGCGACGAAGATGATACCCTCATTAAGAAATAAACCATATGAAGAAAGACTTAAACGATTGAACCTGTTCTCATTAAAAAAGAGGAGGTTGAGGGGTCAGCTTATTGAGTGCTTTAAGATACTAAAAGGTTTCGACAAAGTCGATGTAAATGAACTATTCACATTAAACAATACTAATCAAACTCGCGGAAATGGAATGAAATTAAAACCAAAAAGGCAAACCTAGATGTCACAAAGAGTTTCTTCACCTACAGTGTGGCGACAGAGTGGAATAAACTACCAGCGAGAGTGGTGGAGAGCGACACAATAAACGCTTTCAAGGGAAGGCTTGACCTCCATCTGCAGAGGGCTGGGGTGATATGAAAAAAAAAAAAAAAAAATGTATGTGTATGTGTGTGCACTGTACAGTATGTATATATATGTATGTATGTGTATATGTGTATGTATGTGTGTATGTGTGTATATATATGTACCGGTGTATATATATATATATATATATATATATATATATATATATAGTTTGTAAGGCCAGACTGCCTAGTAAGGACCTTGAGGTCTGTGTATCTATGTAGCTCTATGTAGCTCTCTCTCTCTCCCTCCTCATTTGAGGTCATTTGAGCATAAATCCAAAGAAGTTATCCTAACCCTTTACAATTCATTAGTCCGCCCTCTTCTGGAATACTGCGTTCAATCCTGGTGCCCTTATTACCAAAAGATAAACAAGCTAGAACGAGTTCAACGTAGAGTTACCAAAATGATACCTAGCCTAAAGAACAAACCATACGAAGAGCGTCTTAGAGAATTAAATCTATTTCCTTTAACCCAGCGCAGATTAAGAGGTGACTTAATTCAAGTGTTCAAAATCATCAAAGGCATCGACAATATGAACTGTAGTAAGTACTTCACTATCGACCAATCTAATTACAAGCGGGGAAACGGTTGCAAAATTATTGGTAATCTTTTAACTCACACGAATCTAAGAATTTCTTCTTCAATCGAGTTGTCAACTTGTGGAATGGGCTTCCCCGAAACGTTATAGACTGCATCACCGTTGATTCATTTAAACTCCGCCTAGACAAATATCTCGCATCAAACCCGCGACTGACTGCGTTTGTAAATGAATAACTTTATTTTATCCCCCCCTCAGTTACTAACCCATCTGTCCCCTACTAACTTCCTAATCCTGCCACGGACATTAGTTCCAGGGCAGTATTTCCCTTTCCAATGTTCCCTTACCCACTCTAAACCACTGTTTGGACACTTGATCCTCAGTGTTTTGGAGGACAAGCAACCTAGAAGGGTCACTAGATCTGTTGTTGCTTGATTTCCTTTGTACTCCTTTGTACTCCTCCAGTGTTTCAACTTTTCTCTCCCACCCTCTGAATGTCACAACCTCCAGGTCATAAAATCATATTCTTATTCGTCCCATTTTCTTTCATTTTATTGTTTGTGTCTGTGATGACGTCTGTTGTTCTTTTTTTATATATATACAGTATAGGGTAATATTGGATGATTTAAAAGTATAAAAAACGGTATGAAAAGGGTATAAAAGATCATTGGGTATCTTGATGGATATATTACCTTCCTGTCTATGTATAAGATGGGTAACCACTAATATACCTTAAGGGGGGTGACCTGCCTTTTTTGTATCTTCTTTTCTCTCTTGCTCTGGCTTGTATCCATTCGGCCCCATTTAGCCTACTGTTTTAAGCCGTGTATTCCCATCCAGGTGTTGATTTCTTCCTGGTGAGCATTAGCGAACCAGCATTGTATGGAGAAATCCGGCTTCGCCAGATAAATGTTTCTATCGAAAAATGTACAAATGTAGCCTGCTGTCAAAAACATTTGTTTTTAAATATGCTGGTTCGCTACCGCTCGCCAGGAAAAAAACGACACCTGGATGGGGATAAACGTCTTAAAACAGTAGGCTGAATGGGGCCGAATGGATACAACCCAGAGAGAGAGAGAAAAGGAGAGACAATAAGCAGGTCACCCCCTTTAAGAAGGTCCTATGATATTTAGATGTTATACAGTATTGAGTGTTTACCCCCATAATGGCATAGTGATAAATAATAAACTACAGATCGTCTAATGGTAACCAGAATAAGATTACAACTAAGTTATGGTGTTGAAGGAGTTAACGTAGATGACGCAATATATATTGTTACGTATCTTGATCCTCAAGTGGTTAACTTGATGAATCTAGATAGCACAGAGATATATATTAAGGTATCAGTCAGCTGAAGGCAAAACAAAAGTAAAATCTAATCAAATCATTTCCTGTTGTTGCTTCCTTTCCTTTTGGATCTTAGGACTTAGTATCCTTTATTGACTGATACTCTTTAATTATGAAAAATACTGAAACTAATTAAAGTCATGTAGTATTTATAAAGAATTATTATTTAACCGAAGCTTAGTAGGCTATGGTTATGAACCGAATAAGTTATAGCTAAAGAAGGACTATTAATTTTATAAAAAGTCTTGAAAGATAAATATTAAAGTAAGAATATTTCTGTCTCTTACCCTTTTTGAAATGAATAGATAGTTTTCTTATATGTCCTTTTATTTATATTTAATGTAATTATTCTTGGTTCTTGTCTTACGTTAACAATATTATATTATTATCATCAGGATTAATATCAAAGTCACATAAAAAGTTAGATATATATTTAATAATTAGTTAAATGTATTTCTTAACCACGTAACAATGAGGTTTAATTAGGAGTAAATTAAGTTACAGGATCGCTTCATAGATTCGATTCAGGTCTCACTCAAATAATATGAAAAGCAAAAATAATATTTTGAAGCTAAAAGAATTTTCTTCAGCTTAGGAAATCACTAGAAGTAATATTAACACAGCCATGTTAGTCTAAGGCGATATTACTAATATGAGACAATAGCATCACCGTACTAAGCACCGTTAAGCAATGTAAGCTTAATTAAAAGAAAATGAAAGAACTCGTAAGTATTAATCTAAAACAATAGTATTACTTTCATCATAACCCAATTACTTAAAGAGTTGCTTTAGTCCACAAGTTAGTCAACTAAAATAGTTAAGTACATAATAATAGCGTTAACGTTAATTCCCAATCAAATAGTTAAGCACATAATAGTAGCGTTAACGTCAATTCGCAATCAAATAGTTAAGTACACAATAATAGCGTTAACGTCCCAATCACATATCTCACTAACCAACATAACGTAAGTGTTTACACGGAACACACTTAACACACACATATATAATCTGACTGACAGTCACAATCCCATTATAATACTTCACCCCGTCTTCCTCCAGCTGCAAGTTCACCTTCCCCAACTCCAAATGAGACTGATTTGAATGCCCACTACTCGGGTCTTATATACTAAACAATGATGGTGTAGGAACGAATCAGGAGGCGGGGGGTGGTGCCCGCTCCAATCACAGCTCCTCGAGTTGCATAGCAGGTGCATGGTCCAATCACAGCTCCTGGCGTCGAACATACGTCATAACGTCGGGTCATCGGAGTAGTTTGCAGGGTCCCCTATGACTCACGCAGGTGTGAAGGCTTGTCTGCTGGTATGCGGGCGAGCTGGTTTCCCACTCGCTAGTTCGCTCGCTAGTCTGCTTCGCCGTTTGGGTAGTTTGACTCCTTCAACTCTAATTCTAACTCTTAAATTAACATACAGGGCTCCGTATGTCAGAATATATATAAGTGTAACTCCTAAAGCCGGTATCACACGAGCGCTTTTTCCCTCAACATTTATCCTCAGCTCCTGTTCTTCTGTCTGGCAGCTTATGAGTTCAACCTTTACAATATTTCGGTCTCCTAAATTAATCTATCATCAGTCTATTTTCCGATACCAGTGTAAAATAGTCAGAAATGTTGCCAGAATTTTTTTATCATCAAATATATATAGTAGTAGTTGTACTTATATACTATTATTTAAATACTAATACGAAATAATTATTATTATAATAATAATTATTATTATTATTATTATTAGTAGTAGTAGTAGTAGTAGTAAAATGTTATTAGTGTGTATTAACCATTGCATTAACCCCTTGAAGCTCTGACGCGTTTTAGGAGTTTATTTTGGCTATCATTAGACGATTTCATGCAGCTTGGGAAGGATCTGTGGGTATTCAAAGGGTAAATACTATCTCAATCAACCCTCTGACTTCCATATACCCTTCTTAATCTGAATAAAATCGTCTAATAATTATCAGTGAACAGGAAAGAAATTCGTATTGGATCTTGAAAGGGTTAATATGAAAAAAATATCATCATGAAAACCAGCTATATTTATTACTGACCGCCAAGCCTTTAAGGGGAGGTTTTTAGTATGTGTTCTACTCCTCCAGCAATCTTAAAATTTCACCCCCTTGACCCTCTTTCAAGATAAATTTGTACATTTTTCGGTAGAAAAATGTCCTGGCTGAAAGCTGATTCCTCTTATATTACAGGCTAGCTATCGCTCGCCAGGATAAAATCGACACCTAAATGGCACGAAAGGTCTTAAAATTGACAGAAATGGGTCTAAAGTTCTTAAAATCGTCAACATAATGGGGCGAACGTGTTAAACTTAGAAAAGCAATGGGGCTAAACATGAGGGAGAAAGGAGTCAAGAAAAAATCCCTCAAGTGCAAATCTGCCCTTAACTATGACCTTTCTGGAAGTGTCGTCAAAGATGTGTCCGTGGGAGTGAGTGCCGCTGACATATACCGGTACTGTACAGTATACTGTATACCTGTATACCTGTATACCTTAGTGGTGGTGTCGCTAGGGTGATGGGCAGAGAGGGATGGTGTACTGTGTGGACGCTCACAACTCTTGGCCTTTTGTGGTTGCTATCTATATCTGTTTATTTGTCTGTTTCGTGCTTACCTATCTATCTGTATCTATCTATCTATCCTTACATGCAATTCGTTTATATATATATACAGTATATATACTGTATATATACAGTATATATACAGTATATATATATATATATATATATATATATATATATATATATATATATATATATATATAATTATGTACAGTAATATATATCAGGGTTGGTTGATTTTAATCACATATTTAAATAATTATTTAAATATAAAAATGCAACTATTGTTTTTAAATCATTACCTTATCATTATTTTAAAAAGAGAGGGGAAAGAATGAAAATTAAATAAATTGGTTTTATGAACACTAATTTTATTATTGTAGTATAATTAGATCATAATGAGTGGTGCGGGGGAATAAACTTTTAAATAAACTGTCTTCGTGGTCCAATGCATAAGTGTGTTGATTTTCGGTGTGAGCATCCTAGGTTCGAGTCCCCGGACTGCCACATGTGTTTGTTAATTTCATTAATCGAGTTTAGGAGTAAAGTTGGTTGGTGGAGAGAACATAATAAATAAATACCAAATTGCCGTTTGCCTGTTTTCGCAGCAGATTTTTGTGTTTTCTTTATTATAAATATGGTTTTGTTGTACTGTACAAAATCCACACTATTATAACCAAAAAATTTAATTTGCATGTTACTTCTGTTTGTAAAAAGTCAGTGATTTTAACCAAAGTTGAATTTGCAATATGATAATCAAACAACATATAATTATCTTGTTTAACTGCCGAAGTAATTATTACTATAGTGGAATTAGCATTATCAAGAAATAGTTTAGATAGATTTAAACCGATACCCATAATAGTACAAATTATTTTGTCATAATGTTTATTATCCAGAGTTTGCTACACGAAATTTTTTACCTAGACAGAAAATCAGAAGACTCAGAACGTCTCTATCTATCTATCTATTGCCTGACGCCGTGATCCCCGAAGGGGTGACCACGAACGAACCGCCCCCATGCACCTCTGTCCCCAGTCAGTCGACGCCCCTCCCCCCAACCAGCACAGCCTTCGTTCATGTACTTCTCACTCCATCCTTCCACCTCTCATTCGGTCTACCTCTCCCTCTCTGTCCCTCCACCTCGCTCTCATACACCCTCTTAGTCATTCTCTCGCTTTCCATACATTCCATATGGCCGAACCATCTCAAGTTGTTCCTTTTCACACTTTCCAGCACATCTACCTCCACACCACACCTCCTTCTTACTTCCTCATTAGTCTGTCTATCCCTCCATGTAACTCCGCACGCACTCCTTAAGTAATTCATTTCCACTGCTCTCACTCTTGGTCTGAGTCTCTCAACCAACGTCCATGCTTCGCTTCCGTAAGTCAGTGTCGGGATTACCACACTGTCATGCAATGATTTCTTCACTTCCATACTGACCACCCTATTTCTTGTTACTGCTTTTAGCGTTCCTACAACCCTCTTCCCCTGTTGTACCCTCTCCCGCACTTCTTCATTCATAGTCCCATCTTTACTCAACACATTGCCCAGATACTTAAAAGAGTTGACGATCTCCATAGCCTGACCGTTCAGCTTCACCTCACACTCTGTGACTTCACCCCTTTCGAAGACTATAACCTTGCTCTTCCCCGCATTTACCTTCAAATTCCGTTTTTCGCACACTGTTCCAAACTCATTTACCAGACCCTGCAACTCCCATTCATTATCACTCATCAGAACTGTATCATCCGCAAACAGCAGTATAGGTAGCTTCCACTCAATTCCCTCCATTTTCAGTGATACACCAACATCCACTGCTCTTGACAGTATTTCTTTCATGACTCCATCCATATATACAGTAAACAACCACGGGGACATCACACACCCCTGTTTCAAACCAACTCAGAATGTAAGATTGTTTTTTAGGACAACAGGAGGAACACCATCTGGCCCATATGACTTCTTGGTATTAAGCCCAGTGACAGCACAAAATACATATTTATATGTGATTAAGATATTAGGCATAAGCAAATTAGAGGGAGGTAGAGAGCAAGGAATAGCACTGGAATCATCCAAGCTAGAGTTTGTAGCAAAGATATGAGCAGAATGTTTTGCTTTCTCAGAGGAAGATGTGACTGGTGCCATCGGAGTTAAAAGGTGAAGGGAAAGACGAGGGAATAAAATTGCTGGAAAATGTTCTGGCTAGGTGCCAGGACAATTGCAAAGAACTAGAGTTAGACATTTCAATGTATTTATTATTTAAGATTTTTTTTTTTTTGGTAAGTTGAAGTCATATTTTGCCTTGATTCTTGTTAAACAAGATTCTTGAATTTGAAGGGATTTGTACTGACTGCATGCTTCCTCCTTATTATAGACAGCAGCAGAACAAGCATGTGTAAAACAAGAATTATCTGCATTATGTTAAGATAACAAATATTAAAATGATGCCTCCATACCCGATATGATTACCTCAGTAATACGTTCAGCACACACGCCAATGGTCCCGGCCACGGAATCATAAATCATTTCAAGCCAAGCGGAATAAAAGAACTACTGCCAAAGAGCTTCACACTGACAGCAGAGCCAAACTGCCGTAAGCTGGGAGAATCAGATGGCTCTCACTTAATTGATTAAAATGTAGGTCGAATATATCAGAAAATATATTAATATCAAAGTTAAATTCAAAACTGTCCAGCCATAACGAGTAGCCGGTAAGATCGCTCGAGTATATAAAGTTAAAGGTCAGCCTAGATAAATTGTAATATGTGGCATAAAGGCCACATAGAGGAATATGGGATCACCTGGGAGATGACATTACTGGGGTCTTATAGATCACTGAACACCATAAGGTTCTGTAGAGAGGGAAGGCTAAGGCTCGCCGCTCTCTCTCTCTCTCTCTCTCTCTCTCTCTCTCTCTCTCTCTCTCTCTCTCTCTCTCTCTCTCTCTCTCTCTCTCTCTCTCTCTCTCTCTCACACCTTCGGATTTTGACACCGTAATTAGTCCTCCAGAAACACCACCACCACCTGTTGCCAGACCTAAATATAGCCAACACACTTCCTCCATTTCCACCTCCAGCTTTTCCTCTTTCGTATTGTCTTGTATCTTTGTTTTATTATTGTTTGTTGCAGTTTTTAAGCGATTTTATTTGTTGCCCTTAGCCCATTTTATACCAGCGACGTCTGTTACATTATAGTCTTGTTATATTTATAGGATATTTTGCAGCTTATGAAGGATATGTGGTAGTTAAAAGGGTTAAGAGAGATAGTTCGAAGCCTGTTAAATGCTGGAGGCTCTTTTTAAACTGAATATAATCGTCTAATAGTAGCCAGAATATAGTTGAAAGGACGGCACCGGTACATAAGCGGTTAAGCTAAAGAAACTCCTTCCTAGACCCCTCTCGCTATCGCTCGTCAAGAAAAAATTGTCACCTGAATTGAATGTAACGTCTCATGCGTTTTTGTTTCATCTGTGAAGCCAATCATTTAGGTACAGTCAGATGCCATAATTTCCAAACCGACTCTAATCATAATTCGTAGACCCCTGTGGTTTTAACTATCTGGATTGATTTTTGGATAAAATTATATTTTCAATAACTATACTCTCTTCCATTTCATCTGACGGTAAATTGAATCCCTTAGAAGATAATTGTTCGATACTTAATGGGAAAATATCAAACCACTATGTCTCTGCATCATATTAAGACCAAGTGTATTTAATTATCACCATATTTCAATACAAAATCTTCAAAATAACTGAGAAATCTTGATGGGAACTTTGCAATTTACCGTCAATTGAAAACAAACAGGGTATAGTATAGTTATGTAGTTGAGGTATAGAAAAATATATCCATAAATTCGTTCTCAGAGATATACTTCCATAATTAGAAATAGTTAAAGTCCACGAATGTTTATGAGTGGGCTAGAGACTATGGTATCCGAGTGTACATGTAGTGGGCTAGAGACTATGGTATCCGAGTGTACATGTAGTGGGGTAGAGACTATGGTATCCGAGTGTACATGTAGTGGGCTAGAGACTATGGCATCCGAGTGTACATGTAGTGGGGTAGAGACTATGGTATCCGAGTGTACATGTAGTGGGGTAGAGACTATGGTATCCGAGTGTACATGTAGTGGGCTAGAGACTATGGTATCAGAGTGTACATGTAGTGGGGTAGAGACTATGGTATCCGAGTGTACATGTAGTGGGCTAGAGACTATGGTATCCGAGTGTACATGTAGTGGGGTAGAGACTATGGTATCCGAGTGTACATGTAGTGGGGTAGAGACTATGGTATCCGAGTGTACATGTAGTGGGCTAGAGACTATGGTATCCGAGTGTACATGTAGTGGGGTAGAGACTATGGTATCCGAGTGTACATGTAGTGGGCTAGAGACTATGGCATCCGAGTGTACATGTAGTGGGGTAGAGACTATGGTATCCGAGTGTACATGTAGTGGGTAGAGACTATGGTATCCGAGTGTACATGTAGTGGGCTAGAGACTATGGCATCCGAGTGTACATGTAGTGGGGTAGAGACTATGGTATCCGAGTGTACATGTAGTGGGGTAGAGACTATGGTATCCGAGTGTACATGTAGTGGGCTAGAGACTATGACATCCGAGTGTACATGTAGTGGGGTAGAGACTATGACATCAGAGTGTACATGTAGTGGGGTAGAGACTATGGTATCCGAGTGTACATGTAGTGGGGTAGAGACTATGGTATCCGAGTGTACATGTAGTGGGCTAGAGACTATGGTATCCGAGTGTACATGTAGTGGGGTAGAGACTATGGTATCAGAGTGTACATGTAGTGGGCTAGAGACTATGGCATCCGAGTGTACATTTAGTGGATTAGAGACTATGGTATCCGAGTGTACATGTAGTGGGCTAGATACTATGGTATCAGAGTGTACATGTAGTGGGGTAGAGACTATGGTATCCGAGTGTACATGTAGTGGGCTAGAGACTACTAGACATCCGAGTGTACATTTAGTGGGCTAGAGACTATGGTATCCGAGTGTACATGTAGTGGGGTAGAGACTATGGTATCCGAGTGTACATGTAGTGGGCTAGAGACTATGGTATCCGAGTGTACATGTAGTGGGGTAGAGACTATGGTATCCGAGTGTACATGTAGTGGGCTAGAGACTATGGTATCCGAGTGTACATGTAGTGGGGTAGAGACTATGGCATCCGAGTGTACATGTAGTGGGGTAGAGACTATGGTATCCGAGTGTACATGTAGTGGGCTAGAGACTATGGTATCCGAGTGTACATGTAGTGGGCTAGAGACTATAGCATCCGAGTGTACATGTAGTGGGGTAGAGACTATGGTATCCGAGTGTACATGTAGTGGGCTAGAGACTATGGTATCCGAGTGTACATGTAGTGGGCTAGAGACTATGGCATCCGAGTGTACATGTAGTGGGCTAGAGACTATGGTATCCGAGTGTACATGTAGTGGGTTAGAGACTATGGCATCAGAGTGTACATGTAGTGGGGTAGAGACTATGGTATCAGAGTGTACATGTAGTGGGGTAGAGACTATGGTATCCGAGTGTATATGTAGTGGGGTAGAGACTATGGCATCAGAGTGTACATGTAGTTGGGTAGAGACTATGGTATCCGAGTGTACATGTAGTGGGCTAGAGACTATGGTATCCGAGTGTACATGTAGTTTGCTCTTTACTGAACAACATGTAAATTAAGAGGAAATACAGTATGTCAAATGTTTATTGTAGCCTTGGTGTCAAACCGAAGAAAGTTTGTTTGAAGATTTGGATGAATGTGAGAAGGACTGCAAGAAAATTAAAAGGAAATCGCATTGTTTTGGCCATTCTATCACTTCAAAACACATTATTTTAACTATAAACCACAATATAATTTAGACATATACAATAATAAAAGAATAAAATTAATATACTCGTTTTCGTGATTGTAGCCTTGGTGGTGCAGTGATTTCCATGTTGGGTGTGAACAGTGACGCAGAATTCCTTTGATCTGACGAGGGAGATATGCTTAATAAAAAAATAGATATGCAAAAGAGACAAAGCGGGGGATCGAACACATGAGCGTAGGCATTAGGCAAGACCAGACACACATAAGACACCCGGAAAGACAACATACACTTAGGAATATACCGTGAGAGCAGATAAGACGGAAATGATCATTGATGCTAGACAGGAGGTATAATATTATGTACAGTTGCCCACAAAAGTTCTGTTCCTCATCGTGATCTTATGTATGAAAATAAGATCGTATGAATGAATTGCGCGTGTGGTTTCTTTTAACCCTTTCACGCACATATTACGCAGAGGTTGCCAGATTAGCAATAAGAAATAGAGTTCTCTCACTCTTATAATTACCTCTCCAAAATTAGTTTTCTGCCCACAACTAACTCAAAGACAACTGCAGAGGTTGAAGTAACTAAACTAAAGGTTTCTAAATACCTCTGATGGTAACAAAGGCTTTAAAGTATCCCTAATAGGCTCAAAATCGCGTCATTTGTCGGAGAGGGTTAATTATCAGTTATAACTAGTCAGTTGAGTTAACCACTGTGTAAGAAAATACACCCGTAATTTAATCATGTGCCTTATATTTCCTATGTCTAAGATCACTGAGAGAAATAGATCTTATGTGACCAACTGTAGATCCTGGGCACTAAGTTGGTAGCGTTTGGTGGAATACACCGCTAGTATATAATTGTAGATCCTGGGCACTAAGTTGGTTAGCGTTTGGTGGAATACACCGCTAGTATATAATTGTAGATCCTGGGCACTAAGTTGGTAGCGTTTGGTGGAATACACCGCTAGTATATAATTGTAGATCCTGGGCACTAAGTTGGTAGCGTTTGGTGGAATACACCGCTAGTATATAATTGTAGATCCTGGGCACTAAGTTGGTAGCGTTTGGTGGAATACACCGCTAGTATATAATTGTTATAGTTTACGCTGTTTTCAAGCGCCCTCGGGTTTATAAGCAGTAGCCTAGTTATGTAAGGGAAAGTATATGATTTATTCTGAACCCCCTTCTCCTTCATGTTTAGTCCCATTAGTTCTCAAATTTTTAAACTTTCACCCATTTCTTTGTAATTTCTTCGTACCATTTATACGTAGTTTTTTCTCGGCGAGCGATAGCGAGCCTTTAATTTAGGAGGAACCAGCTTTCGCCCGGGACATTTTTGTACCGAAAAATGTAAACAAAATATATTTGAAGGGGTGTCTTTGGGATATTCGTGTATAAGTTTGATAGGTCTAGAGAGCACACTAAAACAAATATATATAGACCGGTAATAATAACAAAAATAAACAAAATAAAAAACAATAACGTCCCCATAAAGTCCTCGAGAAACACCCCCTATAACCAGACCTAAATATAGCCAACCAACTTCCTCCATTTCCGCCCTCGGACATTCTATCCTTCCTATTCTCTTATTGTCTCTTTTGTATTTATTTACCCCTTATGTACCGGCGACGTCTATTAAATGTATGTTCTTGCTATATTGAGACGATTTTGTGCATGTTTAAGAAGGAGTTTGGGTAATAAAAAGGGTTAAATGAGATAGTTCGAAGCCTATTAAGTGCTGAAGGCCCTTTTTAAACTTATTAATATCGTATAATAGTAGCCAAAATATAGTTTAAAGCACGGCACCGGTACTGAAGGAGTTAATGAGAGTTTCAATTATGTGCTGCAGTTTTTGAGCCATCTTCTGTTTCATCAAAGGTGCACGTCTGTACACCTTTGATTTATCAAGAGACATTTTGTGCTGAATAAAATCGCCTTCTATTAGCCAAAATATAATTAAAATGAACTTGCCCCTCTCACTTCTAGCTTATAAATACATTGTAAAACTGGCAACTATACCTTTTAGAATAAGTTACAATCTCTTCCAAAACTAGATAAAAGCCTTCCCCACCTTACCTGAGTTCATAGCTACTGTATGTTTTGCTTATGGGTTGAAGGGCTGGAGGATCCGAAGACCCCTTTTCACCCTGGCGCGTAACCTATTTTGCTGTCAGGCCAGACAGTGGCAAGGGGTGTGAGGAGATTGCCCAAACATCTCCACCTGCCGAGAATCGAACTCGGTCCTCCCGTTTAGAAACCGAGCTCCCTAGCAATATCGCTACAAGCCTCCCCTACTGTATCTTAGAATCACTCCTATCACAAGGTACCGGCTCTTAGAGGGCTAACCTATAATTCTTCCTACACGTACTGGAGCCTGATCTTATTGTTCATGTAGAAAGGCCCTACCTGACCTGATCCTACAGCTACCCCATCCTTCAGTACCGGTGACTTACTTTCCATTATATTCTGGCAATTATTAGAAGGCTTTATTTAGCTTAGGAAGGAATTATACTCGTTGAAAGAATGCAGACATTCTTAATTAATCCTTTCAGCTACCATATATCCTTCCTAAGCTTCCTAAAATCGTCTAAATGCAGCTGAAATGAAAACTAAATGACGTCGCCCGTACTGTAAGGGTTAGAACTTCCTCCGATTTACATGTTTCATCACCCTATCCTATTGAGATCCCTTTCCCCTCAACATACCCCACCCCCACCTCTGTCTTGAGATTCCCTTCCCCTCAGCATACCCCCTTCTCCCACCCCCACCTCTGTCCTCTTGAGATCACTTTCCAAAAATATTCCCCACCCCTCACCCCCACCCCCACTTCTGTTCTAATGAGATCACTTTCCCCTCAAAATACCCCCTTCCCCCATCTCACCTCCACCTCTGTCCTATTGAGAAAATGTCCCAAAAATATACCCTCACCCCCATTCCCACCCCTGTCAACTTCAGAATACTTCCACAAAATATACCCCACCCCACCCCCTCTATCCTCTTGAGAACGCTTTCCCCTCAATATAACCCCCCCCCCCCCCCCCCCCCAAACCACCCCCACCCCAAACCTTAACCCTTTAAATGGATTTCTCCTGTGTGTATTAGGTGACCCCCATCACCTTTAGCCAGGACCAATATGGAACTAGGGTCATGTACCCCTCACAATAGTCAACACTCGCATTTTCTTCTTTTGTTTTCATTTTTGCTTCCATAGACAACCTGCAACCTAAAAATAGAAAAAACAACTGCTTCCTCAAACACCCCTTTCAAACTCTGCTTCAAGTTAAATGTGTACGGTTTTTTTCCAGTTAGTTTTGTTTCTTTATTTATGTATATGTTTAGTTTTATTTATTTATTTATTTTTTGGTACAAACAGCTCCCGCCCATAGGCCGATTTCTGGCCAGTAAATATTCAATCCTTGTAATGGGGCAAAATGTATTAATATCGCTAAACTAAAAAAGGACCGTCTTATAATCGCCAAGGTAATGGAATGGAAATTAATAAATCCATAAACTAAAATCTCTGAAGTCCCCCCTTCCACCTTTCCCCTGTCAGACCAATATGGCTCTCGGTCCATGTACCCAAAGTATATATTTATACTTGGCATGTACCCCTCTCTCAGAATAGCCATGTACCCCCACCCACCCCCTCAGAATAGCCAGCACTCCCATGTAACCCCCCCCCCCCCCCCCCGCCACACACACACCCATCTTCCTACAAGGGAGGTGGGCAGCCTCAACATGGCCCCTCATGTCACCAGTCGCTCAAAATATTGCTTGAGGGGACCGCATGCCATCTTTAACCCCTTCTGTACCGGCGATGTTTTTTTTTTATTTAATTCTATATTTAGACGACGTATTGTGCAGTTTAAGAGGGATCTGTGGTGGTAAAAAGGGCTAAGCCTGGGTTTGAAGCCTGTTAATTGCTGGAGGCCCTTTTGAAACCGAATAACATCGTCTAAGAGTAGCCAGAATAAAGTGGAAAAGACGTCTCCGGTACAGAAGGGGTTAAGAGGGGAAGGTGTTTTTTTTTTTGGGGGGGGGGGATATTTATCTAGATCTATCTAATCTATCTAATCTATCTATATATATATATATATATATATATATATATATATATATATATATATATATATATATATATACTGTATATCAATCTATCTATCTATCAGTATCTATTAGTTTCCTCGCTAGACCTTCATCAAGTTAAAATAAAAACACTCCCTACAACCCCATTCGAGATAGATTTGTACATTTTTCGGTAGAATAATGTCCAAGCCGAAGGCCAGTTTTTCTTAAAATTACATGCTCGCTATCGCTCGCCAGTAAAACATCGGCACCAAAATGGCACGCAAGCTCCTAACATTGACGAAGAAAGGGGGTTAAAGGTGATAAGATCTCCAAAATAATGGAACAAACGTCTTATAATCTCAAAACTAATGGGGCTAAGCGTGAGGGAGAAGGGGAGCCAGAAAAAAACAATCATCCCACCATAAGAAATTGACGAGGTCCATATTGCATACAATGATATACAATATTTATGTCCTATCAGTTGATGAACAATATACATCAATTTAGTAAACTATACAAATTGTTTCAGCCTTCAGAAATATTGCTTACTATAGTCTATTCGCTGTAAGTAGGCGAGAAATCATGACCTCTATCCTCTGTAACTCAACAAGGGCTAGAGCAAATTAGCTGTAAATGTCCACATATATTCCTTGACTGACTCTTCCCTAATGGTAGAGATATTAGCTCGATTACTCTAGCCGTTTGTAATTTACAGAGGTTAGGAGTCATGATTTCTCGCCTACTTACAGCAAATAGACTATAGGTGATTATGAAGACCTCTGACCGACTTCCTGTTCCAAATAGGTAGTCCAAAAATCGTGAACCCTAACCTCTGTAACTCAAAATGGGTTAGAGCAAATGGGCTTTAAATTTCTACACCTATCCCAATCTTTTTTTCGCTCCCGTATACTACATAAGTTCTGCCGAAAATTTTATTAAACAAAAGTGTCTCTGATTTCCACTAAACTCGCCTAAAACCATCTCCAAAGCCTGGGCTTTCCAACAGTGTCCCACACTCCCACCTGGCACCAAAACTGTGGGAGGAGTTTAGTAACAAAGGTACAGTTGGTCAAGGATGAGTGTATACAGTTTTTCGTCTGCTATAGCCACACATGGTTTGTCATGTTGGCAGCCGTGACAGCCTTTCCACTAGCCCAAACCATCCCAACACACATGGGGTTTATTATATTGATACATTAATTAATATACGGAGTGCTTCGAAAAAGCGTTTCCATAAATATCAAAAGTTAGAGAATTATTCATAAACCTTCAGGGTGACTAAATACTGTTATGGAGATAGCAAAACAAAGCTGGGGGCATACGCTGGAACAGCGCGTAGCCGCGGCGCTCGCCTCCGTTTCATTGCCCTTTGGATCACATATAATCCAGTCTTGGGGATGAAAGTGAAATATCAATATACTTATTAATTAACAAGTATTATTAGATTCCTCTTTCTACTCATTATTTATTATGAATGTTATAATGTTAAGTGTATATAGTAATATCTTTTATAGCCACTCCATATTCGTCTACTTTAGATACACAAAAATCTAATTTCTAAACGTGGACGTAAGGAAGCCTGTGTGTTCAATAGGGTAATGACCCAGCAATTTTATTCATCTTGCGAGCGCCATTGCTTTATGAGTCAGTCCTCGAAGCATAATGAGGCTTTACTTGTGATTTTTATTTATTTATTTATTTATTTATTATTATTTTTATCAGCAGAACACCTGCAAACCAACTATTGATATCACCATACCCTACATTATTAGCCACATATTACCACGTGTGAAAATGGACCTGTATTCCACTGAAATATCGTATATAGGTAGACGTTTTGATTTTCGTTTTCACTCTCGCATTTCTTGTATATCTATCAATAACATTAAGTGTTTAATATCTCCGAAGTGATATTCACGTCAAAGATTATAGAGCAATATATTCATATTTCCGTCTGACAACTAAGTCCAGGAACACGTTTTTAAACACCCTGTATAAGGTGGGCGGGCTCTGAGATATGGCTACCAGGGCTGCCAACATGACAAACTATGTGTGGCTATAACAGACGAAAAACTGTATACTTTCATCCTTGACCAACTGTACAAAGGTCGGGTAACTTACAGACAAACATTGACCTTTATTTATTAAGATATATATATGCATAGGAACAGGAAGATGTTAATTAAGTTTTTGATTTATGTATTAATATATTGTTTGATATATACAATATACAGTATAATATATATATATATATATATAAATATATATATATATATATATATATATATATATATATATATATATATATAGAGAGAGAGAGAGAGAGAGATAGCACAAGCACAGGCCTCGTGGTATCTACTAGGCAGTCCGGTCTTAATGCTAACATAGAATTTGCTGCTAAGTGGAACGTAAGGATAGCAAAGCAGAAGGCTCTCTCCCCACCCACCAGAGAGGGAGAGAGGAAGAGGAAGAGGAAGGGAAAAAAGAAAGGGAGAGCGTATCACCAATAATCTAATAATTATTTCACGATGGCCGCTCGGGGGATATAGGGTGAATCAATCAAAGGTGTGACGCAGGAACACACATGATGACGCAGGAATAGGGGGCCAACCAAAATACTGGGTGTGGCAAGAAAACAAAATAATAATAATAATAATAATAATAATAATAAATAAATTAATTAATTGATTACATGTAATAAAGAATAAAAAATCTAAATGAATAAATAAAATAAAATACATTAAAACAAAAATAATAATTGTAATAATAAATACATACCGGTATACATGCATACAGAGTATATACCGTACGTATAATACATACCGGTATACATGCCTACAGAGTATATACCGTACGTATATACATACCGGTATACATGCCTACAGAGTATATACCGTACGTATAATACATACCGGTATACATGCCTACAGAGTATATACCGTACGTATAATACATACCGGTATACATGCATACAGAGTATATACCGTACGTATAATACATACCGGTATACATGCATACAGAGTATATACCGTACGTATAATACATACCGGTATACATGCCTACAGAGTATATACCGTACGTATAATACATACCGGTATACATGCCTACAGAGTATATACCGTACGTATAATACATACCGGTATACATGCATACAGAGTATATACCGTACGTATAATACATACCGGTATACATGCATACAGAGTATATACCGTACGTATAATACATACCGGTATACATGCATACAGAGTATATACCGTACGTATAATACATACCGGTATACATGCCTACAGAGTATATACCGTACGTATAATACATACCGGTATACATGCCTACAGAGTATATACCGTACGTATAATACATACCGGTATACATGCCTACAGAGTATATACCGTACGTAATACATACCGGTATACATGCCTACAGAGTATATACCGTACGTATAATACATACCGGTATACATGCCTACAGAGTATATACCGTACGTATAATACATACCGGTATACATGCCTACAGAGTATATACCGTACGTATAATACATACCGGTATACATGCATACAGAGTATATATACCGTACGTATAATACATACCGGTATACATGCCTACAGAGTATATACCGTACGTATAATACATACCGGTATACATGCCTACAGAGTATATACCGTACGTATAATACATACCGGTATACATGCCTACAGAGTATATACCGTACGTATAATACATACCGGTATACATGCATACAGAGTATATACCGTACGTATAATACATACCGGTATACATGCATACAGAGTATATACCGTACGTATAATACATACCGGTATACATGCATACAGAGTATATACCGTACGTATAATACATACCGGTATACATGCATACAGAGTATATACCGTACGTATAATACATACCGGTATACATGCATACAGAGTATATACCGTACGTAATACATACCGGTATACATGCATACAGAGTATATACCGTACGTATAATACATACCGGTATACATGCATACAGAGTATATACCGTACGTATAATACATACCGGTATACATGCATACAGAGTATATACCGTACGTATAATACATACCGGTATACATGCATACAGAGTATACCGTACGTATAATACATACCGGTATACATGCATACAGAGTATATACCGTACGTATAATACATACCGGTATACATGCATACAGAGTATATACCGTACGTATAATCGGGGACAAAATTCATGGCGTTAAATTTTCGAAGTTATCTCGAACCAAATCGGATCTGCGTTTATTGTTACCTAATATTATTTGTTCGGAAGTTTGCTTGTGCTGTTGGTCGAGGGTTCATATTTGGGCCAGGATTTGTGTCTTTGAGTGTACAAACGCGGTCTTGAATATTTGATAACTGCCTGATAATAAAACTGAGATGGTGGCCATTAACCCTTTAAATACCAGCGACGTGTGTTATATTATATTCTAGCTATATTTAGACGATATTATACAGCTTAGGAAGGATCTATTGTAGTTAAAAGGGTTGGTTGAGATAGTTTGAAGTCTTATTATTGCCAGAGGTCCTTCCTAAGCTTAATACAATCGTCTAACAGTTGCCAGAATATAATGAAAAGGACGTCACCGGTACTGTACGGGTTAGCCTAACTATAGTCCGTTCACATCAAGATTTCTCAGATATTTTGAAGATTTTGTGGTGAAATGTGTTGCTAATTATATAACATTGGTCTTAGTAGGATGCAGAGACAGTAGTTTCATAATTGTCCCTTAAGGGGAGGTTTTTAGTTAGTTCCCTAGACCTCCATCAAGCTTAAAATTACACCCTCTAGGCCCCCTTTCAAGATGAATGTGTACATTTTTCGGTAGAAATATTTCCCGGCCAAAGGCCGCTTCCTCTTAAATTACAGGCTCGCTATCGCTCGCCAGGAAAAAATCGACACCTAAATTGCACGAAAGTTCTTAAAATTTACAGAAATGGGGCGAACGTCTTAAAATATCAAAACCAATGGAGCTAAACATGAGGGAAAAAGGGGTACAGAAAAAAATCCCTCGAGTGGAAATCTCCCCTTAAGTACCGAGAAATCAGCAGCTAAGAGATCCAATTTACCGTCAAATGAAATGAAACCGCGTATAATAACTCCCTGTCATGTTATCTTTGTATATGTGGTGTAATTTGATTGATGTTGGGTGGTAGTTAAAATGTTGTGTACAGTCTACCGCACAGATAGCGCGTACACAAATGAGACGGACAAAATTATATTAAATAAAATAACTCTAAATAGTTTTATAATCAATATCCCCTTTCCCCCACCCCTCCCTCTCTATATATATATCTCGCTATCTCTTACTGTATATTTGTTCTCTTCTTCTCAGACATTCACCTTTGTCACCCTCGAATAGCGTGGCAAATCCAGAAAAAATTGCAAACAACAACAGTATTTCAACACCCCAGTATATATGCAAATGTTCCGAAAATACAACGTTAATTTAAGTTTGCTATTGAGCAAAAAAATAGGTTTGGGATGAATTTGCATGTTTATCACATTGATTATGAACCTTGTTGACAATATATACAATAGCTGCTAATGTGACCAAGTACAAAGAAGTACACAAAAAAACAAGCAACAACATATCTATTGATCCTTACTAGGCTGCTTGTAATTAAATAACCGATCCCATGTGAATACAGAGAAGGATAGCACAGTATAATGTAATGCTATTCGTTTGTAAATGCAGTTAATCGATGGTTAAGTGGGATATATTTATCTAGACGATTTTTTAAATGTTAACAGTACTACACTCAATGACACTACTAGGTAGTGCATTCCATAAGTTTACCACTCAATTAAATAGGAAATGCTTCGCCTCATGTGAGTGAAAAGGTTTTCTAATTATCTTACAACTATTTCCTCTAGTGTAATTTGAGTCCTCAATTGTGAAGTATTTGTTGACATCCATTTTGTCAATACCTTTAATAATGTTAGCACTTGAATAAGGTCCCCTCTTAACCTGCGCTTTGTTAAACAAAACAGATTTATCTCTTTTTAGGTGTTCTTCGTATGATTTGTTTCCTAGTCTGGGAATCATTTTATGTTATTCATAACAAAAAGGGTTAATATAATATCACACACGCATACTATCTATCTATCTATCTATCTAGAGAGAGAGAAGAGTCTCTGTTCATATTCGCACCAGCAATTTGGAGAATTGAGCCTGGAAGCAGGGGACCCCCTCCCCTAGTGGTGTTTTTAAACAGTTGCCAGCGAATATGTGTATCTGGCTCGTATACAGTACGCGTTTCGTGAGCGGTCACGGAGGAAAGAATATACAGAGTTTCAAGTCTTATGGGGGATTATGAAACCAAGATAATGACATAGCTTAGTCAATAGATGGCGCTGCTTTCGCCGGGTTGTCGTCTGTCTGTTTACAACAAATGACGGAACAATGCGAGGGGGTGTGGCGGAATAAAGAAACATGGCCCCAAACGTTGGCCACCGCTGTGTGGTATGCGGGAAAAATACACGAACTGGCCGTGACCTACGATTCCATTTCATACCATAATTATGGAAAAATACGCTGCTTAGGGAGTCATTATATTTTCACATGAACATAATTGTGTATATAAGGTAGCGCCAACGAACTTGACAAGAATCTTAATACCCTGACCTCTTCGTAACTCAAAAGGACCTTAAGCAAACTGGCTGTAATTATCCACACATATAAGCAGTTAAGGGGTCAACCTTATTGTCAAGTTCGTTGGCGCTACCTATAGTAGTATTGTTTTGTGTATTGGTTACAATCCAAAATAAATAACTGATACCGGAAACCTGTTTGCATTTCATGGTGTCATGCCTATTTATCTCTTATCGGCTAATATACATAATGTATAAATCATTGAAATATTATACATTTGTAAATGTCACTTGCAATGGTGTACACCGGAATAGGTGTAAATATTGATAATATCATTAAGGGTAATTACCTGAGACCAGCTTCTTACGAATCTGCACGTAAGAGCTGTGTGTGATTAGGTTACTGTACAATGTTAACTTATTCCGACAGAGTTCAGAAAAAATACAGTTTAATATTATATTATAAACTTACATTATTGTGCATTACAGCCATTTACATGTATAAATGTGTAAAACATTTATGTGCCACATTTGCAGTGTTTGAATTAATTGCATGGTGTTAAGGGGCATTAGATAATTTATTACATTCCAATTACCCCAAGGATAATATTAGTGAGACTTTTGGTCATCAAAAATAATTAAAACTGGACACAGTATACACAGATAGTTACTAATATGCACCCAAATCTGCTTGCATACGTTTTCTTTAAACCCTATTGTATTCCCATTCTCCTTATACACTAGCTTGGCCAATAGATGGCGTGCATGTAATGCTTTCGCAATTATTTGAGTGAAGTTAACACTCCGTATATTCTTTCCCCAGTGTGTGAGTTACACTGTACCCATTTCTTATGACCTATGTCTAATGGGAATAACAGGAGTCATTCCAGGTTTACGAGCTTCGTTCAACTCGTCTCAGTGAACCAGGTTTATAAACTTTGTTCAACTCGTCTCAGCGTACCAATATTTAGCATAGAGGCAGTCAGTCGGCGGGCTCGGCGGGGCGTGGACAACGTTTGTGGAGGTTGAAGGAAGCTTCCGTCTATTGTGTGTGTTCATGGGGTGGATGAAGTGATTTGGCCGAGGTTGGTAGTTCGTTGTGGGCGTGGCTGGGGGTGTAGGTGGGTTGGTTGTGGGGAGGTTGGTGCAGTGTTTAGTGTGCTGGCCGAGGTTACCTTAATAACTGACTATTGAAGTGCCGCATCCATCAGGGATTTCTCGATGCGAGGTAAGAGCTTCAGGTTTTTGTATTCATACTACAGTTTCTCAAGCAGTTTATCAATGTATCATATCCCAATATTGTCCAGAAATTCATGTCCACGACTTTGTATGAATACAAACACAAACTATACACAGTCGTGGTTAGGAATACTTGTATAAACTTAATTATATAAACAAGACCGCGAACATTAACTACTGAACCCCGTAGTTTGATCTTTGGGGGGCCCATGTCTTAAGATTGATGGATAATGTTGGTATACCCAATAGTAGCGGGAGCGATGTTTTTCACGATATAAAAAATACCGGCAATAATTTCTCAAATATAATTTTAGTTAAAGCTTCTATGGAGTTCATGATTGTTTTAGTTCAGGTATGAAATTAATATAATCCTAGGTAACACCTAAGATGAGTTGTGGCGGTATATTTAGTTTTTGTTTTTGTTTTTGTTTTTAAGTGAAAAAAATAAACTTTGAAAAGACATTTGCCTAACCTAACAACCTTACCTAACTTATCCTAGTATTATGGGTGGGGGCTGCCGCCAACCCGCTGTTGGGTTGGTTTATGCACAGGACTCTGTTTATTTAATATCATATCAGGGTTTTCAAAGTTGTTGTTATCGCAAATCCTCCATGGGGACAATATTGAGAATATTATTGAGAGTCTTTACATACCTATTGTCCCTAATACATTGTTTCTAATCTATCTATCTATCTATATGCTCAGGCCCAATCCCCATTTTGGGGGTAGCCGACTCAAATAGTGCGCCACAAATCATCTTAAGTATTACCTAATCCTACAATACCTTAGGATAATTATAGGGAATAGGCTCGCAGCCTTATTATACATAATTTATTAGGGACAATGTAAGTCTATGGAATCCTTGTACTGTACTCGTGTATAATCCACTGTGGGAGAATAATTTTGATCACATTATTTTATAAAACCCGATATTAATAGAAACAACGGGGTAAACTGCACTACTACTACTACTCAGTTACGGGATTCCTGTCTTAGGTAATTATTTGTTGTTGCTCTTACCTTACTCAAGGGACCCTACAAATGCGCGGATAAGTGCTACTTTTCTTATTTTGTCAATTTGATTGTCACCCCCCCTATACAATTTTCAGAGTTAGTTTGGTCTAGCCAGTTCACTGAGTCCATAACACTCTGTTTACATTCTAGGCTCCTCCCATATGTTCCCGGATGTTCATTAGCCAGTCAAAGTGGAGCTTCTGACAATACATTTTTATTTTCCCAACTAATTATTATTTTGATTTACAATTTCCACTTCCTTGTGTCTTCCAGTGTTTTACATATACTGTTTGAATGTATTACTTTCTCATTTCTCTACAAAAATCTTACTTTTTGGGATATCGTGTCAAAATATCATACTGATCCAACTGTTTGTTAATAAGTTATTCCCGAAAAACTATGTAACACGGCCTCTGAAACCCATAGTAGGTTAGGTTAATGACAATTTGGTGTTACCGGTACTAGGGACCTGATCTAGCTGGTAGGTTAGTTAGTCTTTTATCCCATTTACTGGGTACTAGGAACCCTCACTACCTGGTAGGTATAGGTTAGTCTTGTATCCCATGTACTGGGTACTAGGAACCCTCACTAGCTGGCAGATATATCTTTTAAGTTTACGTTGAGGGACCCGCAGAAGGCCGCTCTCGGGCGGCATGATATGCGGGGGTTGTGCTTTTTAGGACTAATGGTTGGGGACAGGATCAGGATTAGGGATGTAATGATTGGTAATCCTAGTTCTAAATGAATCAAGGGTGGGGCTATTAACTACATGAGATGAGAGTTGATTCCACTCTAGGATGCTGCGGGGAAAAAATTATTGTCTAAATATGTCCGTGCTTGCCTGATATGTGTGGTATTTTAGGTTGTGGATGAGTCTCGTAAATCGTATACTTGTAGGGTGTAAATATATATCGGTATATATTAAGCAAACCACCCACCAATTTTCATGACAATTTTGAAATGCATGTTGGAATCCCTATAAACTGTACTTCACTTTTATGTAAGTTTGATAATTTGGAAAAATCGATTAAGGGAGAAAATTAACATTGAAAATGATGTGTAAAATGTCTCCCATAAACGGCGGCCCGCTATGTTATTGTAATTTGCGGCCTAATTTCGTCTGTTAATTAACTTTCTCCTTAATTGGACCCCCTATTAAGTACAACAGATTATGATGACATAAGTGACGGGTGTTTAGAGGGGGCAGAGCTCCCCCTTCAACATATTACGTGTCCCACAATAACTTCTATTATATAAACAACCCAAGAATTTTCACAAAGTTTTAAAATTTCATTTAGGATGTAATATAACCTATATTCCATGTTAAAATAAGTGTCAACCCTCGAAAAATTCTATTAAGGGAGATACAGAACCTAGAACCTGTAACCTGTAACGATATTTGTCCAGTGTTTCCCACAGACGCCACCCCGCTAGGTCAGCCATGTTGATACTATAATTGAGGAGCGCTTTTATCGTAAATATTCGAATATAACGCCCTCTGCCTTTCTCTATGTGAACTAATGATCAACACGTCACTATGTTTCTGCCATATTATTGGTTATTTATTTGTATACGTCACCATACGTCACGGTATTGAAGGAGTCACCCAATCATGGATCAATATATGGACAATTACGTCATTTTCGTCAGCCAATGAGTGCATTGAACTCCAGCCCACCGACAGGCAGCATGGTTTTAAATGTCAGTTGCAGGATGGCCAGTGTCTGTAGTGGTTGTGCACTTACCCCTGAACAATAATTATACAAATTTCTCAAAACAACCAGGCAGCCCTTAAGATACTTACAGACCACGGTATATTGCCTACAAGTGTTGAGTGTCCTAGGTGTGGACATCCTTGCCATTACCGGCCAGATAAAGATCACTGGCGGTGTACACACCATTATTACGAGGAGAAGTCAAGAACACGGTGTCACTGTCCCTTTGTTACATAAGGTTGGTTATTTTTATTATTATAGATGTAAACATTTATATAAAGTTTATTTGCACCTATAGTGTTTTTTCGGTATTATTCTAGCGTTACTTACACAGCGCACCCATCAATTGCTATGACTTCATTCCTATATATGTCAGTAGCGGCGGAAATGCATTAAAGCAATTATAGCTACTGTAAAAAACATAGACGGCACACAACACGACTCGGGGACCTCTTTCTCCCTGCATTTCAGTCTAATTAACACTAGGAATTGACCTAATTTTCTATCCAATGTACTATCCAACCAGCGGGGGTGTGGGGGGGTGGCAGCCCCCACCCATTATACTAGGTTAGGTTAGGTAAGGTTGGTAGGTTAGGCTAAAATCTTTAATGTTGCTTAATTGATGGAGAATGGATAATGAGCTTACTGGGTAAGTTCATTTTCTATCCCATGTACCATCCAACCAGCGGGGGTGTGGGGGCGGCAGCCCCCACCCATAATACTAAGTTAGGTTAGGTAAGGTTGGTAGGTTAGGCTAAAATCTTTAATGTTGCTTAATTGTTGGATAATGGATAATGAGCTTACTGGGTAAGTTCATTTTCTATCCCCTGTACCATCCAACCAGCGGGGGTGTGGGGGCGGCAGCCCCCACTCATAATACTAGGTTAGGTTAGGTTAGGTTAGGTAAGGTTGGCAGGTTAGGCTAATATCTTAAATGTAGCTTAATTGTTGGATAATGGATAATTAGCTTACTGGGTTTTTGGAATAAGTTCTTCAATATTTTTCTTTATTTTCATCTTTTACCCCACAATTTCCCTGATCTTCATAGCCCTCCCCACTATCGGGCAACGTAGATGATGATTTCAATTAATCACGGGGATGTGGGGGGGGGGGGGGGGCAGAGCTCTCCCACACCCCACCCTGTATCCAATGGCGAAGAGTTGGCTGGCATTTTCTACATTTTCAGCTTTTATGAAGCCTAACAATTGTCCAATCCGAGCCAACTTTTGCCAAAACATGACTGTTTTTTTTCATTTTGGGGGTTTCTTAAGTTGAAAAACAAGAAAACCTGAGCCAACTTTTTTTTGCCACTTTCTGACTTTTATGAAGCTGAAAAATCTTAAAATCCGAGCCAACTTTTGCCAAAACTTGGCTCGAGTTTTTTAATTTTGGAGTTTTCTTAAGTTGAAAAACAAGAAAACCCGAGCCAACTTCTTTTTTGCACTTACTGTCTTTTATGCAGCTGAAAAATCTTAAAATCCGAGCCAACTTTTGCCAAAACTTGGCTCGGGTTTTTTCATTTTGGAGTTTTCTCAAGTTGAAAAACAACAAAACCCGAGCCAACTTTCATCATAAAAACCCTTATATCGCCTTTTTATGTCTTTAACCCCACATTTTCCCTGATCTTCATAGCCCTCCCCACTATCGGGCGCCGTGTCTTAAGATCGTTGGATAAAGGGGAAAACGATTTTTGCGGAGGTTGAAACTAATGTCAATCACTATATATTGATGCAAATAAACTAAAACTAAAAAAAAAATAATGAAAATAATTGGTGGGTGGTTTCCTTAATATTTTCCTATATATCTTTGTCTATGTCTACTAAGTTGTTGGTGATTTTATATAACATCTGTTGTCTGTGCATTTGTCTTCTTGTTGCAAGTGGGTCGAGTTTAATGTCTTGTTTGAGCAAAGTGACAGATGTAGTGTGTCTGTAATCACGTCTGATCCATCTTGCAGCTTTGTTTTGTATGGCCTCTAATTTATTTATATTGTTGTGACTGTGTGGATCCCAGACGGTGTCGCAGTATTCTAAGTGTGGCCGAACAAGTGTTTTAAATGCTAGAATTTTGATGTTTGCATTACACTTGGTGAGATTCCTGTGCAGGAAGCCCAGGGCCCTATTAGTCTTTGCTCTCACGCTGCTAACGTGAGTGGTCCACCTCATGTCCGCTGAGATGTAGACCCCCAAATATTTGTGGGAGGGAACAGTATCCAAAAAATGTGCTATGGAGTTTGTAGGAGAATGGGATGATTTTATTTGAATGGGTGAAACGGATATGGTGACATTTGTCCGGTCTAAATGTCATCTGCCACTTGGCTTCCCACTCTTCAAGTTAAGTTAAGTCGTCCTGTAGTCGAAGGCAATCGTCCCTATTAGTAATTGGTCTATAAACTAAGCTATCATCTGCGAAAGTCTAGTAGTAGAAGTAAGCGATAGTGGGAGGTCATTTATGTATGAAAGGAAAGAAGGGGACCCAGGACAGTGCCTTGTGGGACCCCAGTTAGTCTTGTATCCCATACTAGCTGGTAGGTATAGGTTAGTCTTGTATCTCGTGTACTGGGTACTAGGAACCCATACTAGCTGGTAGGTATAGGTTAGTCTTGTATCCCATGTACTGGGTACTAGATACACATACTATCTGGTAGGTCAACACCAAAAATTACGTTATCACTGCCTTGGCAGCAGCATCATGCCTCTTGGATCGTGTTAGTGGGACCGATGGTTCACACTAATCAATCTAAGATCTGATGAAAAAATAGATAATTATAATAACCCATACGTTACCTAAAATACATATTGCCGAAGAATCTGTGGTAGTAAAAAGGGTTAAGTGAGATAGTTCGAAGCTTGTTAGTTGCTGGAGGCCTGTATAAAATCGTCCAATAGTAGTCAGAATAGTAAAATTATGTTACCGGTACCGTACTGAATGAGTTAAAGCTGGCATCACACGAACACTTTGGCGGTGGATATATCGGAGTCACAATATCGGAGTCAAAGAATACCTATAATTGAGTCTACTATCTGATAAATGTTTTGATTATGACTGTATTTTGTATCTTAGCGCTCCTAATCGTGTGGAGTCCAATTCAATATATGAATAAAACAGAAAAATCCATCAAAATACGATGATAACTTGTTGCAAATTAAAGACTCCTATACAATTAACCGATAAACTTGCTCGTGAACCCTAACCTCTGTAACTAAAAGAGGGCTAGAGCAAATGGGATGTAAATTTCCACACCTCTTACCTGGCTGACCCTTTGCAAATGGTATAAATATTAGCTCCATTTTTGCTCCTGTCTTATGTGAGTTATAGAGGTTAATTTTCATTACTTCCGGCCTACCTATTTGGAACAGAGTATAGTATAATTGAGTTACGAATTTAGTTGGTTAATATACAGGAGACGCAACAATATAGGTAGCACATTTATAATGGTAGTTTCGGGTTCCTTTCATCATATGCTTCATTTCTATATACTTTTTATACCCGGGAAAAAAGAAAAAAAAAAATCTTGGGATTTTTAATTTTTGGGGGGGATTTTTTTTTTGTTGGTCATTAACCTAACAAAAAAACCTAACCTAACCTAACCTAACCTAACCTAACCTAATAGCCCCCAAATACATTTAGGTTAGGTTAGGTTAGGTTTTTTGGTTAGGTTAATATAAAAAAAAAAAAAAAAAAAACATCCAAGAAAAAAAGAAAAACCCCAAGATTTATTTTTTGTTTTCCCCCCCGGGATAAAAAATATATAGAAATGAAGCATATGATGATAGGAACCCAAAACTACCATTAGAAATTTGCTGCCTATATTGTTGCGTATCCTGTATATTGACCATTTAGTTTCTTGTGAAGTAGCTCGTTCATGTGATCAATTACTCTATTTATATTAAGTTCACTCCAACACCAAACCCCTCACAAACAAATTAATGAAAGCAAGCATGTGATCCATCGGGATTCGAACCTGGATTATCACATACAGATTTTAAGCACTCTAACCTTTACACCACCTAATTTGGTCAGAGGGAAAATTTTTGGACCTCCCCTGTTTTGCTAAATTAGTTTGGATATTATGAGACGTTTCGCCGTTAGCTTGGTGATGAAAAGACGCTTCACCCCATTTACGTCTCGATTTGTTTCTGAGCGAGTGATAGCGAGCCTGTAACTTAAAAGAAATCTGCCTTCAGCCGGGACATTTTCCAATCGAATAATATACAAATTTAATTTAAATGGGGTCTGGGAGGGAATTGTCTTGTTTAAAAGAAGTCTGGGAAGGCGTTTTCATTAGAGGGGCCAAACTAAAAATGCATTGCTCGAAAATTACAAAAGTAAACAAAATCTTCAATAATAACTACACAAAATATCAAAATAACCCACAAGACGTCGGATTAGATAGTGTTAATCATGCACGGGTTTTAGAATTAACACTATCTGACCCGACGTTCCATTATTTATTGAGGATTTTCCTTGCTTTACCCATTTTCGAGCAATGGATGTTAGTTTGTCCCCTTGACTAATTAATAACGGCTTCCCAGACCTCTGTCAAACTAAATACAAATGTGAATGCCTAATGTACATGTTTCGATAAAAGGACGAAGGCCGATTTCTTCTAAGTTACCTGTATGGGGTGAAGCATCTTATTATCGCCAAACTAATAGAGTAAAACGTCTTAAAACTTCCATACTAATGGAGCGAAAAAGGGGTATTACAAAAATTCCCCCCTCGAACTATAATCCATACCTCGAGCTAATTATGTATTCCCCTACCCGCACTAACTCCACCAACCATCCATTTAGAATAGTCTACTTTCTATACATATCTACTGCCATATGACTTCGTTCTAGAGAGGGTGGCCATGAACAAACTGTCTCCAAGTTGCTCTGTTCTCTGCCGTAGTTGAGAGAGAGAGAGTGTGTGTGAGTGAGTGTCTGTGTGGGTGTGTGTGTGAGTATGTGTGTGTGTGTGTGTGAGTATGTGTGTGTGTGAGTATTGTGTGTGTGTGTGAGTATATGTGTGTGTGTGAGTATGTGTGTGTGTGTGTGTGTGTGAGTATGTGTGTGTGTGTGAGTGTGTGTGAGAGAGAGAGAGAATGAGAGAGAGAGCAGAGCAGCAGCAGCAGCAGCCCCTATAATAATTTCACCAGAGCCACAAGGGAGCCTATGATGTGACCTCTCGGTGTGACGCAGGTAATAAAGGTACAAAAATAATACTTGCGTTAATATACAGACCTCCAGCTCAATCAGTGCAAACTGACCGAGAAATTTATGAACAAATTGCAGATGTAAGTAACTCACAAGATACCGTAATTTTTGGCGACTTTAATTTACCTGTGACCAAGTGGGCGATACTCTTACTTCACACTCCGGACATGACTTGTATACGAACTTGCAAGAGAGTTCGCTTTATCAATTTGTTCGAACGCCGACCCGTGGTAATAACGTTCTTGACATTGTACTTGCAACAACAGAAGAATTGATAGAGAATTTGAATGTTGGTGATGAATTCAGTAACAGCGACCATCGTACGATAACTTTCACTTTAAAGTTTACTAGTAACGAACCAAATAGTAGCATCGAAAAAGTCCCTAATTTCAAGAAAGCAAACTTCCATAAACTTAGAACTATATTTAAAGAAACTGACTGGAGCTTTTTAATTAACAATAACGACATAAATACATCTTGGAAGTTATTCGAAACCACTTACCTAAAAGCAGTGCAAGACTGCATACCATCGAAAATACGGCGTCCAGGCCATAATAATAAGCCCAAATGGTGGAATCAAGATATTTCAAACTGCCTGCTTGCTAAAAAATTTGCTAATGATAGATTAAAATCCTCACAAAATGACGAAGAACGGGTGAAATTTGTAGAGCTACGACGCAAAGCCAAAAAGTTAATTAAGCAAGGTAAAAAGACCTTAGAATTACATATTGCTAATCAAAGTAAAACAAACCCGAAAGAATTCTATAGTTATATCAGAAAGAAAAAAAGTAGTTACCGGTACTTAACTGTTGGACCGTTAGTCGATGAAAATGGAGAATACACCAAAGACGAAGTACAAATGAGTAATGCCCTCAATACCTTCTTTGCATCAGTTTTTACAACAGGAGACCTCGGTGATATCCCTACACCATCGCCGATTCAGATTGATAATTCAGATGTTCTAAGCAGTATCACCGTTACAGAGAGAGAAGTATTGAATTGCTTAGATAAACTCAAGGTAAATAAAACGCCTGGACCTGATACAATCTCGCCTAGAGTTCTAAAGGAAGCTAAGGATGAGCTCTCCAAAACCACTGACATTACTATTCAATAAATCCTTGCAGTCTGGAACTATGCCTGATCAGTGGAAGCTAGCCAACGTAACACCGATATTAAAAAAAGGCAGCAAATCCCTACCCAGTAACTATCGTCCAATTAGCTTAACCTCAGTTGTATGTAAAATGCTAGAAAACTGTCATACGAGACAGACTCGTAAATCACTTACAGGAAAATAACATACTAAAAGATACTCAACACGGCTTTCGTAAAAACGTTCCTGTTTAACAAACCTCTTGGACTTCTTCCACGATATCCTCAACCTCTACGATGAGAGTAAAGCTGTAAATTTTATATACCTTGATTTTCAAAGGCCCTTTGACAAAGTTCCCCCACAAACGTTTACTGCTAAAATTAAAAGCGCATGGAATACAAGACGGTGTGTTGAAATGGATAGAAAATTGGCTCAGCAACAGAAAGCAAAGAGTAGTCATAAACGGTAAGGCATCTAAATGGACCAATGTAAGTAGCGGGGTACCCCAGGGATCGGTACTAGGACCAATTCTCTTTCTAATTTACATCAACGACATAGATGAGGGTCTCACCTGTACAATCTCAAAATTTGATGACTATACAAAAATTGCAAATAGCGTACTCTCAAAAGAATAAGTTGACGATATGCAACACAATCTAGATAAATTGTCATGTTGGGCCCAAATTTGGCAAATGAGTTTCAATGCGGATAAATGTAAAGTACTACATATTGGATACCTAAATGAGAAAGCAAACTATTCGATGAATGGCACTCAGCTTAAGAATGTAAACAGAGAAACCGATCTGGGAGTAACAATATCGAGTAACCTAAAACCGAGTCAACAATGTTCAGAAGTTGTTAAGAAGGCAAACAAAATAATTGGGTTTATAGGCAGGTCATTTGAGCATAAATCCAAAGAAGTTATCCTAACCCTTTACAATTCCTTAGTCCGCCCTCTTCTGGAATACTGCGTTCAATCCTGGTGCCCTTATTACCAAAAAGATATAAACAAGCTAGAACGAGTTCAACGTAGAGTTACCAAAATGATACCTAGCCTAAAGAACAAACCATACGAAGAGCGTCTTAGAGAATTAAATATATTTCCTTTAACCCAGCGCAGATTAAGAGGTGACTTAATTCAAGTGTTCAAAATCATCAAAGGCATCGACAATATGAACTGTAGTAAGTACTTCACTATCGACCAATCTAATTACACACGGGGAAACGGTTGCAAAATTATTGGTAAATCTTTTAACTCGCACGAATCTAAGAATTTCTTCTTCAATCGAGTTGTCAACTTGTGGAATGGGCTTCCCCGAAACGTTATAGACTGCATCACCGTTGATTCATTTAAACTCCGCCTAGACAAATATCTCGCATCAAACCCGCGACTGACTGCGTTTGTAAATGAATAACTTTATTTATCCCCCCCTCAGTTACTAACCCATCTGTCTTCTACTAACTTCCTAATCCTGCCACGGACATTAGTTCCAGGGCAGTAATTCCCTTTCCAATGTTCCCTTACCCACTCTAAACCACTGTTTGGACACTTGATCCTCAGTGTTTTGGAGGACAAGCACAAGAAGGGTCACTAGATTGTTGTTGCTTGATTTCCTTTGTACTCCTTTGTAGGTACAGGTATGACGTACAAAATCGGGCCACCCTAAATATTGGGGAGGTGTGGGCTGCAGATAAAATAGATAGATACATAGATATACTGTATATATGAAGAGAGAGAGCGAATGAATATTGCGTATCCTAATTTTATTAAGAACGAATCATTATAATTCCACTTACCTGTGTGACGCAACCAAAAACATGGAGCTGATACGAGTTGTTGTGTACGGGTTGTTGTAAAAGATCAAATACAAGATAGATAGAAAGGCAAGTAGATAGTGTGAGTGTTACTCTATTTGTTGTTCTGGGTTTGTGTACAATTGTTTGTGTGTGCAAGTGTAGGAGCGTGTTTATGTGAGCGAGAGATGTGTATGTGCGTGCGAGTTTGTTTATCATCCTGTGTGTGTGTACGTGCGAGCTTGTTAATCTTACTGGTGTGTACACCAACCAACCAACTACTACTTCCTCTAACAAACAATGAGCTGGGGAAGCCTCGGGATAAAACATGATGTCTGTAAGATGTTTACAGTCTAACCTCTGCGGGCTGTGGCTATGAAAGTACGCCTCAACTCACACATGCAAATTAACCCATCTCTCTCTCTCTCTCTCTCAATCTCTCTCTCTCTCTCTCTCTCTCTCTCTCTCTCTCTCTCTCTCTCTCTCTCCTCTCTCGCTCTCCTCTCTCTCTCTCTCTCCTCTCCTCTCTCTTCGCTCTCTCTCTCCACCTTTGGGAACTCGTCCCTGTACAGCGGAGATGGCATTCATTTATCAGAAAAAGGAGTTCAGCACATGAGTGACACCTAAATCAAGCAACCTACATTGCCCACGAAAACAACGCCAGTCAGGACCGAGAAATAACTATGCTAATAGACTCCTCTGAGTATTGATATCGCTACCCCCGGAAAAGCCCTCCCACAACCCCACCCAATCAAACTACACCCGCACAGTTAAGAGAAATAAATAACCCCGAACAACCCTTCCAAGTCCATCACAACCATTTAAACGAAACCGTCAACCCCAATGGCCCAAAAGTTATGAAAACTTACCTACCCTGAACCACAAAACAAACTAAACAACCCCACCCAACCCCATCCAAGCCAACCCAACCAACTGAATGAATTTGACAACCCGCCGCGGCTTCAAGTCATAACCCCAAACCCATCCTCACCAATAAGAAAAACAAATCCAGCGCATGCTGAGAGAAATGATATAAAAATAATATCCATAAATGCCTGCTCAATAAGAAACAAAATAGACGAACTCAAATGTCTGTTATTAAATGAGAAAGTTGACGTTATTTGTATAACGGAAACACATCTGAACCTTAAAAATAAAGATCTACTTCATGAATATCACATAGAGCCATATAAATTTTTTCAGAAAGACCGTAACAATGGAAAACAAAGAGGGGGGGTTGCAATGTACGTTGCAACCTACTTAAACCCAGTCGAGGTGACTCTCCCCGAAAGTAATGCAGAAATAGTGTGCGTCAAAATAAATACAAAAAACATGAACTTAAATATCACTACAGCGTACCGACCACCGAGACTAACTGTTGCCGATGATACAATTTTTATGAAATACTAGAGAAAACCCTTAATTCCGACGAAACAGTTTTACTAGGTGACTATAACCTCCCCCTAATTGACTGGAATACCACGACCAGACAAAAATGCTGAGTCACTAAACCGCCTCATGACAAGCTTACATCCAGGACAATTTTTTGACTCAACACGTAAAACAGCCGACGCAGAGGGATCAGGAATATATTAGACCTCGTAACTCACTAACCCCAAGCGAAAATTTATTCATCAAACCTGGATGTAGGTGACCATCTGGCAACCGTCCCGAATCATAAAATCTTAAGAATCACGTTATAAGGCAAATATTCCTCCAGTAAAAACAACAGGAGATGGTTATGCGGACTTCAAAAACGCCAAATTTATGACGGACTTAAGGAATCCGCTATCAAACATACACTCAAACCTCATAAATATAAAACCGGAAGGAAAATGAACTATGGGGACATTTTAAGTCTACAATTACAGAAGCGCATTTTTTTTTTTTTTTTTTTTTTTTTTTTTTAAAACAATTTGTACCCATGAAACCAAAACGTACTACGAAAATCAAGTATGCCCCCTGGTTTTTTTTTTGTTGTACAATGTAGAGGGACATTGGCAAGGGCAATAAGGAAAAGGAATCAACTCCACAAAACTTGTAAAAAATAACACAAACACTGAAGTAATTAAAAACTTGTACAAAAATAGTAGAAGGGCGGAAGTGAAAAAAAACTAATTAGGGCGAACAAACAAAATTACGAGAATGACTATTGCCAGAGAAAGGCCACACAACCCCAAAAAATTCTACAGGTTTACGTAAACAACACAAATAACACACAGATCAAAAGCGGAATCGGACGCGCTAAGGTAGAAGATGGCCAGACAATAAAACAGGCGACACAAAACACGGCACATCTGCTCGAACAAATATATTTTGGCTCAGTTTTCACAGAAGAAATCTATCGATCATACCCTTTGAACATAACACCTCAACTCATGTGATAGGAGATTTCACCATCAGGTGTTATACCGAAGTACAAAGCAAATTTGAGTAATTTAAATGTTAAGATACAGACCCCGTGACCCGACATGCTCCACACCTAAAATAATTTAAGAATAGTCAAGGACGAAATAGCAAAACCCCTGACACAACTATTTTAACTTATCACTACTACAGGGGATTGTTACCGAGTGAATTGGAAAGATGCGAACAGTTACGCCGATATACAAGAAGGGTAGCAAGGCCAAAGCGGAGTAATTACAGACCACTTACCCTAACTTCAATTGTAGGGAAAATCATTGGAAAAAAAATCATTAGAGATAAGATAGTAAGATTAACCTCTAATCAAACAAACCTAATCCTAAAAATAGTCAACACCGGCTTTAGATCAAATAAGTCATGCCTACACAAATTTGATTGAATTTTATAACCAAACTATTTCACATATAACG